>JAYRBT010000042.1:27813401-27864757 GCA_036023395.1 Myiotriccus ornatus | reverse complement strand
CAGGTCCCTTTCCACCTGGCTGCTCTCCAGCCACTCTGTGCCCAGCCTGTAGCGCTGCAGGGGGTTGTTGTGGCCAATGTGCAGGACCCGGCACTTGGCCTTGTTGAACCTCATCCTGTTGGAGTCAGACCATCTCTCCAACTTGTCCAGGTCCCTCTGCAGAGCCCTCCTGCCTTCCAGCAGACCAACACTTCCCCCCAGTTGGTGTCATCTGCAAATTTGCTAATGGTACACTCAATGCCCTCATCTAAATCATCAATAAAGATTAAATAGAACTGGGCCCAGCACTGATCCCTGGGGGATACCACTGGTGACCGGCCGCCAGCTGGATGCAGCCCCGTTCACCAGCACTCTCTGGGCCTGGTTCTTAACCCAGCATGGAGTGCACCTGTCCAAGCCATGGGCTACAGCTTTTTCAGGAGTACGCTGTAGGAGACGGCATCAAAGGCTTTGCTGAAGTCCAGATAGACACATCCACAGCCTTCCCCCCATCCACCAGGCAGGTCACCTGATCATTAAAGGAGATCAGCTTGGTCAGATTGTCCTTCCTAAACCCGTGCTGGCTGGGTCTGATCCACTGCCCACCCTGTAGGTGTTGTGTGATCTGCTCCATAACCTTGCCAGGCACTGAGGTCAGGCTGACAGGCCTGTAGTTTCCCAGATCCTCCTTGCAGACCTTTCTGTGGATGGGCGTGACATTCGCCAACTTCCAGTCATCTGCAACCTCCCCGGACAGCCAGGACTGTTGGTAAATGATGGAAGAGTGACTTGGCGAGCTCTTCTGCCAGCTCCCTCATCACTCTAGGATGGATCCCATCTGGTCCCATAGACTTGTTAGGATCCAAGTGGCTCAGCAGGATTATACTGTAATCTATGATACAGCACAGGTTTAAAATATCATGCTATGTATTTATAGTTATATTACAAAGTAAAATAAAACAGTAACAGCTTTTGTTACAACTGACTACAAAGCACTATATATATATTTCAGCCAGATTTCAGGTGTAAAGCAGATTCCATATATAATGTGAAAAATGCCACTCTCTATGTTCACATATTGTGTATGAAGCTTAAGACTTTATTCTTTTGTGGACATCCTCAATATGAGGCATCCAAACATCATTTGACTCTTAAGAGCTAGTGACACATATAGACCTGTAAAGAGTACTACTTTCATGTTCTCCTAGGCTTTTACTCTCAAACAGCAGCAAAGGCTGTATCCAAGATAACACACTAAACTCCCCTTCAAACAGTTTTCCACTCTTAGAGTGATTTACTTCAAATTGCTGCTGCTTCAAAACAAACATGAAGTGCAGCAGGACCTGCAGCAGTATATGCCTCCAAAGACTATTTATAATAGTGATGGAAAATTCTGTTCTTCAGGTCTTCTCTTCACCTGGTTTTCTGGTCACATCATTGTCCTCAGGCTGACAGTCCAACCCCCCCAAAACACTGCACCTTTGCATACATTCTGAGCTTACAAAAGAATCTGTTTGATATGATTTTTTCCTATATCCTCATTAGTGCTGGTTTTGCACTCTACTGTGCATGCTTGCTCTATGATGTTCCTGACCTCTGGATTGATTGTTCTACCCGCCATTAGTTAAGAACCCCCTTTTGCTTTATTTGTGGGAAGCTCCAGCCAATGAATGTTTCTAGCTGACCGAAATTCTTTAAGGATAAGCTGTTTGCCATCCAAACGAGACAAACTGCTGCACCAAACATTTTTCTGGGGTTGCTCTGAAAAGGGTTGGGTGGGAGGGAGCCAGTGGGTGAGGGAGGGGGCACAGGTAGCCAGGGGCCAAAGGCAGCCCCTTGTCCCTGAGGAGCAAGCCCATGGCCCCTGAACAAGCTGGGCTGATGACAACCAGGGCTTCCATAGATTGGGATCACTGGAGAAAGCCATTGCAACAGGGTAAATCTGAGGTCGTCCCAGAGCATAGCAAGTGTCAGAAGGCTGAGACTGAAATTACGGACAGTGCCATTGTGCCTCCTCTGTCCCTCCGCCTTTTGGAGCAGAGTGCTCTGCTGAATGCACCCAGCCAGCTCCAGAAACCTGAGGACCAGCGTGGTCCTGATTCAGCAAGATCCTGTGGTCACAGGAACCTGGTGCCCTGAAAAATGGTTTAGATGCCAAACCACGAAGATACCAACTTACATTTTCTTCGGCAAACCAATACTCTTAACAAAGTACACAATGGTCAGGAGGGGTTTTCTCCTGCTCACTTTGTAATTGGCACATTTGGATTTTTGTGTTTTTTACTCAGTCTGCAGACTGTTCAAAGAGGGTATATTGCACAGCTTCTTTTCATAGCAGACTGCTGTCCTTCCCATTGCACCGATGGAGGAAATGAGGGTGCCTTTCCCCACAACAATCCACTAGCATACTAGAAGAAATATGTGATTTACTCACTTGATTTTACTCCATTCCCTCATAGCTCTGCATGTCACACTACACTTTTGAATGAAGAAATTATCAGTGTGATCCTTAATAAGCAGTATGGGAGAGAATTTGGCTGCATGAAAAATCACAGGAAAACTGAGGCAGAGTATTTAATCTTCGTCCTCACGTCAACATACTTGCCAGTCAGTACCACCCAGTGTTTTCAAATGCAGGTCAACCTAGATCAGTAGCTTGTCAGGAAAGAAGCAAAAGTGACATAAAATAAACAGAAAGACTTCTACTTCTGTACCACCAACAGCCTGCACTGTCAGTGACAATCATCCTCTGCTATTCACCACCAGCACACAGCCCTCTCTACTCCGCCAGAACATGGCTTTTGACTTTGTCATTCCCATTTGTTCACAGTTCTCTGAATCAACAGATGCTCCATCACACAACACACACCGTTAGCCCTGTCTGACCAGAGATAAACATAAAAATACAAATAAAAATCAGAAGCTCTTTTCATCTTGGGAACAACTGTGTTCTTCCAAATAAAGACTGATTCAGACATTCAGGTTGTCCTTTGAAGGATCTTCCCCTGTAATAATATGTATTCCCAAATCCAAGAGCAATCATGTTTTCAATCTTCCACTTTGTCTTTTGAAATGCACTGTGAAAAATTACTAACTGCAAATGCAGAGAAAATATAAACCAAGCAGTTCTAAATATACATCACAGATTGCAGGGGAAGGGCCTAGCAATTAATGGAAATAGATTCTCAGTCATCAATGAGAATTTAGTTAAAAATAAATTAAATCTGTAAATTTCACAACTTTGGGGTAAAGAGAAGCCCTCTTTCCTTTAACTGTTATTTTCTAACCTACACCAATGCAATCTGTTTACACTACTTCTTAATTCCTCCTCCCCAAACCGTAATCCTGCATGAACTTTTTGAGGTTTTATGTGATATTTTTTCAACAAAAGGCAGATTTCACCAACACATACAGACCAGGTTATTTTCACTGAATGATGCTGAAATGTGAATGAACAGACTGATGCCTAAAACTTTCTCTGAACAGACAAAGGGATAGGAGGCAGCACTTTGGGATAAACACAACATATGATACAAACTACAAAACATAAAGAGTTGTAACCACTACATAGGGCATGCAAGGTGTTTTGCTTGTTCTAAAAGAAACTAAAGCAATGTTAACTAACCAAATTTCCAAATGTGAACTCCTTCTTTGAGGAAGTATGAGCTCAATATCCAGTCCCAAAGCGAAATGCTGCTATGTAAGGGATATACTGCAGGAATGTTACTTTTGAATGACTAAACAATAAGTATGTAAATAACAAATAAAGGAAAGTTTTGAATGGATGTAGTCTATTTCTGAAAGAATAATACTTTTTTTCTCAAATGACTGTAATATTGCACAGTTTTCTTAATTTTAACAGCAAAAAATCAGAAGGAAAAAGGAAAATTAATCTAGATGACAGTATCGCAAACACATCTTATGTATACAGATGTAAATGTTCACCAACTTTTTTTATTACACAAAAATTAAGCTAATCATTTCACAGATTTTAAAAATAAAACAATACTAAGCAATTTCATGCAAAATAAGTATTTCTGGTCATTGGCCAGCTCTTTTTTCTGCTGTAATTCGAAGACCAAGCTTTTTTTCTATGGCCGATAATGGGATGGCTGAAGGATTGCAACATTCTCCTGCTGCTTGTAGGTGCACTCACATATAAGTGCTGAAGTGTGGACAGTCCTATGAAAAGCAATTAAGGAAAATTTTCCAGAAGGTCTTCTTTCAGTTACTGAGGTCTGCAAAAACTAACAGCACCTCCTTCACAAATACCAGAAATGTTCCATAGGAGCTGAGTCATCACATAAGACTAAACACTGTGCTTTATGGGATGCAGGAGTTAAAAGACAGTAAAAAAAAACAACAAACCAAAAAAACCCAAACAAACTCCGCAGTTACAATACTCCCTTTTTATAGTTCTCCATCTGACTATTGAGGGGAATAATTGAAATTTAACCACTTGAGCCTTTGAGTTGATAGAAGTTACCCATTATTTTTTTATTTATTTTTCAGTTGAGGTATTAACAGGCAACAGAGACTATTTTTTGAAAGAAAAATGCACAGTGAGTTTCAAAGAGAAGGCAGCTGCAGTGAAGAGCTTAATAAACATTTACAGTAACCCATAATAATGGGTCTGTGAAGGTAGGAACATTAATAAAAAGTACAAATATGCAAGCCTGATAGATATCCCACATGAAGATTTTAACTTTGGAAGAACATGAGAAGATACAATTCTGTTGTGTTAACTTAATTGTATGTTCAGTGGCTATAATTTTTAGAGTTTACAAAAGGTGATGGACTCGTTCTGTACAGAAAATATTCACTTACAACAGCAGTAGAAGCTATGGGTACTGACAAACAATGAATTTCTGGCCAAATCCTGAAATACAATTGCAAACATACCATCTGGCACTCAAGATTTGACTAAATGTGACTGATACAGCCCACCTGTTCTGAGAAACTCATTATATTGAAGTTCCACCTAATTTCTCATAGAATTTATTAATTTCTTTCAAGCATGAGGGTGTTCTAAATGAAGACAACTGTAGGCATACAACTTTAAAAATAAGTAACAGAATTTATCCATGAGAGAATTAAATATAAATGTATTTAGTGATCTCTAAAGAGGAAATTAAGTTAGTCTTGAACTAAAGAGTAAAATTGACCATATTCCACCTCATCACCTTGTTTTCAATGTACTTTCTGCCAAAAAGTATGTAAAAGGGTTTTTTTATCCTAAGACAACCTGAAAATGAAGAAGGACAAGAATCTCCCAGACAATTCAATTATAATCCTACCAGAGTATTTCCAGACTACTGATACGTTATCAACTCTTAAAAAGCTACTAATCTTTAGCATTAGGAGCACTGAATTTGCCAGATGTCTCTTACCAGAATTTTTCTCTTATTTCCCAATATGAAACAAAATTGCTGCTGTGCTACACAAAAGGACTGAGGTTGTTCAAGTGCGGAACATGTTTGTTTCTTAGTAATTAGCTATGTTTATCGCAAAAGCGTATAAAGACATCTGCTATCTCCGTACAAACAAGCTGAGATATCAGTGAACACCACTATTGCTGTAAAAAAGACAGCATGACTTTAGCTGGGGCTACAAGGAGAAGGGACAAATACTTGTCTTTAACACCTAGCTAAGGCTGTATGAGGAGGTGGGTTTGCACCAGCAAGCAGTAAACACTCTACTGTATCACATGCAGTGACTATGCTGTTCTGACAAAAATCTGCACAAGGGACACCCTGCATGGAGACACAGTCTGTCCAAAAAAAAACCCCTGTAACTCTGTAGTGACAGAGGTTTCACTGGCTCCTCTACCTCCACCTCTAGTTACTCAGTGATGTATGTGTACCTTGAAGGATTATGCTTACAGTAAAAATACTCGGTCAGCTGCCTATAGTGTCCTGGCACATGGAGCCTGGGACCTACAGAGAGAGGGAAAAGAGCATGACTTCTCCACAGGCATTGGATCCCCAAGCAGACCAAGCTCACAAGGCTTCCTAGGGCACCTCTGTTCCAGGATGCCACCCACCTAGAAGCTGCCTGGCAGTGCGGGGTTAGTTTCTGCGGGGGGGCACATAAAGCTCACACTGTGAAGCTCAAGGCAAGTAGGAAATCCCAGAGAGGATCAGGGACTTCCCCATGGTAAGGAATAAGCAGATCAGTAACCACCCCTCACTGGTTACAAAACTGGGGCAACCCTAGGGAACTGAACACTTGTTTCACCAAATCAGAGGAAAAAGCCAATTCTACAAGGACACAGAGGGGGAGATAGGTATTCAAAGCCTTTTATTTGAATGTGTTTTGCCTACATATTTTCTTTTTTAATGAGATAGTCATTCCAGTTTATTACTTCGTGTTGTACTGAAACCTATCTTATAAATCCTATTTGGTGTTTCTAAGTCATCAGATAGAAATATATAAACCTGTTACCTCTACCACTTCTCTTACGTCAGTTTTCCAAACAAATACAAGCTTGTCACATAAATGGATTGCAAAAAAAATCCTCTGACTTCTCAGTCCATCTTTTTGCTACCAAGGAACAATTTTCAAAATATAAGTATGCTTGATGCCTTGTTCATTTGATATATAGTCTCATCCAAGAAAAGAAGCATGAAACCGTTGTTGGAGGAAACCTCTAAATAGTATCAAGTGCTCTGAGGTATGGACTCGTCAGAAAGATGGCACAAAACAAGATTTTATTTGTCATGACAGGAAGACCTCAGAATAAAAGCATCAGAGACAAACTGGAGCAAATATGTGGCTTCTATGGCTCTCTCTGTAATGCTACAAGGTGTTGGTAAATCACCTACATTGTTCATTATAAAATAATACTTAAAAAACATGTCTAGACATGGAGCAGTACAAACATTTGGAACACTGCTCTGTGGTAGCTTTTGGCTTTCAACCAAACCGGGTCACTTTTCTGGGTTTTCCTTTCAAGATTCAGACTCCTACCACTCTTAGGAAAAAACAAACAAACAAAAACAACACACACATAAAACAAACAAACAAAAAAACCAACCACAATCTGGTTGCATCTTCAATTTTCGTGGTTCTCTATTCATCACCCACTTCGGTCTATCGGTGGTACTTCAACATATTTATTTCACACGTGACTCCAACCAGTCACATTCTCTAAGCCTTTCCCAGCTTTCCTTTAGCCACAGCATTAAGCTTCTCTTCGTTACCAATCATTGCTGAACTGGGAGCACTGCTGGTACAGGAAGCTGAGGAGCAGGGCTTGTGAACACAGCTGTGGCACCCAAGGCAGGCACCCAAGTCTTTATCAGAACATACTGCTAGGAGAAAGGGCTTCAGCTCCATATCACCCAACTGGATGAGGAAAAGAGATTATTTCTCCTGGGTCCTGACATCCAGAAATTTCACTGCAATTCTCCTAGGCTTATTAAAATAAAAGTTAAAAAACACTACCAAGTAGCATTCCATGGAAACAAAATTGGACCTTTCCTGAACTGCTTCGGCATTCAAAATTGCCACTGACAGCAATGGACACCTGCAGTATCTCCACCAAGGCTCTTCCCAGAACGTCAGTCACAATGGAGAGGCAAGAATCAATGATGCTTAAGTCACCAGGAAAGATTGAGTGGGTTAGTGCTACTCAAGGAGCAGTAGAACTGCTCACAGAAAAGTAGAAAAGCTTGACAAAATGACCCAGCCTTGGTTTTGTCACTAAGCGAAGTAATTTTTATTCCCAAATTCTCCTTTAAATTGACACAAAGACCTAGACCCTAGATCCAAGATCCATTGTAAGGTTCCTAACTTCTTCGTCTCTGCTGCTTTTCTTCCTAGATTTGTAAAGAAAGAATTTTACTTTTTAAAGAAGAATTTTAAAAAAATCAACTCAGACGGCTCATACTGTCTTCCTCAACAGGGCAATGTTGAAGATTCATTATCTACTTTCACGTGACCAAAACAGTCCACCTCCAAATCACAAAGGATGTCTCTTTACCAGAAATAGTAATATATTATCAGTAAGCAAGAAAGTAAATAAATTGGATTAAGATGGCTAAGGCCCATTTATGAAATACTGAAACCAAGGCTCTAATTCCTGTATGCAGTTAGATTCACAGAGGAATTTACACAGTAATACTATTCATTAATAATTATTGCTATAATTCCCTTATTATGATGATCAAGGAAGCTTTAATTTGAAAGAGGTAACAATCATCTGGGCCCCAATCCAGCAAAGCACTTTAAAATGTTAATTTCCATCATGAAAATTACCAACTGGATTTGAACGGTTCCGACACGCTTAGGTTTAAATAATCTTGGCTTTGTTAAGCCTATAATGGGAAAATCAAGTAGAAGTATTATAAAAGTAATCCATCAAACCCTGCTAGAATTCTGCCTCAATATCATACATTTATGCCACCATTATCATACATTCTCCAAGGAACTGCTTTCTTCTAGGAGACTACCAAGTAAAATGAAGAACTTTTATAGGAACTACTCTAGAAGGAAAAAATCCATTATAGACCCAAGTACTCTTAAAACAAACATACAACAAAGGGCTGGATGATCACAAGATCCATGTCTGGTACATAAGGCCAAGATTCAAGTGTCTGACCTGAACCCAAACCCTGAACCAGGTCTTCCACATCTGATTTTGAAATGTATTTTCTTCTTTACTCACATTCTCCAGTATAATGTATAGTTGCACAAGCTCCTTCAGAAACAAAGACTTGGGCTAGGTAATTGGGTGTTCAGTGGCAATTTATAGGAGAAAAGCAAGATACACAGGAACACATTTTATTAAATATCTTGGTGATATCTTGGCCTTTGGAGTGGGTAGGAGCTGATCACAGTAGTTATGGACAAACTGCCAAGCCTCTGAAATCTTTCCAGACAACAGATTGAGACTAGCCCAGGGGAGAAGGACTTAAGAGTGTTTGTGGACAAACAGCTCAACATGACTGCAATGTGCACCTGCAGCCCAGAACTGTGTCTTGGGCTGCATCAAAAGAGGTATGACCAGCAGGTCCAGGCAGGTGATTCTGCCCCTCTACTCTGCTCTTGTGAGACCCCACATGGAGCGCTGTGTCCAGCTCTGAGGCCCCCAACACAAGAAAGACTCCTCTGGAGCGAGTCCAGACGAGGGCCACCAAGACGATCATGGGGCGGGAGCACCTCTCCTGTGAAGACAGGCTGAGAGAACTGGGGCTGTTCAGCCTGGAGAAGAGAAGGTTCTGGGGAAATGTTAGAGCAACCTTTCAGTACCTAAAGGTGCTTAAAAGAAGATGAACAGGGACTTTTCACAAGGGCATATAGTGATAGAACAAGGGGGAATGGCCTTAAGATGAAGGAGGAGGGGTTTAGATTAGGTATTAGGAAGAAATTCTTTACTGTTAGGGTTGTGAGACACTGGAAAAGGTTGGACAGAGCAACTGTGGCTGCCCCATCCCTGGAAGTGTTCAAGGCCAAGATGGATGGGGCTCTGAGTAACCTGGCGTTATAGAAGGTGTCCCTGCCTATGGCAAGGGAGTTTGAACTAGATCATCTTTAAGGTCCCTTCCAACCCAAATCATTCTACGATTCTGTGAAAGGATCCAATCCCTCTTATCTTACCTGAGGCAGAGAGCATGCCTCCAAGGTTGTGAGACTGTCACAATGTGTCAAGACTCCCCAAAACTACCTACACATCTGCTTAAAACAAGCAGATCATGTCTTCAGTCCCCTATGGAAACTTGTTCTCTTTTGACCAAATACTTTCTTTGGCACACTGAAAATTGACAAAAAAATCATCAAGCCTTATCAACACTTTTTTCCTTTTTTTTTTTTTCCCCTACCAACCATGAAAACAGTAGTGGTCAAGGAAGAGTGTATTTGAATTTCTGTAATATAATTTAAACAGCATTTAGTTGCAGCAGAATTAATTCAGAAGAATCCAAATAAATTGTCAACAGTTTTTGAGAACAACATGAATCATTTGCTGTCTTTTTATTCTACAGCATCTGATCATGTTCTCCCTTTACTTTTTTCTCTTTTTTCAGACCAATGATATTCTTTGTTATATTATATTTTAACATTGCATTTTACATAGAGAGTCCAATAAGTTCCTCACCAGTATCTGATAACAAAACCTCTGCTTACACCTCTTGGTGATTTCTTTCCCTGTATTAGACAGATATTTCTCCTTCTAAATGAATTCAGCACAATAAGGAATGAAACATACAATGAGGAGTTTCACATACACTGACATTACAAATGGTCTGTCCAGATTCCAGGCACTTTTATAATGTAACCTACCAAATTCTAAGTGCAGGTTCCTACCTCTCTTCTCCTCTCCCTGAGCAGCCAGTGAACACTAGGTTCTACTCCAGCGTACACAGCATTCAGAGACAACCACTTCCTATCTCTCTATCCGCTACCCATTTATATAACACACATTTTTAATTAGCCTTCACAACTACTTATATGCTTGGATTATTAATGTTCCTAAAGCAACGTCAATCGGTTTCAACATTATATACTTAGAACTCTTAATCTCAAATCATTACCACCTCCCTCTGCCTACTCAAACCCTGCAAAACAACCAGAACAAAAGGACAACATATTCAAGAGTTAGGAAGCCAGGAAAAGATGCAAAGGCCATTTTAAGGTTTTCGTGTTGCATGATATTTCAACTCTATTAAATATGGCTCAGTACCAGAAAATACAATTAAAAATACCATTAAGTGTATTAGCACAAAATATATTTGAGTTGCTGAAAGGACACGCACTGCTAATGAAATCTCCAATGAAATGGAGATTTTTCTAATGAAATCTAAATCAACAATTGTGCTAAAAATGGAGGTGGGATTTTTCATAGGGTGGTGCCGGGGAATGAATTTAACAACAACTTTTCTAATTCGATAGTAATCGTACATGTAATAAGCTTGTTTAGCAGTGGTTTTGCCAGTCCACAGCCATCTCAGGGTTAAATCAGGCAGAGGAACAGAGGCCCACCCACCAACTGTCGTGGGATTGGTTCCAGCGTATTCTGCCTTAATTTGAAAGTTTACGATCGACCTTTGATACAGTATGCCGTTCTTCCGTATCCAGGAGAGTCTTCTACTAGGTCCGCGTCTGCGATAACACCGCCGCCGAATGAACTTCGGTCTACGCCAATGACGTCTCCACCTGCGATAGGGCATTTCTCAATCCCTGTATGCAAATTAGAGACTATATAGGCACCCGCGTCAGGCCCTTAGTATTACCTTTAGGGGCCTGACGCAGTGACGCACCCTGAATAGGAGCTGATTTCACGACCTAAAAGAGCTGAAATCATGTCGGCAAAGCGCTGGTGCTTTACCCTTAATAATCCTGATGAGGATGACTATTTAAGGATGAACCAGCTTTGCCTTTTAACCAAGGACCCTGGCAAGGAGATCATCTACGTAATCATTGGAGATTAAATATAAATAGAAATAGTAAATAATTTAGCAAAATACATTTCCTTTTATTAATTTCAAAATAATTTCTGAATATTCTGTAACTACATCACCTCTTTGTCAGTATTATTTGAAAAATTAGGTGGAACTAATATGGCAAATATTTATCTGAAATATCTACCTATTCATATTTTTGAAGATATTGTCTAACATGTTCCATATGCTTTTACGTCTTTATGCTGCCAAATTATTTACCTTTGGTTTTTCTCCTAGGTCCTCTCTGTGCTACTTCTTCACATTTAATTTATGATACTTCTATTTTTATTAAAACTAATTCCAATTTAGGTGCAATATCAGTTTTTCTGTGTCCCACATCTTATCACAAGCTCGTTGTTGAGCCATCTGACACACTGGTGACTCAAGGAGGACAAAGGCAGTCCAGTGGTGGCCATGTCTCCCCTTTAGTCACAATAGATTAAGTAAATATATTGATATTCATGAAAATAAGAACATAAATTACTAACTCTCAGACTAATACCAATGGCTAAGTATTTACATACAGTGTTGACTCCATATGGAAATATTTTTAAAATGGTCTTCCAAAGTGATATTCTTACCATATTTCAGTAAGCACTAATGCTAATCTGTTCAAAGACCAGAGGAAAGCATTTCTGAAGCTGCAAGTCAGACTAGTGTCAGAGTACAAAACCAAAAAATGATTCACAGCTAATAATTCTCAAGATAAAATATGAAGGAAAATGATTTTAGCTGCATTAAACATAAACATACAAGGACTCTCAATTTTCCACTCATTCTCATCTCTGAGGCATCATCTCAAAAACTGCATATTTGGTGAATTCAGTAATTACATTATTTTAAAACTGAAATATGAATGGTGAAATTAAAAAAAAAAAATGTAGTGACTTGTTCCACAGCAAACAGATGTATTGAAACAAGATCTCCTAAAGACTGAAGTCCTACTTCTCTCATACTCCTTAACCAAAAAAAATTCAGCTTCTCTCCCACTTCATATACTTCCTGGCATCTCTTCTGGACAGGAGACAACACCTGCTGTGTTTAGCCTGGAGGTATGTATATTGCTTGCTTCCAAGAAAAATACATAACAGCTTTCCACTCTTGAGGGTACTGATTTGGGTTTTTCCTCTTTATTCAGCCATGGACATTGTTAAACTTGTAAGAACATGATTATCTTCAGGACTTGCAGAAAGCCTTCCTATGTATTGGAAGCTAGATCAACAGTTCAAAACCTTATAAAGAGGACTGACAGGCAGAAAGTGATTGCACAATCCTTATTTCCTTGGGAAATAGTAAAATGTTATGCCGAACTAAAGCTCCATTACATTGATAGTGCTGGCTACTAAAATAGTTCTGTGAAAATTTCAGCAGCTTATTAAATTTACAGAGGTATATAACATAAATTACTGTCACAATATAGTTAAATATACATTAAAATTATAGTTTTAAATGTGTATTTTGAATTTCATATGTACCCTACACTCTATAGCTTATATGTATGTACATATAAGGTGTGAAACAAACTCCCAAAAGTGTTTGAATTGTATTGATGATTTTTTTTTTTTTTTTTAACTGTAGGCCCTCATCAAAGTAGAAACCAACCCAAACAAGTGATGAGATATGGCTGATTCACACCTCCAAAGCTCAGCAGCTGGAATACGAACTGACGGAGGTTGCTACCAGAGCTACGTCTGAACACAGCCCCAGGACTGGGCCTAAACCAGGCAGAGCAAGGAGTGCCAGTGGTTTACAACCCAGCTGCAAGAGTTGTTCTGTTAGCTATGCAGTTGCGAGTCTTCACAGCTTCTACGTATTTCTTAAATTTTATCATGTATAACAAGCTTCAGTTTTACTCTCTACTGAAAGGAAAGGTCAAACAAGATTTGTGTCTCGCCCACACTACTGCTGTCTCTTCCATGCCTTCTCCAAGGGTAGATTGGCTTTGACCTGAATCTCAAGTCTCTGAAATCCTGCACTTTAAGACCCAAGAGTCACTTAAATATGTCCTTCCGAAAACCCACATAAATGTTTATTGCCTTCTTAGTTACACCCAGTTCAGAGTTTGGTTTGAGCACTTTGAACAAATAACTCTCCTTGTCTGCATCAGGTGGTTTCTAGTCAGTCAGGGAAAGCCTCTGAAAACCCTCTGACATCCTCCTGATTTTTGCACTCCTCATGAGGAATTTCCAGGTTCCCCTTCCCAGCTCCTCTCTGGGAGGTGTCACTCAGAGCTGAGTAGTATTGCTGGCAGCCAGCTGCTTGTTTTACCTATAAAGACATCCACAGTCTGATTGCTTCTATCACAATTTCCCAGATGCTGTTTGGCTATTACATGCAAATGCCTCTTATGAAATGACTATACAAAGCTAAATGAAAGCCTCCTGTCAAAACAGAGTTTGTGATAAAGATGCTATTCACTGAACTGACACGGAATTCACAGACATGTTCCCAGCCTGCACAAACGTCACTCACTTTGAAAAGTATGGTTTTCTGTAGTTCTACAAAACAAGGGTAAGAGAGATTGGAAATACATAGGTTGCATCCTACACCTTAAATATGATCCTCAGACAATTTCTGTAAGAATTGGTTATCAGGAGGGAAGCAACTGACAGCAAGTTATTGTGGCACAGGAATGTAGTGTTTAACAACTCAGCTGAATTTCACTACAAAAACCGATAAAATGAATTTTGTTAATAGCCTAAGAGAGAGGGAGACTTCATTTTATAAATCACAGCTGAGTTTGAACTTCAAAATATTACTGAAAGGCAAATGAAGCTGAATCTCCTTAATCACCATAAAATGAAACACACATTGTTGTTCTGGGTTTCTATTACTGTTCAATTTAAGATTAAATTCTTTATTAACTCCAATGCATGTTGTGTCTATAGAAGAATATTTTCATTTAGAAGAATATTTTCATCTTCAAGCTCTGTGGTGAAACCGAAGAATGAACATTTTCAAGATGCAATCAGGTCTATGGCCATAAAGTAATATTGTGCTGGCATCTGCTGCCATTTTCTCTTTTCCCTGTGCAGACCTGGTAGAGAGATGGTAGTTGGTGGGTTTGTGCTTCATGCCTGATTTTTTTATGCAGGAAACTTACTCACTTCTTATAAGATTACTGCATTAGCTTTTTACTTTTGCTAATTGAAATCTAATAATAATTTTATTTTTGGCTGTTAGGAATCTGTAAGATATGTAAGGGGCAGATGTGGTTAAAACTCCTCTACTTTCAGTAATTACTTTCAGGATTAAAACAGCGCAGAGAGAAAAAAATAAGCTAAGTAAAATTGGGTAATATGGAAAGGAGGAGAATGAGACAAAAAATCTCCATAGAAAAATAGAGATAGGAAACACTTGGACCACCTAGATCAGTTTGTATCCCACAGCAGTATATATAGATCACTTTGCACAATTTCATACTTTGAATGTCTATTTTTGACAGAGCTCTAGAAACAAATTTAAGTTTCAAAATGAAATTATCTTCAGTTGAAAACAAGCAGTTCTAGCAGGCCATCACTCCTCTTGCTTCTGCAGAGAAGACCACCTCTAACAACATTTGCTGGCCAGGTAGCTTTCCTTTGCCACTACTCAGATGAAAAATGTGCTCAGCTCTCCAAAAGTTCTCTGCAGTTATAGTCTCTAGTGACAGCAGACTCAAATCTATCAAGAACTTCAAACAATCCAGCTAACATCAGTCTCACAGCTGTGGAAGCCACTTTTCTGATCCACTATCTATTCTACAGCTTATCTCCTGGGAGAACAGAGAGCCAACCTGGTTGCTGCCAAAACAGACTCACTGCTTTCCCATCAGCTCCCTACTCAGCTCCTCTCACCAGCAGAACAGCACAGAGTAGACAGCAGATGGCTTCTCTCCTGTCCACACGTGATGTGCACTTAGACACCGAACTCTTAACACCGTTATTCAAACTAATATTACATTTTTCTGTGCTAGTTCAGCAGTAGCGCAGTGAGTCCTAATCTAGTCTGAAGAAGTAATAGCTGAAATATTAATGTTGTTTTGGCATTTGCAATGCTCTGCACTTCAAGGCAAATGCTACTAAGTTTTTGAGAAACTTTCAAAGGTTAAAGCAGTAACCAAGATACACTCCGTATTAGTCATATACTTCACAGGAGATTACTGAGACTCTCTGAAGCTTATCCTGTGAGATCAGTCAAACATCCAAACCTACTGCATCCACTTGAGTAACTAAAAGGGTTATCATCCAGAAGCGACCAATTCAATTAAAATGTACCTTGCTCATGCATATGCATCAATATATGAGTGTACAGACATGTAGATGTATGCAGATGACATTAAAAAGAGATAAGAAACTGTTAGCAACACTGCTGCTTAAATTACCATGATGCAGGATTAGCAGAGCACATGTAACTCAGCCATTTGTTATATCCTGTCTGCAAAATCAGGTATGCACTACTGAATCATTTATAATTCATATTTGGATCAGATTCTTATCCACCTCGCAGTTATAAAGTCCTATGTTTCCTCTATCATTTTTCAATTTTACAATGGTTATTATTTCAAAGAATAAGCATGAAATCTTATCTACAAAATGGAGAGCAATATCACAAAAAACTCTCAAGCAAACTCAGCAAAGACCAGGAAACCAGATGAAGGTGCACTTTTAGTGTGTCGTTTTAGCCATCCTTGAAGAGATAAACAAGAGAATTTTATACTAATACATAAGTATTCTTAGAATGTTAGTATAATTAGGACCAGTACATGATGATAGTGAACTCATTACTAGTATTCTGCATTTAGTCCTTGAATCAACACCTCAAAAGGCTGTTCAAGACTAAAGAAAAATTTCTGTATAGTCACAATTGTGAAATGTGCCTCAGGCAAGGCCTAAAGAGCTTCAGCCTATTTGGTTTATTCAAAAGAAAGATAAGATGAAGTAGCATACTCCACAAATACCAGCAGACAATAACAGATTTCATACCAACTACAATGTTTTTAACACAGGGTGGGATTCTTACAGCCTATTGTTAAAAAAAGCTGTAATGTAAACATTAATTTCTGATCTCTTCATTTGGAGTCCCTTTATAGTTAATAAGCATTTTTAATAGTGAAAGTATCAACAACTGGAACATCTTACTGAAATGCCTTTTAAAAAACCCCATGCACTTCAAATTAATGTCTGTACGGGGAAAACGTTCTGTGGTCTGTAAGTATCGCGTGATTGTTTTGGTGTCTTAAAATCTATGAATAACAACTGCCTTGTATAATTCTTGGAAGCTCCAGTAAACAATATTTTTCAGAGTTAATCTCTTTTTAATGAAAAACACACACTGTTCTGGATCCGAAGTGAAAAGTCACATACTGAAGATGTCAAGAGTCCTGCACACTCTATTTTCATCCATATGAGTCTTTTCTTGTTTACTTGTGAAAGCCAGCAACACACAAAAAGTGCATTAATATATTGCCTTGATTCAAATAGCATTCAACACACCTATAATCTAAGAGCCTGACACAGACCATTCCTTCCTCAAGAAAAGGAGGTGGTATCTGACCCCAGCATCAGTACCAAACTGTTGGCTAAACAAACATCTGGATAATCTTCCTCCCACTGGGCCTGACTAGGGAGTCACGAGTGTTGACACATGAACAAGGGAAACATTCTGAGCATCTGTAAGTATTCTGCACCTAATCAAAAATATATTATGCTGTTTATGCAAGAAGTACTACTTCTAAGCAACATGGCAGTTTAATTTTCTTTTTCAAATGGAGGGCTTATGGGTTATTCGTATACACAGTCCCTGTCACTTCAGTTACTGCATTTCCTCCAAAGGCTACTGGTTTTTGTGACCAGTCTAGCAAACACTTCTCTGCACACCCTCCATTTGAAAATGTCTATGCTTGATGCTCAGTATTTGCTGCCGATTTGATAATGATTCTACTCACTGCTTTGCAACAGCTCCATATGTGCTTCAGTACCATCCTACAAAGTCAAAGGGTTTTATCACCAGTGGCAGTAGTACTTTTAGGAGGTGCCTTTCAGTAGCATCCCAGTCACATTTTAACTCCAACTGGGGTCTAGCAGTACTGAGGCAAGTTAAGAAACTGCAGTGGTAAACACATTAAAGCATGTATGCAGCTGCAAACACAAACTTTTAAAAAGATTAATTGTTGAAGGCACACAGTACTACCTATTTCACAGGAATATGTGTTGAAAAAAGAAATATAATTGAATCAAGTGATCTTAGTTGGATCTACCTCATCTTTTCACAGTCCTTACATGTGTCAAATACCCAAAGAAATTACAACCCTAAACAAAGCTTTCTGAACAGAAAAATTGCAAGGTGAATTACCTGGGCTGTTACAATGTATCGGTGTACCAATCAACAACTCCATTTTTGCAGATTTTCAGCAGTTTTAATAGATACTACTGTGCACAGTGTTACTGTTGAAAAAAAAAATCTGTTGTTTTTTTCTTTTAAACACAAAAATCTCAAAAGTAAAAATAACTGCAGAGTTGGGAAAGCTGGTGCATATCCAAAAGAGTTCACAGGTGAAGATCTTTTATAAGAAGACAATGCTACACATTCACATTTCTGCCAGTTATACTGGCTGCTCCATGAAGAAGAGTAGACCACTCCAACAATACAAGGATAAGAATGTGAAGCACCAGGAGCCAAGGCAGTTGAGTAATTCATCTCTTTAGAGAGCAATAAGACAAGATTGCACACTCTGTACTGGCTGGCACAAACTCTTGAACAACAATCTACTGTATTGAAAACAGACTGGCCTTTGTACTTTGGATTTTTTAGATTTTACGAAGAGCATAGCTTGTAAAATACTTCAGTAATTCGAAAATAATGCTTCCAATATAAAAGGCAGCTGCATAGTTAAAGAAATTAATGTATCAGAATGTACCCTATGAAGGCCTTTCCGTGAATATGTTGACTGCAACTGTTTCTGCTCATTTGAACATACTCAAATCTTGCAAGATTGTTGAGAAGTATTTACTCTGTTGTAACAGTTATATCCAAACACAGATCTAATATTTTATGCTTTGAGACATTGCAATGCCTAATTTTAATACGAAAACACTGCATTGCTTCACAGATATACAACTATGTATGGAAAGCATTAGCTTTGAATGCCTGGACATTTAATTAGCTCATAGCATACTTCAAAGAGCTTTGTTAGATGAGATGCTACAGCTTATACAATCATTAACACAACAGCATTACTTCTGCTGAACACACAAAGCATGATACACTTGCCTCTCAATTTTCTCCTCAAATCGATGAGAGTCATCGCGCTTGGTCTTATCACAGAATCATGTCTCCGAGTCAGACTGTGAGAGAGGCACATGACACTTGTGCCACTTGCCCGCAGTGTCCTAAGTGCTGAGTCCTACCAGAAAGGGCTCCTCTGTGGCAGCTCAGCACAGCTCAGCATCTCTCCCAGTCCTGAACAAAACATGAACGACTGGCAGCCCTACACAACACTGTCTAATCCCATAATGTCAGAGAGGAATAGGAAGGCTTCAATGTTGCATTACAGCTGTGCTGCCCTACCCCCAGCCTGTCATTTTACATGACAGCACTGTCTAAAGGTGGAGATCAAAGCTATATGCTTAGCATGTGACCTGCTACCTCTCTGCATCCCAGGAGCTCAGGACAGAGCTGTGGAGGAGACACGTGGCCTTCTCCCAGCTGCTTCCTTCCCTGGGGAAAAGTACTGGATTACCTTACATCTTACCTGTGGCTTGCTGCAGCTGTACAGACCCATGGCACTACCTGATGGGCTTGCAGGCAGGTGCCCTCTCCCAGCAGAAGAATAAGCAATGCTATATGCCACTACAGGAAAGTGCAGACTTCTGCACTTTCACCTCCCACACCTCCATAAGGGTCTTTATTCTTCACTGTTTGGTGGTGTTTTTTTTTCAGACAAAGAATAAAAGTAATATTCATCTTAACTGATGACAGTAATAAATTAGAAAAGTAGGAGTCTGTGGCCATTTTGAATGAAGACAAAAAGGATCAGGTATATCCAACTGCTCCTGGGATCACGAGCTCATTGTACAGAAAAATAAGCAGTTCTTTAATACGAGAGCAACAGCATGTGTCATGCCAGTTATGGGCTTATTGGTAAGAAAAGTATGATACCATGTAGTTGGAAAAGTGAATATGACGAACGGTGCAACAAAGGCGGATAAACTCTTTCTCAAACAGAAAACGTGTGTGACAGCAATCTGATATATCTCATCTCAGGTACAGAACACGTTTCAGGAATGAAGTATCTGTCTCATAAACATTTATTCCATGGAAAAAAGGTGTATTTATAAGCACAAAGTCTGGCTGCAGCAGCATGCATTGCTGCAAGTTTGATAAATACACCCGCATCCCGCATTGCCGCACAAGGCACCTGTAAATCAACGTAAGAGCCTAAGAACAGTTCTGTAAGAACTGGAACTATGACAGTGTGATATGATGCCATAATCATCATCCAAATGGAAAGGCATCACCAAACTTTCAGAAACTCTGTTTAGGCAACTGAAATCACAAATAACTATTAATAAGGTGCACTTATGTCTTTGTTAATGTAGAAAACAGCTTTATGGAATGTAAATAAAAGCAGCTGCACAGAAAAGTTAGCTCTCTCCAGAAATTATGTGATAAATCAGAGTCGAAGACTGAAATCACGCCTAAAATGTATGCCATTTCACTGGCATTGAACAATATAGTCATGTCATACTATACAATACATGTATGTTCATTACACAGTATATACTGTATACATTGTCATATATACAAAAAATCATGTAATTGTAATTTGGAAATGGGCAAAAGTGACAGATGAATATTTGACTCTGTAAGAATGAATTAAACAGTAAAACTAGAGATTTTTGGGGTACTTTTCAGACATGTTAGCTAAGAATGACTAAAAAATTAAGAGTGATCTGCATTAATTTGTTCATTACATTAAAATTAACTGAAGCAGTATGTGAAATAGAAATGCGAGGAGGTATTTCACAAAAAACCCCTAATGCATAAGAAGAATTACTGTCATTTGCTTATATTACACAGATACCCAGACTTCAGTACTACAGAAATATTTGACAAAGCAGCTTGTTAATATATCAGCCAAAGACACCAAGATTCAGACTGTCAGAAAGATTTGGGCTAGAGAAGGTACCTGCAGGATTCACTATAGCATTACTCTGAGATGGTGTTTCCTTGTCCAGCAACAGAAAATGAATGAAAATGAATGAAAGTAAAAGACTTGGAATGAAAAGTAAAAGACTTGGATGAAAGTAAAAGACTTGGAAGACTTGGAAGTTTAAACATGCCAGTACTAAACAACTTTAAGATAAAGAACCATGTTTTGTCATTAGAAGCCACGACTTTCTCTGGTCCTTTTCTACAACAGTGAATTTCATTTCAGGCATTTAAAACTATATATTGCCTCTTGTTTATGTTCTTATTTGAATGATAGCCCTACATTACAGATACATTGACTTAATGCAATCTTTAAGTGATCTTCAGGGAAAAAATGTCATACCTGCACACCCCTAATGAAAATCTAAGCGTATTCCTATAGGGAACCAGACTGGTTAGAAATCACTACGCTTCACTGAGCTGCCACTGTTATTTCAACTGTCCATCCCACCAGAGCAGTTTCCTCAGAGGCATGCAATGTTGCTTATTGCAGTGTAACCTGACTTTATATAGTAGCCTACATATTCCCTTCATATACTGCATACAGTCACCACTGAGCTATGGGCCTCTATTGCCCAGCAGTATGTACACACAGAACCAAGGAAGGAAGGGCTTTAGCCATCTCTAACCTGATCACTGAGTACCACCTTCCCTGCTTCAAACACATACACACTGTAGAACCCAAAAGTTCTTTTCTGAATAGCCAACAAAAATACAGATCAGGCCCTATGCTTTTCTATAACATACATATGATAACCTTGTTCACTATGGCTTTCATGGCAGATACAGTCTCAGGAGTATAGACTACTCCAACCTTCAAATAGGAACTGATGGATATGGATATACAGATCAAATATAAATTCAAACCAAAGAAACATTTGAATCAAAAGATCTTGCCAATAGACCTAATGCTATGTTATATTTCTATACATCTAAAATTTAAAGACTAATCACATTGTTGAGGTCAAAGGCACAACACTGCTTCTGTGCATTATTTCAGCATTCATTTCTAAATTAATGATATTTCAACCACTTTTTCAAATGCACTTGGACTAATTATTTGCTCCTAAAAAGCTCATATCTTTCAGTTTGTTACTTAAACACGGTAATAAATTAAAACCGTATGTAAGAACAGAAAAAAGTCACCAACCTCTAATAAGTTGGGCTCTGTTTCCACACAGATCCAGAGGCAGTATCTAGAATGAAATAAAGACAGTTTAGTTGTTTGCTCAATGCTTAGCTTTGCAATTACCAATTCTGTTAGAATTTGTTATGCATATTTTCATAACATTCTCTTACAATCAGCTTTCTCCCATGTCTCCAGCAATTTACAAACATATTGGCTTCCAGTTAGTCACTTTCTTGTCTGAAGATAAGACATACTCATAAAATTCTACCAAAATTAAAACTTTAAAAGCAGATTAGGCTTGTGTGGTTTATTTTTCCTGATTACTTGTTATACAAGCTATACTATCTTTGAAAATAAGATTGGGTGCACATTTAGTTATTCTTTCAAGTTATTGATACCTTGTCAGAAAAACTTGATCCTAGAGCTCTCTCCTGCAGTAAATTAGACAGATGCCTGCTCAGACATATGCTGGTACACCATCACCAAACTTTTACTTTCTCTAACACACTTCATTCTTCTCTCTATAGTATCTCTTGTGATATTTCCTTTGATTTGTCTCCATCCATCATATTTTGGCATGCCCTTCCAGAAAGATTAAGAAAAATTTATACAACTTTGGCTTTGATTTCTTATTCCCAAACCTTCTCTAATTCACATCTGTGGATACTGTAAAACTACCTCTAAATCTTCACTGCCTCTTTTAGTAGACTATACACCTAGATCAGTGGATCCAAGGTAGGAATTACACTACAGTGGTATTACTTGTAATTTTTCAAATGCTTCCAAGATCTAGTGAAACCCAAAATATCGTATTATACAGAGTACTCACTTCAGAAGTTTGCTACGTAAAACAAACAGATTTCCAACTTACTCTATGTCTGTATTTTTCTGTGTAATTTTAGTTCACCTGTATTATAAACAGAATTTTTAATTGTGGTAATAACCAAATGGTCAATGATTTAAGTATGTGAATGTGAATTAAGGAATGTTTTTAGACGTATAAAGTCCAACTGCTAATTCTACACGTGACATAGGCTGTACTACTTGGTAGGTAGCCTAGTCAAGGTGTGCTTATTACTCTGACTTACTGCAACACAAAATCAGATCTGACCATCAGTGACTGACGAATATTTACAAGATTGGAAATGTAGTAATTTCTCATAAGGCTTTTTTATGTTATGTGATCTTACTTCTCTTCTCTTGCTGCATGTCTATGTAGCAACGTAACTTTCTTGTGGCACCTTATCTCTTGAAGTTTAATGTTGCAGTCTTTTCACTGTGCTGAGAGGAGATGATGACTGGACTTCCAGGCTCATCCTCCTCCCTCTTTATAAGTAAGTTAGCATTAGTGTACAAGTTAAGACTCTGAGGCTTAATCCTTCTGCTCCTGTTGACCTGAACAGAATATCAAAACATTTCTCATCTATAAAATACATTTTTATTTCTACCTCCTTGTAAACTAGAGACTCTGTGAACAAAAATAATTTTAATTTCTCTTACAGAGCAACAGCCACAAAAAGACTCACTTTGCCTAAGTTTTAGTCTCCATTCACTTACTTGCTGAGTACATTTTTGCATGATCAAAATTCTTAGTAACTCTGAAAACTGGTTTTCAAGAAACACATCTCAAGTAGGAAGTTGTTGAAGTAACAAGTTATTGAGAATGCCATCAGGATAATGCAATATGTTCTGTTGATCTTCCAGACCTAAATAGAAAGGTTTACCTGTTTGCTTCATAATTTATTATCTGGGGTGGAAAATAAACTAAAATGCAGAGAAAACAACAACAGGGTTCCGAATGGTTTTCTGAAATGGCAAGCATTTAAAGAACATCAGTTTCTTATTAAAGTTCCCTTGGACAACTATGTATTTTTCTAAAGTAAAGGCTTGAGAACTATTTCCTACCATATTCAGTAAAACTCCCTAACACTACTACATAACTTTATATATATTATTTTCTAACATCCATTGTCTTACTCTGCACTTGTTAATAGATTTACATTAATTTCTTTCAACTGAAGCTTATGGACTGCTGTGCAATGTAGGAAGCAAAAACAGGGGCTGAAGAAATCAACAGACATTAATGCAGTCCTCATGGTTCAGCACCTCACTGCTTGCCATGGGCACAGTGAATGGAGGGACATACTCCAAGATTCACTCCTGCTGACTAAATAAGCCATCTTCCGGGGACGACTCAGGAACTGTGACAGTATACTCCTCTTTCACATTTAAGCAACAGCAGTGGAAGTCTCATTATTTGTATCCACTGGTACATGAACTGAGCCACTGAGTCAGCTGGGAAAGCAGTGGTATTCATTTTATGAGGACAGACAATATTGCATCAGGTGTTATGAAAACATGATTTGATAATTTTAGCTCACAATGTGATGAAGACAGGCAGATTATTTTTTTTTCAGTTTTATTCCACTTCTTTCATTGGAAGTGGGCTGTAAAAGATAATTAAGTGATTTCCTTGAATCTCCATTCATGATAATTTATAGAAAAAACACAGAATTTCAGATCATCTTTGCAGATCTAAATTCACTTCAGCTTCAATCACAGTGTGAGGCAAGAGAGAGAGTTGCGATGGAGAAAGATCACTGTTGAACACAATAATGCCTAAGCCATCATAAGTAGCTCTTGAAAAAGCCACTTTCAGACTATGCTAATCAGAAGAACCCATCAGTTCAGCACCAGGCACTGGTTGTGCACAGCCATGTCAAAAAACGTCATTATAAATTAACTACCACTCAAAGAAAAGCTTTTTTGTAGTATTTGTCATATATTTTAATCCATTGTGGAGGATACTATAGGAGGAGTATGTCATGGAAAACATCACCCATGGAAAAGAAACATGTACAGAAAAAGCATCTTACCAAACTGAAAGACAATTACTTTGTTCATATCAGGAAGATATGTGCATATTAGGATCTGCTTAGGAATGACTTCTGGATGGGTATACAGCTGAGAGAGAATTGTGTAAATAAAGAAAAAAAGGCCTTGCTTTTTGTACACATCAAGGAGCTTAGATTTTCCAAGCTTCAAATGTATATAAAGCTGTTACCTACCTAGTGATATTAAAGTTCACTTGGAAATCAGTATGCTAGTTTGTCACACTAAATAAATGACCTTATTACCAATCATAAGACAAAGCATTTCTAAAGGCATAAATTGCATTCAAAGTTAAGTATCTCTTTTCATGTTCTGACACATACGGCCTTTCCCACAAGTTCTTCACAAAAAAACCCTACAAAACCCCCAAATGCTTGAAAACTTAAAAAAAAGATTATGTAGTTTAGCTTTTTGTGGGCTATTCTAGAAGTCACACTAGCCTTCCTTAAGATGAGATGTTAAACTAACTAAGCTCAAAAGCTGATGGCCTGGCTTAGATTCACTTAGAAACAGATGCATTCACTGGAAGGTATGCCCTGGTGTACATTATTTCAGTTAATCAGAAGCCCAATATTCAGAAAGCTCTTTCACTCCAAACTTCCTCCCCATTTCCAAAGATTTTGAAAAAACCCAACTCTGACCTTTTGCGTAAACTATTAACTGTAGGGTCATGGAAAAACTGCAAAACTATCCACAACCCTAGGAAAAACCCAAAGTATAGCACAGTACTGTCATAGGAAAACACCAAAGGCATCAGCTAGAAAATACAAATCATAGCATAAAGGAGTGAGTTATGTAAACCCAGTTTCAGTAGTAGCAAACAGAAAAACAACTATGATGGGAATCAATTAAGAAAGTGCAAGTAAGCCAACTGTGCTAGAAAACTTGTAAAAATATCTCTGAGAAGATTTATGAGGAGGCAGAAAGAGACTCCCATCGTTAGCATGAAACTTGTCCTTGCACCAGTGTGGTAATGACCCATAGTAACCTCATTCATCTGCCCCTCCGGTTCCCAATGAGAACTATTGACACCATCAGCCTGTAGACTCAAAGGATGCCAAAAGGGGAGTGTACACCAGAGAAGGGAACAAGGTACTTGAAAGTCTGTGTCTAAACTGTATTATTAACTATAACAACAGAGCTGGATTAACATAACATCTATATTTTTAATGAGAAAGTTAAGACTATAGTTAGGCTAAAGATAAACCCATAGCTTCACATATAACTTACTACTCCCTCTGTCCCTGTAACAGGACCACAGTCCCTGAAGCCCCAGGCTGAGCACCAGAGCCCTGCCTCAAGCAGAGCTCCTGCAACAGACAGAAAAAACTACACTTCCAGTTGCCACTGCTGAGTTAAGATGAGGTTAAGCAATTTTTACATCTCATCACTTTCCGCAAGCTGCAGACTTTGATTAGAAATTGAGGTTTGCAAACAGGGGCAACAAGATCCATGAGCAGTGGATATTCAAGGTCTAGCCCTTCTTCAGGTGAATCCATTGCAAACCCAGGCTGTAAACAAGACAACTTTCCAGTGCAAAAGACAACAATGTCAGTATGCTAAGAGTCTCTGTAATGCTTGGCCCCCATTTATTCTGAATTTAACTCATGGCTAAAACCATGGCACTGCTTTCACAAGGAATTAAAATTGAGCATTATTAGTTATGCATTCATATTGGAGGTGTATCACAAAGCAGAGAGACAGATACAGCTCCTGCTGCGAAATTACAAAGACTTTTATCCTGAAAAGATTTACATGCAAGTAATCCTGCAGGACTGGGACCTTATATAATCTTTTTTCAGAAACCGAGCCCATACAAACAGCACACAGTTGTTTATATCACTGTTCTACCACTAACTTAGCTGTAGTGTTGCAAAGAGGATTTCCACAATATTACAATATTACTGAAATAATATAAACAATTTGCATTTGAAGAGTATATTGTCTAGTCCAAACAATACAGAAGGAGATCCTCTCCATCTCCTAGGAAATCTCTAACTTACCACTTTCAGACAATGACATTACTCATCAAAGAGAACGAGACAGAAATTGATTCTGGCAAAGCTAAAAAGTTCTGCCTGTGATAAACTAAGTATACATATGAATTTCTGTTGTTGTAAATACAAAAAGAGATTAAAAAAAAGAAAAACAAAGATGCTTGCTATGTGACAAAGACACAAAATTTCTTCTTTTTCATTAAACCACCCTTTGTTCTAGAGAATCTTCAAGCTTGTTTTGTTAGTATTTTTCCAGAAACCATGTGATAACATCAACTTTAGTTATGTACATCACCATCCTAACATACTTTAGCACTAGAAAACATTAAACAAACATCCTGCGTGTGTGAGGTGTAGTATTTCAAATGTCTAAGCAGAGAACAAATTGTAACTACTCTAAACTGCAAGCCCCCTCATTTCTGTATTACTTTAATGCTCATCAGACATTAGAAAACAAGGAAAATTATCTATTTCATAGCTACCCTCACCAACCACATACCATTTATTGACACTTGGGCAACTAAATAAGCTTCTCGAAAAAGATGGAAATATTTAAATGGAAACCCGTATTTTGAAGGAATTAGTAAATTTTATTCTACACTCAACATCAAGATGTTCCCTCTGTGCCATTCATTGTTAAGTGGTATTTTCAAGCCCTGACTTTACTGACATTTGTGTATCTTTAACTGCCAGTTCACTGAAGGACAAAAGCAGATTACTAGTTACTGGATTACAATGATCCAGTGAGTATGTTTGGACAGCTGTAGATTTTGCTTATTATTAGACTTTGAACATCAGATGCATAGGGGTTTGTGAGATGCCCCTGTTCTAGCTTGTGCTGGTTTTGGCTGGGGCAGTTAATTTTCTTCACAGCAGCTGTATTGGTATGGAGCTGTATTTTGGATTTGGGATGGAAACAGCGTTGATAAAACAGGAATGTTTTAGCTATTGCTGAGCAGACCTTCCAGAGTCAAGGCTTTTTCTGCCTCTCACCCCACCCCATCAGTGAGGAGGCTGGGGGTGCACAAGGAGGTGGGAGGGGACACAGCTCATATGGTGCCGTGCTCAGCATATAAAGTTGGGGGAAGAAGAAGGAAGGAGGGATGCTTGGAGTGATGGCATTTGTCTTCCCCAGTCACCACTACCCATGATGGAGCCCTGCTTTCCTGCGGATCGCCGAGCACCTGCCTGACCACGGGAATTGGTGAATGAATTCCTTGTTTTGCTTTGCTTGCATGCACAGCTTCTGCTTTACCTATTAACTGTCTTGATCTCAGCCCATGAGAGATGTTTACTGGCTCCCTCATTCTCATGTATTGTAGTACTACTGTATTTGCTCAGAAAGATAATGTGCCAATTTGAAAAAATGGCTGCAATAGAAGCATTTGCTGACACAAAAAACATCGAATCAAAGGTTCTCCAGAGTGAACCAAGCTCAAACAATTTATCCAGGGACTATAAATTTGGGGTTGTCAAAGATCTGTAATATATTTCTGTTAGTACATGAAAGAAAAATCATCTTTCACCCTTGAGAATAATGTTAGCAAAGTGCATTCAAGCAGCTCAGGCAGAGCTATGGTAACAACCCTGTTCACCACTGGACATGGAGACCTTCAATCCATCACTGTAGGATTTGATAAAACTGTTCCAAGAACTGTCAAAAGGTTCAGATTTAATAACTACTGGAATCAATAGAAAGAAATATTACAGAAAATTATGAGTTCTACATCATTTAAGTTTTCTGATTCCTGACTTCTGGACTTCAGAGGCAGCCTGCTTTACCTTCTAAACTCTAATTCATCTGATCTAGAAAGAGTAATTAATTTCTACTCCAGAGAACATAAAACTGTCAGCACTTCAAAGTATGTTCCATAGGCCTGGATTTACTGGTAAGAGCAAGGAGTTGCATCTGCCCTTGTTTCTATCATGCAGAACACCAATCAAATGAAAGATGAAATTCTTCATTATGGGGTTATCAGAGGGTCAGTGCACGCTCAAAACTAAAAAGAGATCTGGATTTAACTCTACTTATAAAATGAGAAAGCACATTGTATCTGCTCCTTGGAAACAATCAAACAATTTTTGGTAGGAGTTGGAGTAGGTTTGCCTTATACTTTCTGCCAGGGCAGGATGGTAAATAACTTAGTCTAATAACTCAAAATGGAAGACAAAAAAAAAAAAATCACTAAAAATTCTGCAACCTTCAAGGTACTTATTTGTTTCTCTGACAAAATCAGATGTGATATTCAAAATACCACTACCACAAATATCAAGGCTCAGGAATAAACATACTACTGTTTAAGTGGTATGCAATAAAATAACTCACAAAAAAAAGGAAATAAGTATTTGGGTATTAGTTTTTATTTTCATGCATGACACTGAACAGAACCTCTAAAACCATGATACAGTAAAAGCACTTCAGTTTTATTCGTGAAATGCTGTTAAGACATTTTTATTAAGAAAAAGTCCCTGTAAAAAAGGACAAAAGAATGTATACTTCTAGCTGTACTAGCAAGTAAATATCATCTTTTATATCTGACTTGTTTTCACATTGCTTAATAATTCAACTATGCATAGTAAACCAGAAATATTTAGCAAATTTTTATTTGCATTTATTTGAATGCAGAGAAACATAAATTTCTGCACAAGATGACTGAAGAAGCCTAAGATACTTGAGTCCTACAACTTCACCTGTCTGCATTGCCTCAGTAAGAAATCCAGCTCATTCCCTTGCCCTGCAGGTTTATACACCATCCTATGGCACCTACAACTGATTTCCATGCTCTGTAAATTGCACTCCTCTTAGAATGTCCCCATAACATGTCATGTATCTTGCTTAAGATCCAAACAAGGTATAGCAGGTCTGCAGGTGTGTGTGCTCCCAGCAGAATAGGTAACCATGAGGTAACACTCTTCCTTAACAGGGCCAGTTCTAGCCATTTTGGAAAATTCCATTCTTCCTCAAGTTTGAACTAGAAATTGCACAATAGGTTGAAAAGTTACCAGAGAAACACCAGTGACTGTACAATTGCCTAAGTCTCATTTTCTTAAAAACAGGCTAAACAATATGCAGGATTTTGTTTTTTACTAAGTATTTCTCTCAAAAACTAGTTAATGATGAAGCCTGCCATGGGCTTTCTTTGCCATTCTGATAATGCAAATCTCGTATTTACATATAGCCAGGGTAAATCAGCTTCTCTTGGGGTAATAAGGCAAATTTTTTCCACCTTTTTTCACTTCTCTGAAATGAATCAATTAATGAAAATATTATTTTATGTAAAATCAGTCCGTTGAGAACTGCACTGTATCATCAATTCCTGTCATGTGAACTACCATCTCTAAGTATCAGATATTAATTGTAGTAAGACACTGATCACTTGGATTGGATTCAATCTGAATTAAAATTAAAACCATTTCTGTTCCATTACACACTCCCTGATCAAACTACCTTTCCAAGGAGGCATTTTTTGATGCTAAAAATAAACACAAAACAAAGAATGTTTCCCTTTAGTCCAAACATGTCATAAGTAATAAACACATCTTCCTTTCTTTACTACTTAGTTTCTGAAATACCACAGCATATTCTATGTTGAATGATTTAATAATTTTATCTTGGTGTCTAGTGAACCAAAGTCTCCCCTGTAAAACCAGTATGTGTGATTTCACACAGTTTGGCACAAATGGCATTCTAGACACCTAACTCTGCTTACCCCAATATCCCTAATAGTCGATCTCCTCATTTTTCTATTAAGCCTCCCTCCTGGGCTTAAAAGCTGAAACGTATAAAAAAGCTATCCATGTATCAGGCATGCAGCCAGATTAGACCTTCACCAAGAAGTCATTTCTCTACCGAAGTAGTACAGTTAAAACCCCAAAATATGTATCTTAATGTCATGGTGTACATATCTGGACTTATTATTAGCTTCATAAGAAAACCATAAGAGCATGAATAATCTGCTGAGGAGACTGACCTGAGCCCCAAGATAAACCAGACAGAAATAGACACTTTTAGACCCAACTACCTCCAAGGAAGGGGCATTAAGTTACTGATCTCATGTCACACAGCACAACACAGCTCAGCCTGAGCTTTTTTTACCTGATCCAGAAGATGCAGAGCAGCTGTTTGAACAGTAAACACAGCTCCAACAGTCAGATGTTTCTCTTGTGTTTGCAAATGGTCTCACACTGCGTGGCACCTGCTGCTTGCCCTGCCAGTGCATGACAGGAGCTCAGGTGTTTCCTCCTATCCAGACACGGACTACTAAAACTCCATGGCTGCATCTGCCAGTGAGTCATGAAACTTGGATCCAGCACAGCCGGAGCCATTTCAAAGTGCAGGGCTCAGTCCTCCCAGATTTCATAGGCAGAGGAAAGCAAGACAGGTAAATGATAGGTGGGAGGGAATGAAGGCAAAGAGTAGTGCTGTTACTTGTTTGTAAGCATACACATAAAGTATCTGCTGTTGTGATAACAATAAGTGGATATTTTCTGGCCTGTGTATCATGAAATACTAAGAAAATTCTTACAAAGCCAGTGAAAGAATATCTAGCTTCTGGTTCCCTCTCATCCCTCACAAGGGGAGACTGCTTTCAGAAACAAGCTAATGAATTATACCAATTAACCACAATTAACTACCAATCTGGTTTTGTTCTCTATCTCATTTGTTTTACTTTGTTGACAGCCGTTGACAGCCACTGCTTTGCTGACAGCACCATGAGTGCCCAAATGAGGGAAGAAAGCAACTTTAAACCCCAGAGAACTCCCTAACCATTACCGGTTAAGAAAACAGTATTTACTTTTGTTTTTCTTTTCATTCCTTCTCTTCTTAGTAAGGATAAGGGAATAAAAAATACAAGAAACAAGTAATAAATCACTGCTGAATATTAATTTCTGATAAAAAAGGACACCCAACACAAGAAAACTTACCCTTACATCAGAATAAATGAGGGTAAACAGACAAACCTACAGTGGATGGTGGCCCCCCATTTAAGAGAGGACATCTTGCTGCTCTGGCACATCCTCAGTCATGTTAGTCCCTACCACTATGGACTGAGTGGCTTCCGCAGCACCTGCTAAGAAAGGAGCTCTCCCACAAAGAGCACTGTACCGTGGTCTGGATGGCTTAGACCAGCAGCTCCTGTAGTACAGACTCCTCGTGGCCCAAGGACCTTTTCCTTCACCTCCACCTTAGGAGAACATCAGGCTCAGTAAATACATCTCCTCTTCTGCAGAAAAGATTACTGAGGCAGTTCCTTTCACTGCACCAGTTCCCTCCTACCTCTGATTCTCCTTGACAGGAAGAAAACTAAATTCCTTGCCTCAATTCCAGTCTTTGCTACAGATATTTAAATATCTTTCTATGGCTCTAACAAGTCTCAAAAAGTCTTCTGGTGCTTGTATCTCAAAAAAAAAAAATAATTAGGGAAAAAAAATGTTGATTTCATCATGTGATGCTACGTATAAGTTACGAGTTTCTCTCTTACTTGTCTATTTTTTTCTAGAAAGCCTGTACAAATAAATAAATATACTATTTCTTCCATAAGAATTTGCAAAATAACAACTAAATTCTGTTCTGACTGAAGTCATTGTTAAAATTTCAACAGATCAAACTGGATACAGTATCCTGACCTAACTGTATGATCTCAACAGTGACCACATCCTCCTAGGTTTCCCCTTATAATATGAACTCAGAGAAGATCAGTCATCATTGCATATCACAAAAGCACTGCAAGAACAGATGTACACTGCTTAGGAAATTCCGTCACTCTCAAGCATGGTGCTTTGAACCTTGCCCTCCCAGGCACAGTACCTTGAAGGAAGGGAATGTATGTTTGTATAATCCGAAGGTGACGGATTTTATGATGTGCAAAATCTAGATTTGATTTATTGTTTGCTTTTGTCCTCACAGTAGCACACATATATCAGTTGAATATTTACGTATCAAGGCTAAGTTTCAAAATCAAAGGTTATGTAAGACACAAAAAACTTTTAAGGAAAAGAGTCTAAAAGTCTACATTCAGTTTTAACTGACACATCACAAAATCTGAAGCTCAGTTCTGTATATGCAATGTCATTCAAGAAAAGTATTAACATTTCATGAATTCTCACTCTCTTACAGTTCGAATCCTGTTGTCATTGGCTCTGCTGCTTCTGCATCCTTAAGTTTAGTCTTTCAAAATCAAAGCAATTCCAAAATCCCAGTTTTACTTTCAGATAAGGAACCCCACTAGTAGCTTGTTTCCTGGATAGAAAACTGATACTCCAAAGTTAGGTATTTTAGCTCTGTTTTGATACTTTAGGTGAGCTCAAATAGCAACCAAGGCATTCTAGGCAGTCAACTGCCTAAAACTTTAAAATAGAGCTGCTTTTGCACAGTTCTACTCAACAATTTGTATAGTTCTAGGAAAAGGAAAGATGGAAGGAATATCAGGAAATTAAACAGGCCACATGCATGCTGATTTCCTGAAAAATCAAGGTATGCCTCCTCTTAACTGTACAAGAACAACTAAGTGCTTTTGCCAGTTAACCTTACTAGTCTGGCACGGTCAGTGGTGACTCACAGCTAGGCAGACCTGATAGGCCATAGCTGCCTTTGATAGTTACATTCCAGCCTGCCCACCTACTGAAAAATTATTAGGGGTCTCCATTACATGGATCGTTTCCTCTTCTTCTCCCCCAAAAAACAGTCGTTTGCTTACAGTGCCATGCTATTGGGTCTGAACAATCTGCCAAGGCACTAAGCAAACCCTGAGCACAACCAACTAGCCACTGTTGCTATTGCCTAAAGCCACCACCCTCTTTGGCTTTTTAACCCAAAATTCATACTGCCCCAAATAAGAATTTTTTATGCTCATCATGAGCGATTTGGAACTGTTAAAGAAAAATATCTGAAGATATTTCTAAAGTTGCTTTAGTCTCACAAATCTTTTTTTACTCCTTTGTCTCAAACACTGCTTATACCAAGGACTGTCTTGCAAATGCCCCTTGAGAGACTATAGCTGTAGATGGGAGTTGAACTGTGCTGTATTTTTGACAGATCTAACTACACATCTGAAAGCATCCATGAACACTGAGGAGAATAATTTACAGCTTTGCAGCAGTGTCTTTTTTGGATGCTCTAACTGCAGTGTTTAACTAGCTTAGCTGACAATCTGAACCTTCATAAAATTGTATATAAAGTCTCCTGTATTTTATAGAAATTTATAGAAATTGCTCTTGCAGACTTCTCCAATACATGCTAGATTATTTCTCATACCTCTTAATTGCAAACTCTTGGCCATCTAAGAGGTGCCAAACAGTCTGAATTTTAGCTGTTCCCCAGTTAAAATATATGCAAGTAGAACTGTTTCTGCTCAAAGACTTTTAATTCAGAGCCTTAGCATTTGAAATAAATAAAAAATAAAACCTATGCTTCCCCACCAAAAAGAGAATCAGAAGGCAGGTAAGTGGTGGTTAGAAATATGTCAGTATCTATTTTCATTTTTCATTCTCAAAAACAGATTGGAAAAAATATCCCTTTCTTTGCTTCTTCTGCTATTTACTTTGCAAAAAAATCTCCCACTATGGGCAACAAAAATCTTACAGTATACCTTCCAAATGAAGAACAAGAAATTATCATGACATTTTTCTCAGTTACTAACCCTGGGACTTTCTCTGAATATTTTTCCAGAGATGGGAGGAGAAACTATTTCTTTACTGAGTTACACATGAAAGGCCAATATAAAGTCAATAAAAATTACCTGTAACTTCTACTCAACAGATCCTCACTTTCATATCAATTTGCGGTATGTTTGGCTGCATGTTTTGCTTGTGTTTGTGCAGGCCTTCAAAATAAACTGGTTGATATAGCATCACTAAATGACAAGTGGAGGGGAATCTAGGGGGAATCTCACCAGTACTTTTCAAAAGCATTTTTATTAAAGGAAAAGTAATGTCTCATTTCACCTTGTACTGTCTGTTAATGCAAAGGAAAAAACAGATGCTTACAAGTCACTAGAGACTGAGAATGTAATTTTCCTCAGTATTTTCTACAAAATGATTGCTTTACATCTTCTTTTACTGCTCAATCAGTTTGTAGATTGCTGAAGAAAAGTTTCCTATTATAGACCACACATTACCTTGCAAAAAAACCCCATGAATGCAAGGAAAAAACAGTAACAAGAATACAGTTGGCACAGAACAACATTAATTGTCAAAAGGAACTGCCGATGTTCTAAACAATAATGCACTATCCTTCTCTGAATTTTGACAGTTAAGAGTTGAAAAATGCTGAAGTTTCATTTATTTTCCTGTTCAACAGCTGCTTTTCCAAATCATCCCCAGCTGAAGAACTCCCAGGACTCTGTCATACATCACAGAGCCCAGCTTTCAGCAGACAGTGACAACCCAGTATCTCCCCTCACAAAGGGACTTTTATTCACATAGGAGCTCAATAATTCAATAACAACTTGAGTGTGCAGTAAATGAACTGATACAAACGAACTTAGAACATGGCAAGAATGGCTTATAAAACCCCCGGGCAGTTGCCACATTTCTAAATCCTTTCTAGCACATGAAGAGGAAGAAGGGTCAGTGACAGCAGAAGGTGCAGTAGGTGGAAAGGCAGCCGAAGCTGTACAGGACCTTCTGCCCTAGAGAGCAGGTATCTCCCCTGGGGGAGAATTATACTGATTTTTGCTGCTGTTGGCAGCCATCCAGCTCTGCTAACACAGAGAGATACACACATGGAATCAAGTGCCAAATTATGCTAAACTTAGACACAGTGATGCTGAATCTTAAGGGATTAAAGTCCTTCTTCCACTACTCCCTTTTCACATCAAAGTGGGATTCTTGGTTTTTTGGAAAACTCTTTGGTTTCTGAACTATTTTTGTTCTCTTTAGAATAGCAAGTGCTACTCCAGCCCTCCTACAGTTATCCTGTGCTTCAGCAACCACAAGCTTTTTATAGCAGGCCGTTGATAACATTGCCCAAACTAGTGCTGACAAAATATACATTATACGCCCTAATAGCCTGAATTGCAGGGTTGGTTCTGGCAGCTGTATGACAGTTCCATTACAGCACAGCTACACCACAGCCTACAGGAATGAAAATGTGAGAAGATTTACTTTTTCTCCATTTATATTAAATACTTTGAAATTACACAACGAAAACAATGCTCAGCTCTTTGCTGTCACTGCAGACAAATGCATACATAAAAATGAAATCCAATGGACCATGCTGTCAATTTTTCAAAGGACATCAACAGGTCTGAGAGAGGCAAGGAGGAAAGAAAGAATTATCAGCTTACTGCACTTCACATCATCAGTTTCTCTCCTACAGTGAACTGTACAACCTGGTGAAATTCACCTGATTAACCATCATATGCTCTTTAACAGCAGAAACAATTAAGCAATTTGCCTGTGTATGTACTTTCATCTTGAAATGGAGGAAGATTTATTTCTACTGTTTTGTTTTTATTTTTCTTTATTAAGGTAGAGGAAGCCTACATAGCTTAAAAAAAACAAGCTATGGTTTTCATTTAAATGTCCAACGTACAAATTATTGAAGACATTCCTGTAATGAGACTCTACTTAATAACATTACAGTTATCAGACATTTCTGCCAAAAAAAACCTAGTGGAGGAGGATGGGGGGAACACATCAAACCTACAGCACACGTTATTTGTTAATATGATTTTTCTTCTGATTGGTCATCAAATTAAATATTATACTTCATAGTCCAACAACATCTAAAACCACTACCTGTCAGTTTGGTTATAAAAGCATCTTTTAAAGAGAAAAAAGAACAGTAAATGGAATTTATGTGAAAACTAACTGAAGGCAAGCTTGCCAAGGTGCAAGAATGTTTTGTTATGCTCCTTACTAAAGCAGAATCTCTTGTAATTAAGATCTATTTTTTTAAATAATTTAATTTTACTATCTGTTGTAACCATAAAGCTTTCTAAAGGGATCCAGTATCTTGTATCACTGTGTCTTGGGAACACCATCCTGCTTGTAAGAGGTAGACAGCTCAGGCAATGCAGTATCTCCCACTCAAACCAAGATGGGTCCAAGAATGCCCTGTTGCACACTACCTGCACTATCTATATATAACTATTCACACCTGGTGGAGCCTACTGAGGCCAGAGCATTGAAAGGGGGCACAGTGCATACTTTGTATGTTTTTAAGGCATACAAGATACTCTAAGCATCATCAGCACTGAGAAGAGAGTAGTCACTGTCAAGTGGACTTGTGGATTCTGAAAAACCATGGGAAAAAGTTTAGTTTGCTTAATCTATCAAAAAATATTTTGTTTCCAGACTTGCTCACCATTGAATTCCATCTGCCAGGACTGTGAGGACAGGATGGAAATCACAGCTCGTGCTTTCTGTCTTCACTCTGGGCAGAAAAAGCTGCAGTGTAATTGCAGGGCAAAATGAGTTACATGATTTCGTTGCAGGCATAAAGATTGCTGAAGACCACTGCATATGGTAGCAAACATTTGTTTACACAACGATTTATATATCTTTAATGCATTGTAGCTAACAAACTCACAGTCATTTTTAGCATACATGTTTCTGACAGAGTTGTCAGAACTCTGACTCAAAGGAAATACTTGTATCTTCTGGAACTTGGCAGTGTAGAAATGGTCTTTTAAAAAGGATATTGCTGAGCTATTTGACATTACCACAGGTATATAAAGCAGTAGAAAATGTCTGCTTTATTTTAGATGTTCAAGATAGTCTTCTGAAATGTATCCATCTCCTACCTACTTACAGACTTACTTTTGATATTTGTATTTACCTTCTATATTACCAGCTGTGCTTATTAAAAATGTATCTCCAGAAATGAGTGATTCTGGCCTTCATCGAGGGAGTAATAAGTGCATACTGATTTTGAGTGCACCCTTTTAAAAATACATGGTTTATAATTCATTCTACAGAGTACAAGCTCTAAGGACAAGTAAAAAGATCAGTATATGATTAATTTTGTATTATTTTGACCAATAATAAAGTAGCAGAAAAGAAAGCATAAATCAAGACTCCCTTTACAAGTATTCTTTCTCTGCTACAAGAACCATTTTCTCTAGATTTCCTGGTCCTCCAGTGTCAAATATAATTTCCTTCCTCACAAATTTATTTTCTCTCCTTTCCTTTTCTACACTTTCATGGTGTATATCATCTCCTTAGGACACTCAGTATGGTTTACAGGAAGATCTGGCTTCACATTTGCCAGCTCACACCCTGCTTCCACATCACAGCCCCTTCTACCTCCATTGCTACCACTCTTGCACCCTAAGACCAGCAGGGTAGGCACGATTTTCACATCTCTTGCCATGGTGCTTACAGCAGAGTCTACCACAAAATATAGTTCAGATGACTGAAATCACTTAGCACAGTAGTGTTACCAGTGCTAACACAGAGCTAAGATAGTTCCTGGGCCATTATCTGTTTTTCTCCTTTGTCATACCATAACAGAGAAGCATGGTCATGCCACCCAGACTGGGTACATATACTAAAAGGACTGCCTAGCACAGGCAGCCTAACTCAACCATTCCTCAACCAGCTCTCTGAAGCAGCTTTTTCTAAATAAAAATGGACTATCTCTGTCAGTGCTGTTTCTCTTATGAGGTAGGGAAGAAGGCAGGGTCTTGAAGTTCTCCACGGCAGCTCTTGGTCCCCATTCCCAGGGCTGCTATCACAGCTAGGCCAGATCTAGCTGGCAAGCGTTGTGCAGCCAGTTGTATTTTCAGTATCAAACACTGACTCTTACCCTTCTGGGGCATCTGCTTGGTTTCAATACCAAACCAAAATCTGTGGCTAAATAAAAGGCAAGAATATTAAGCCATGTAGCTGACTTCCCAGAACTGAAATAATAACATCAAGGAACTTTTCCCTTTGGTCTTGAAGAGACTGATCAAATCCTATCATAAATCTGAAACAGAATCATAACTTTACTGTGCAAAGAGAATTGATCAGCAGCATAAAAATAGGACAGCAAAACAGTAATTTCTTCTCAATTATGGGAATTGTATAACCCAAAATAAACAACTTCATATCCACCAGCTGCATGTAAGAGTTATTTCGAAGGTCGACAACTGCCTGCTCTATTTATGTAATTTAGAAGTCTGAAGTATTTATGTTATTAAAATCCAGCATGTGGTAAAGATCTGGTTTTTTTTCAACAGGTCCAAGGCACAGACTGTACACCAAGACCAATTTTTTCTAAAAAAAATTAAAAAAATATTACTTTACTGAATTTCCAGCTAGGAATTGTTTTATTGAAAATAACAATGTGGGAAGCATTGGAAGGACCAGTTTGATAGTGAGACAAATTAAATGTAAGAGAATTCTTCGTATGTAAATTCAAACATTGACAATTTCTTATTTTATCTGATCTTCTTTGGTCATCTCTCATTCTTATTATGCTCCTGTGTGCTTTTTTACTGCATGCATGGTATTTATTTTCAAATCAAAATACTCTAACAAAATTAATGAAACAGCAGATTCTAACTGAACTCTCTAAGTGGAGATTGGCTAAATAAGGATATTACCAGTTTCATATTCCGAGCCACACATTTTTGCAACCTTCTCCACATTTTAGTAATTTAGTAATTTAACTAATTAAGTATTTAAGTAATTATTTTTATTAAAAACCCCCACAGAATCGTTACAAAACATGAGTGAAGTTAGTATTTTTCAATGAAATGTTAAACTACTGCTGTGCCAGGAATCACTACAGCTTTATTACCTAGTTTTCTTCACTGTCCTATCAGAATTCCTGTCAATTCTCCCTGTTTCCATATCGAAACATGTTGCTAGCAACTTCTAGTTTGCTGCCCAGTCTCTCAACATATAAAGAATTCATCCTTATTTTCTACAGCTCGATAAAAGAAGGCAAACTGTAAATCCAGCACAAACATTTGTGGCTTTGTCTTTTGTATGCTCAAGCAAATTATTAAAACTTGTGTAAGATTAAATGTCAATGCTTTCATGGTTAATTGACATAAATTATCTAATACTTAATTCTATAATTTCATTTCACTCTATTCCCTGCTCATTTTGCATTCTGAAGGAGAGAAGGGCAGTTTTTCAGCTGTCCTAATGAAAACACTGCCACAACAAATGAGAAACCAACCTGTGTGCAGTGGAGTCTGGCTGGAGAGAATGCTAATTCTCTGCCTCAATACTGCCTTCAAAGAGATTATTCAAGCCTCTCTCTGACATGGAACACAGTGGCCAGCCAGCAAATGCTAGAGATGAAAATAACCTTTATCTGTTTTAACAAAAAGGTGAACTAAAAAAAGCAGTCTTACCCTCAATGTTTACTATTAGCAATGAACAGAGTGACTTTAATTACTGCTTACTCAATAACTTTCATTGATAAGTTACTGTCGATTTTTTAATTATTAAATCAGTATAATTTATCTATATAAGGCAAAAGGAGGAATAAATAAGCAATAGCAACCTGATGAATTTACTGTCCTTGTAAACAGGTAGAGTGTTTTACAGAATTCAGGTATCAAACGCCCAAGAGCATGAAGACAACTTGGATGAAAGAATGTGGCTCAGACCCAATCTATGAAAGATGCACGAATGAACCAAAGTCAACAAATTCCAGAACTTCCAGAGGGCTTCAACAGTTCATTCCACTCTCAAACATCATACTAACTGCTCATGAAAAGGAAGATCGCAGACTGTGTGCCACACAGGGTTTTTCAATGTATCCTGGAAGTGTCCCCTCCCAAGTAATTTGTTCCATTTAACCAGCTTTAGTATTGGTCCCTTGTCCATATTTGAGAAATTTCATGTGTAGTTTTAGTTCACTGTAACTGAGTAGGAAGCCTGCTGTACTTTTCTCCGTAGACCACTGTGACCAAGTTTGCTATATCCTTTTCAACAAACAAACATTAAAAATCTGTTGCTGGAGATGCAAATTTAAAGCCATGCCTGCCCTTTCTGAGAACTGAATCTTAAAACAGGACACTCCTGTGACAATTTTATTAGGAAGAACAGGTTTTTGAAGTCTAAAATTGCTGAAGTAATTTAAATATCTGACAGGATAAAAAACCCAGGTTGCACGGGTTGCCAGCCTTCACAAGACACATTTCAAGGACAGAACTGAAAACAGTATTTATGGATTGTGCAGATACAGCAGTTCAAAAAAAAAAAAAATTAATGAAGCCTTACCACCTATGGCAAAGAACTTGGAAAACCTGCATAGTTCACCTTATTCTTAAATGTATTACATCAAACCCCAGAAAACACACAGTTCTTCTCACAGTCTCAAAAATAAGGTGTATCAAATGGTTTAGGAGTTTTTCAGCCTCTCTCATAGCTAGATACAGGTGGTAAACTCCATAGTTCAGTTATATTTAACATCCTTTTCTCAGCTCTTGGTGCTGCTATGAGTATTGGAAAAATACTGAAAAAAGTCATCCAGCAACTGCTGTTAACTGTCCCCCAAAATGCTCCTGTGACAGATAGGGAGGACATAATGCTCCAGCTGTGGTTTCTCAGGATACATTCCCTACCTGGAGGCATCCTGCCATGTCATACAGTACTACTCTGCTTATGTACATTTCTGGAATGTGTTTTTCCAAACCACTCTGATACTCTGTCATGCTAAAAATGATAATCATATGTGATGGGGCTGTGGTCCAAGTTCACTGAATTCATACTCTGTATTACAATAAGCAGCTGATAAAGCCTTTAAATCCCCTTAAGTGGACAACTGTTTACTGATGCATTCCCAGAAACTACCTTCCAATCCAAGATTATTATTAGCTAACTGATGGCAGAGTTCTTCAACAATTCCTTCCTCCCTATGTTCAGCCTGATGATTTCAAATGTCAGACAGCATTACTAGTCATTATTTATCCCTGCTTTTTCCTTCATTGGTATTTGTGTCACTTAATTCCACCAGCGTACTTTGAGCTAACTTCAAAGGTAAAATTTTCAATCAGCATGTTTATTTTGATGATTTGTACTTTCTTAACACTTTTTCCCTCATTACAGTTATGGGAAGTAAGAGGTAAAAGCATTACTTTATTGTCATTTGTTATCTTCAAAGCTTTACATTAGCATTATATCATCTCTGTCTTGCCTAAATAGTCGGAAGAGGTACTGGACCAAGTGCTTTGATATCTACTAAATGTTCTTATTACATTATTCATGGGTAATTGTCAAAGAATCAATAGAGAGTTAGTAAACCTTTCTGCATGTGTATGAAAAACTGAAAGCTAAAAACTGTTTTCTAGGTAGAAAATTTACCTTCTGCATGCATGGAGCTGGATGTATAACATGTTTCCAGGATGATGTGGAAAGTTGCCCCTGAAGCCCTGGTGGTTTGCTTCCCCCCCAGCAGTCTTGGGGTTAGCCATGACAGACACAGCATTGGAGAGACTCTTGAACTATCCCATGAACTGCATGTGGCTGAAACCCTACAGATTGGCCAATTTTGCAGTGACAGAAGAGCAGATGCAGTGGAGTGGGGAGGCCTATTTTCAGCTAAAAGTAAAGTAATACAAAGGCACCTTTAGGAAAATGCCACTTGGCATTTTCATGTGATCAGAAATAGATTTCATCCCCTGAAAAAGATCCTAAAATGTCATCCCAGCTCACAAGACACACTGGAATACAGGTCATGTAAACAATTCCTTTGCTTCCAACCATCTTTCAAAAATAACTAACAAAAGAAATCAGTCTACAAAGACCCATCCCACCCTGCTTCCTCCTCAATGACTTTCTCATCTCTTTAAGATCAGAAGTTGCTAATTGCTTCTGCCTTAAGCCATGGTAAAATGGACAGTAGTATTCCTTACTCATGTATTTTATACAAGGAAACACTACAGCAAGACTATGTCATGGGTAGGTCTCTTCCACTCTGACACTTTCAGAGACTGGAAAACTCACCTGTTTCTCTTCTCCTGCAAAAAGACCTTGACTCTGCCATGAACTAGCACTTCCAAACACAAAACAGGACAGTACTGCTGTCCCTGTGCTCCCGAGAATACACTTTTTTCTGCATGAAGCAGAAAGGAAGTTTACTACAGGATACAGAAAAAGAACAAAATGACTTGGACCTAGTTTTAAGAAGCAGTAAGACTGATCATGGTAGGCAGAGGTGAGGCAAATACAATAGCTTTACCGTCTAATGGACATTTGGATAACTGGGCAGGAAAGAATAAAAAGCAGCCACCACATTTTGAAGAGGGAGGTAACACTGACTTGATGAAGTGGGAGAGAAAATGAACCAGGTGGCACAAGACACTCTGTACATCCCAAGTTGCTTTGGCCAGGTCTGGTATAAGGCCTAAATGGACTACAGCAGAGTCCTTAGTCTCACCAGAATCAATTAAAAGCAGTGATGTACTGAAACCTTGTTATCCTTATTACTGAATGTATTATTTGCAGTATCTGACTGAAGAGCAGACCCATCAGTTATCAAACCCACAGTATAAGTGCCTGCTCATTATAAATGCAGACCATTTCCATGGTATTAATCACCCTTCACCAATAATTAGCTCATTTGTAATTCCCCCAACACTTAAATATGAATAAGGCCATAGAGAGGAGTCATTCACACAATTTCCTAGTATCTACATTATCCAACTGATGACATCTAAACATTTGATCTAAATGTCTAAATTAAGATATCTAAATTTAGCTATCACAATTTTGGTCAGGCTACAACTTCCATTTGTGCCGTAGTAGGCAAAGCAGCTTCACCATATCCAAGACCAACACAGAAAATCAGTGATCCATCCCTCTCTGCATTCTTTCCATCTGGCACTTCGCTGTTGAGCATGCTTGTAACTCATTCTGTGCACAAATTTGATTCTAAAGAAAACAAGAATTAAGGGCACTTGACTAGCATCAAAACTGCTCAGGCGCATTCCCTGTGTTCCTGGCAAGCTTGAGAAGATAACGGCAACTTTTTACAAGTTTACTGGGGCTTTCTGTGTAATGCAAGATTTGGAATGCTCTGAAAGCCTGTGACAAATTACTGACTATGAGCAAGGGCTATTATTTCTATTAAATCTAATTGTGAATGTAAGAAAGGGGGAAGAAATAAAACCAGGATTAAATGTGCAAAAGTTAGTCACCCTGTCATATCGACAATTTACGTTATAGGCATGAACCTACTCTCAAAACAAAATTCACTTGCTTAACAGTCAGATTTTACACTTCTTAGTCCATCCTGTTTAAGTATGAAATTCACTATGGGAACTTGGTGGTATTACCTAGAAATTCATTTGTGTTGCCATGTTGCAGCACTACATATTCCAATACAAGAAATGCAAATATTTGTCATTTAAGAAGACAGAGCACGGTCTCAAATATTCTTTTAAAAGGACTATTTTTGACACAATGACACGCCTTCAAAACTGGGAGTCACCCTACATGCATCTCCCCACAATTTAGCTTAGCATGTAGGGAACTTATATGAGAGGCAGAAAAAGTTCAGCTCCGTTGGGCTGAAAGTCAGGTCTTCCAGTTCCTGGTTGAGTGCTCTACAGAAGAAGACAGGTAACCCATCCTCCGACTGTATCTTAAAAAGAAACAACAGCTGAGACCATGCTGCATTTTTCCAAAGGTCCGCTCTTATACAGATGTATGAGATGCCCATTCTTTGACTACATGCAGGAGACAGATGCCTTCAGAGGATTTAGGTGAAGCAATCCTTAAACCAAGATTCATTCCATCTAATTATAGCACTTCACAGAGAAGTCCAAGCTTCAAGAATCACCATGTTGTGAAGGCTCATTATGTAATGAGTGTAGAGAGACAGGCACTTTCAGGCTGTGATTCATGTGTTAGGTATGTATTGGCAAAGAATGGGAATGTTTAAAGATGAGCAAAATCAGTGTAGGAGCCCTTGGAATTATTAGTCAAACAGAGAAAATGCCCACTGTATCAGGAACTTCCCATAAAATTGGGGATTTGGATGCCCAAACTTTAGGCAAAGCTCTCATTTAGATCGTTATTTTTGTCTATTTCTTAAAACAAATTTAAGGAATAATAAATAAAACAACATTAAAATTAACCAGTTTGTTACCTGGATTTGCAGATAAATATGCAGTAAGCACACTGTGCTTGAGCTCTCTCTCAATTCATAACAGTGTGCTAAGCCTTTAAAGTTCTGAGGACAAGTATCAAAACTGAAACATCTTATTCTGCCTGGTCTCTCTTTACTTCTAAATTAATATTTATTATACCAGAAAAAGAGCTGCAAAATGCAACCACTCATTTAAATTGTCTTTAGCAGTTATGAATAATGACAGGTACAAAATGAACTAATAACTTATGGTCAAAACCCATTATGGCAGAATCACAGTATTTCAGAGTATAATTGCAAGAGACAGTAAAATTTTAACAACTTATCAGGTAGGATTTCAAATAATAAAATAATCGTTTCTGGCTACGTGCATCTTCCCTGAACTTTCCTATGCCAAGTTTCCTAATATAAGCCATTATGTAATAAATAAATTTTGACAAATTGTGTTCTTATTCAACTATAAAATAATAACTTCCTCTACACTGAACAATACATGCAATGCTGACAAATGATAACTGGTTTAAAGATGCCAGAGCAGGAATCCAGAAATAGTATCAAGGCATGAATTAGTAATACTTTTTTTCCTCAGTTCATAAATCACTCTGATTGCGTACTTGGGGACTGGAACAGCAGAATGCCTACTTCACATTAGTTCATTACTTTTTTCTCAAACTCTGATATGTAAGTATTTATTAATGACAGCTAGGTGGTCACTAATAAAATATTAATTTTAATTAGCTCAATAAGGAAACAGTTGTATTCAATAAAAGAAAACAGCACTGCTTTTACAATACTGTAGAAAAGAATGATAGCTCAGTAAGCAGAAGTTTCTAAACTGTTTCTCGGAAGTTGTTAAAAAATTTCTTTTTGATGCCACTTTCTGATCAGTTGAATGAGTTACAGATTTATAAAGTCAGAATTCCTCAAAAAGGGAAATATTAAAAACTATGCAAAGATCAAGGCTGAAAGTGCAAGACACAACAAAGTGGTCATCTAAATACAGCTGCCTAAAAAAGCCAGATGTCTGCTTAGTCAGGCAAGTTACTCATCTGCACTGCCAAACGTGGAGGAATGGCTCTCCTTTGGGGGAGCCTCCTCACTGCTGACTACAAGGAAAGCACAGATCAGTAGTTTAACTGGACACACACCTTTAGATGACTAAGATTTGCTCAAGTGTCTAGATGAGTCACTGGTTGCCACCAGCACCATGGTCTTTTTCTGAACCATTTTTCTTTTTAACTGCACCAGTTCAATGATCCAGATCATTGTGAGGGCCTCCAAATGCTAACACTAATGTAAGCCAGAGGACACAAAGATCCAGCTCAGAGCAAGGAGGATGCCAGACCTTTTCTATTGATGGCAGGGCGAATTTGTAGCAGAATAAAGAACATTGCCTCTCACAGTACAAAGGATGTAATTATTTTCTCAGTGTGGTTTTAGAGCATAAATTCTTTATGCCTGTGCAAGCAGAGAATTCACTGAGTAGCAATTCCACTAAGAAGTACAAAATTCTGCTTCTTAGTGATTTCTTCTCATTAACTTTTCTGATTTTTATTTTAGCTAATCAAATAATATCATGAAATAGTATGTGATGCCAAAATTATACTCAACTCCCATGATTTTACTTGTGATCAGTGATCTATAAATAGATCATATAACTCTTTATGATACTCCTATTTCAGAGAAAAAAGGAAAATATCTGAACTTTACAGTTTAGAAAACAACATTTACAATTCTAGAAAGCATCAGTATCAGATACAGGATACTGACATATTACTATCAGATAAGGGAACATAGGTCTTGGAGCTTTAAACAGGCAAATGTACTAAAATGATGCTGAAGAACAGAAAGGAGTTTGAGTAACTGAAGAAACTGTCCCAGTGTATACACAGCATTATACAGTTTTAGCCTGTCAGCTACAGTAGGTAAAATGAAATTCTGAAAGGTTGTTTCTCTGTAATTTCAGAAATAAAAGCAAGCACATTATTTAATGTAGTATTTAATGCTTTTGAATAGCAAAACTACTTATGACTAGTGGTGCAAACAACAACTGCCACAGGACTAACATTAACACAATGGAGATAAAAGGTGGCAACAGTAACAATACCCACAACATGCAGTTGTACAGAACTGGCAGCATCCCACGCATGTATTAAACAGCTGGAAGTGCAATCCCTGTCCCTGCTCTTCAGGGCTTTGAGCAGCAGCTTAAATGCTGACATCTCATATGTGGAGGAGAAAGAAGTCATATGGGAAGCTGGCAACAGGTCAAGCAGTGCCAAGAAGTCTTGAAAAAGGAGCTATGCGACTGCCACGTCTTCAAGGCAGTCTAAGGATAAGCATTCTACAAAAGACATGGTGTTATTATCAAACGTACCACTTCAAGGTAGACAACCTCAATGCAAACCACTGCTGCCTACATCTATATATTTACTTCATGGGATAAGCAGTTAACCAGCTGAAAAAGCACAGTACTCAAGAGATCAACTTGTTGATTATGCATGACATGGAAAATAAAGAACTGATCCAAATATACCTAAAGGAAAAATGTAGCTCCGGTGTAGGCAGGTAGGCCCCACAGAGCAGCTCTTCAGCTGGGGGGACATAGCACTCAGCTAGCAACTTCTCCCAGATAAAGAAGCTTTTGTAATGAATCCTGGGAAAATTTCTGGCCAAAACTGAAATAAATCTAGTTCTAGGAAGACAGAGAACCACAAAAAAAATAAGGACCTTCTGATTACAGCTAGTAAAAGTGCAGCAGACCAGCTGAGGAGTGCCCTGACACAGCCAACAGTGACCAGCAGGACCAGCTGGAAATATAGGCACAGGCAGGCACGGCCAGAACAAGAGTATTTCAAACTCTACAAACAAGCTCATCTTCAACAAAAGCCAGTGCCAAAACAAGATGCCAAACTGTAGGTGGTAGACACAGCTGACTCCCTCTGAACCCTTCAGTTCAGGCAGACCTCACTGTTAATCTTTAAAACCTGGGAAAACATGGCTCTCTCCAAAGTCCACACTTTTCAAGGAGTAAATAAGGTAAGAGATGATGAAGACTTTGCTGGATCTACACAGTAAACACTTGGAGAAGCAGAAAAACAGAAAAAGAACAACAATGCCCACAATGGAGTCAATATGCCAGAATGGCTGCTGAGGCAGCTTTGCAGTTTTAGCTTCAGTTGCAGATGGCATCAGTAACACCTAGTTCACATTTTAAAATACTGAGAGCCTACAGAACAAGTAGCAGTGCAGGAATGGTGTTCTACATCATACACTGGATAGAAAGACAATTTCTTCAAGGAATTGCTCTCCCTCCAAAGAAGATCCAAACCAAGATACTCTAGACTCAGCATCCTGATCCTTTAGCAAGAATCAGAAAGCAATAAACATAGGATAGTTTCCTCAGAGAAAACTCAATAAAACAAGTATATATACTGCCATTGGCATAAATCTCCAGCTTTTAAATTAATTCTCTACCTTTTTTTCATCTCCATTTGATTCAAAAGCTTCCCTGGTGACAAAACTAAGGAAAGCAACTTCCCCTCTTCACAGAAGCATAGTCTCCTCTCCACACCCTCAGCTCCTTTCATACAGAAACACAACTAAGGACCTTATCTTCAGTGACCAAAAAAGGCCTGTCCCCATAAACCCTATGCTGCCTTTCATCGTTAGTGTCTGGGTTTATCTATTCTACTCAATAAAATGATTTATTAGCTTTCTTCATCAACAAATTAAAGACTATATTCTCCCTACTCCAAAGTGCAATCAAGAGTGTCCTGGCAGCAGAGAAACATCACACACACATCTCCCGTTTTAGCAAGCAATCTTGCTTTTAGCAATCAACCATGCAGGGTTGATTATCCCACAGAGAAGATGCTACCTTTTATTTCCACTAGTGAATTTAATTTTCTCAATTTCATTCTGAAGCTCCCATAATGGTTTCCTTAAATTCACAGACTGCTATTTTTCATGCTACCATATGAGTAGGCAAATGTAGAATACCAAAAAATCTGGTTGCACACAATCTATTTGCTGGGGAAAAAGGTCACTATACCAAGCCCCTGAACTGCTAAAAAAAGCATAATTTTTTTTCCTTCATTTATAAACACTGAAAATGCATTCAATTGATGATATATGAAAAAGCACTAATTTTCATAACGATTGATTACAAAAATGTCTACAGCAACTGAGTATACAATCTCTGCAACATGTTATACTTTAAAAATAGCAGTGGAGTACCCTTCTCTCACCACTAGCTGGAAGTTTAATTAGTTAAATGGTAAGTTACCTAATTTTAGCATTTAATTTCAGAAGAGATAAGATACATATGAATTATTTTTTCCAGTACTGTGCACGCTACTAAAAAAAAATCACAGTGAATGCAGTTTAGAAATTCTGTACCCTTTTCATTTCCCTTATCAATCCCTGAGGCACATACCAAAAATAATCAGGGTTGAAAAATTGGTTCTTTTAAAACCATTTATTTTTCTATTTATTATGACTTCATAGTTAGCACTTTCATAGTTTAAAATTATACTATGCTGGTTTTAGACAGTAATTAGTTTTATTTAAAACCCAACAGCCTTACTGACCATAAAGACATTATCAATTCAGAGCATAAACTGAATTGAAGCTACCTAACAAATTCTTGGAGCAGAGAGAACGCATCTCAGAGAGAACATTATTCTACCATTAATTTTTATTATATGAGCAAAAATAGATCATAGCAGTTCAGATTAAACAAAAGAGCAAAAACAGATCCTGTATTTATGTTAGCACAATGCTTTAGCTTCTATTAGTAAACTAAAATGTAAACAGGTTTTTGTGTGTTTATTACATACCTTTGTACAAAATATTAATCTGAGGCACCTGACATTTACTTGCTTAGGTGGGTGCCTTTTCTTCATTCCACATAATAAACTGTTGACAAAGACAAATCCTTTTATAAGAAACTTTTTTCAATATTGCATATTAATTTTTTTAATTCCTACTCTTGAACAGCTTTAACAGCACAGAATATTTACATTCTTAGCCAAATAAACCATCAATCATCGCTATTTTATTTCAGATTTCAAATGGAAAATTCCAAAAAGAATAGTAGAGGGAAAAAATAGAAAAGATTCTTGCAAAAATAACATTTTAGCTTCACTCTTTTCACAGCAAAACACTACTCCATAAACAAAATTCAAATCAAATCTCAAAGAACTTTAACTAAATTCTCTGAATTATGTGAATATATTTTAAAAGGGGTTCTTCAGTGTCCTGAAACTCTGAACCACCAATGCATTACAACTAATCGCTAGAATTTACATGCTCATAAACACACATTAAGAAAACAGATAAAAAGCAAAGAAGAATGTAAGAGCTCCGAAAAGACTCAGTGTTTAATAGACATTTCTTCTTAATTTTTCTTTTAAAATGCCAGTTAATTTACTGACAAAGTATTTCTAATAAAACATGGTATTTTTTTGCATACCAAATTTTTGGTAACATGTAAGTAGGCTTATCTACTTATGTTACTGCATTTTCAACATGACTTCAAAGCATTCCAGAAGTAAATCGTACAAAACTCTCAGATGAAAACTTAAGTGCATGTGAAGAAATTACTATGTGAAATTACTAGAAGAATTTTATCATGCAGATCCCTGTTCACCCTATACTTGAAATTAAAAAAAAGTATGAAGCACATCCAAAATGGTACCTTAAGCAAAAGTACAGCAGCCTCCTATACACACAGAAAAGCAGTGAGGAAGTGTTTTAACACGTCACATAGAAAAAATTCTGATCATCTTTAGGTAATCCAAATTTTAAGCCTCAACAACCACACAATGTAAAGAAAGCCCGCAAGCAAAGATCATTGGTAGCAGAAGTATTTCTTACTGCTAACACCACTAGTCATATGTAATTTTCCATTAAGTGAAATCTTCAGTCAAAAAAACAGGGAAAGAAAGGCAGCGAGAAGGGCAGCAATGAAGCTGCAGATTGCAGTTAAAGAATGTTCCAATCTCCCAATGCCCCGACCTCCCAAGCCGAGCTGGGAACAGTCCTGAAACAGCAAGGCAAGGCAACTGGAAACGCAGGCCAAAAATCAAACATTTGGTATGCTCTGTCTTAAAGATAAAATGTTGCATTCTTCTTCTAAGCAAGACACAGGCTGCTCCCATCCACAAGGTACGCTGTGAGAGCAGAAGTCTCTCCTTTGCACCATGTTGCTCTGAATCAGTGAAGCAAGTTCAGGACAAGCTACACAGCACGGCGGCATGGACTAATCAACATAAAACAAAGCCATCATTGGCACTAGCAGCTCATCATTTACAAACATGTGACTAACATGAACATAGTAGTATCTTTGTTCTCATTCTGAAGCAGTTATCAAAGAAGATTCACCGTGAAAAACTGACATAAAGGCATGTGCAAGTAGAAAACTCTTCATGGGATTCATCTGAGCAAAGGCTTCAAAGACTGGCATTTTTCATTTAGGGACTTTATATCTAAGAGACTAAAGTTCAAAATGCTTCAGTGTCCTGAATCCATGGAATGGTAATGAACTTGCTTTGAAAGGTTTAAAATAGAAATACATATTTACTTAGCTTTTATAATAATATCTATTTAATAATAATGGCCAGACTTCGCGAACGAAGAACCGGGGAAGGTCTTTACACCTTCCAGCCTGCGCATTGGATTTT
>JAYRBT010000042.1:27800627-27813301 GCA_036023395.1 Myiotriccus ornatus | reverse complement strand
TGGCCCTGACCAGGAATCGAACCTGGGTCTCGGCGGTGACAGCGCCGCGTCTTTACCACTAGACCACCAGGGGCTCAATATCTATTTAGGAAATAGGAAAACTGTTATTGCACACTTCCACCATTATGATGTTAAGCATTTCAGGAAGATTTTAAACACTGGCTTTTATTTGTGAAATAGGTTTAAAATTCGAAATTAAAAAATCAGCAGAAGCTGATTTATGACATCACAGTATCAAAATATTACATCACTCTCCTGCTTCACTAATTTCTAAGGTTCACTTTGAAAGAAAGCATAACCCATCTGTAGCTCAGCTCTTTGTTTCGTGTGGAAAAATACTTCCATGATCTGGTGAAAGCTGTTCTTCCTACATCCACAAGCAGAAGAAAGAAGCCCAGAGAAGCTCTCCTCTGCCAGCCTCCAGAGCCTGGAACATCAGAGAGTTACACCCTTCTCCTACAGAACCAGCTGTACAGCTGACTTGCTATGGTCATTCTATGTGTGATGAAAAGTGAACCCAAGTTTGCCACCTACCTGCTGATCTCGACTGAAAGTGTTGAGTTTATCTGATATCAGGCTATAAAAATTGACATACATTCTGGAATGCTTACCAAATAGGTAAGCTGCCCTAAAAGATGACCAATAATAATAATAATAAAAAATGGAGTGGGAAGTGTAATCTATTAAGTGATCTTTTTTTCTCCCTTACGATCTCAGCAATTTCTAAAAATATTTCTGCCAATATACTGTTTTGTGTCAAATATAAACTGAAGACATTTGAGGATATGGTCTTTGGTGTTTATGCCTCACGGTTATAAAGTTGGCCCCGGTCTCATTATTCAGAATATAAACAGATTTAAATTTTTAAACATAAAAGTGAAAAGTGTGCATCTAATACCTGTAGCTGTGTTTTACTTGCAGAACATTTTGCATGCTGTTTGTGCCCTAGGATTTGAATTTTATTATTTTCAAAAGAATTAACACAGTTTTGACTGGAGGCAAAAAAAAAAAAGGCAGACTATATTAAGTTTTTAATGCTGAAACAGATCTGATACGCAAGACCAGTATGCAAGAATCTTTACTCTATTTGCTTTTATTGTTAGCATACCACTCCAGAGACACTTTTGCAAATAGCCCCAATATTAATATCTGTTTTTTATTTCATACATCCATAATGAATGGTTCTTGAATGTACAAAGTATATTAAAAATAGATATTTTTCTGTATTTAAAATAGCAAATTTAATTTTACTGTAGCAGGTATTAAAAACAAAAAAGTGCTGGGTTGTTCAGTTTTAAGGGGGAATTTGGGAACAAATAAAGCAATACTTTTGCAAGTGAAAATCTACTACATTCCACTTCAGAATTAAGAGCACAGCTAAATCTGTCCAAAAATTCCTTCAAGACAGGTAAAAATGTGGAATGATCTTGCAAATATGTTAGGATGCACCCAAACATCAGCAAAAGCGTGTTTTCAGCTTTCTGGGCATAACTGCTGCAGGCCACTTAACATTACAGAGCTGTCACTACACAGGCCTGTCTGCATACTTTCAGCCCAACGAACTGTCTGAATAAACTAAATAGATTAATTAATACACTGAAATATTTAAGCACACTCATCACCTCCTGTAACCAACTTATTTCCTTAAGGACCTCTCTTTTGGAGAAAGGTTGTTTCCTACTCAGTTTCTTGTTCTAAATTACATTCTGGCATAGTTCCTCTCTCCCTTCATGAGTGAGGAGTGAGGAGTATTACCCAGATCACTCTTATGGCAAACCTCAGCTAAACTGGGGTGATGTGAATATTGTCATCATGCCATCTCCACTACATGTAGTTTGAGAGAGATGATTTCAAAACATAAGGGTGAAAAAAAGGGTTTGAAGTCCCCTGAGCTGGTCTTTGATACTTACATTTTTTAAATACCTGGGTCTGACTCAGGCACTTACTCCCTGAGCAGAGAGAAAGAACTAGAATAAAATAATCATTATGTAAATATGTCTACTTTTCCTACTGAGTGATTAACTCAGACATAAATATCTACTTTTTAGGTGCTTAAATTAGGTTGGACGAATATCAGCAAAATATTTAAGGAAGCATTCTGAGCGATCATGAAAACGTCCCAGACTTCCCCACACTTGTCAAGGCCTGAGCACAGAACTGAGGAGCAGGGCTGCCACAAGCAAGGGAAAGCCAGCACCAGTGGCTTCACGCTATGGACATTATCTCTCAGCTCCTATCAAAAGAGAATATTCTTTGCATTTGAGACTCAGCCAACACAACTCTTTTGTCTGTTAAGAGGAAGATAAAAGCAGCCAAGTGAACTAATTATGGAAAAGAATCTCTGTATAATTATTGAAGTAATCTTTTCTCACTTTCCCAGTTAGACATGGTAAAAATACTTCACAACATTTCCAAGGAGTTAATGCAATTTTTTTCCAACCTGTTTACAGAATATTATTCTCAAGAGATCAAATTTAATGAGCAAGGCTATATGTAAAAGGAAAGAGAATACAGTTCTGAAGCTACTTGACTGCAGCTCTCTAGTAATCAAGCATATGAAAATATATAGTAGGCATGGAAAACTGGAGGTAAGTGAACACTGGAGAAGGCATTTATATTCAGTCAAGTGAATTCATAACAGTGGAACATAAGAGTAATTTGATTGGGATTCATGTAGCTTATTTAGGGATTTTTACAGCATAAATGCTTTTCCTTGCTCATTAGATTAATTACTTAGGTACTTCAAATCTAAACAAGTCTATTGTTTTTCTAAGAACTTGGGTGAAATTTATTAATTCACCCGATTCTATTTTGAAAACTTTTCAAGAGCTGCTACAACTCATAGTTAACTGTAACATCATGCCAAGAACAACACTTTAAATAACATGGGTTAGAGGCTTTGTAAGTGAAACAATCTACTTTTATTCTGGTATTTGCTGTGTCATACTAATTGTACTATGCTGAGGATGCTGCATACTGTCACTGTTTGTTTAACTACTGGGAAATTGCCAATAGAAAGAAAAATGGGAAATTGTTTTAATGAAGTGTTTTCCTAAACAATCTTGGATGAAAATTCTCTCTCCATATGACTTCTGAGCACAACCTCTATCTAACACTTCATCTGTTCATTTCTGTACTCTCTTACATCTACAGATCTTATAGCTTTTGCCACTATTTATTACACTTCTTGTCAATCTTACAACAAAAGAAAACAATCATATCACTCCATGATAAATAAAAATGAAAATGTTGTAAAGTAAGACAATATTATAATGGATTTTAAAATACTTCAGTACAAAAAAAAAAAAAAAATCTAGATTGTTTGGCATTAGGGTTTTTTCCATACAGTATAGATTATATGAATTATTTTATATACAGCTTATGTTTCTGAGAAGTCAGGTTTTCCAAACTTGGTTTTCTATTTGGACTAACACTACCACTATTCTAAGCTTAGTTCTTTTGCCTGTGTGTCTCAGCTACTAGGCAACATATTACTACTGCAATTCTCTTTGCCAATATACTCCCACATAAGCCAGAGAGAGAGATTTTTGGTGATACCGAGCGTAGTTAAAGCTTAAGAAAAATAAAAGACAAATTATACTTTTAGCTTTCTACAATGGCAAAACAAAGCAATAGGACCACTAGGATATGCACTTGAAAAAGATTCTGTGAACAAAATGGCCATAGTAACAGTTTATTGTTAATACATGTATAATACATATCATAAACCATCACCATCAGGTCTCATAACTTGTGGTAACACTAAAACAGCTTTTATGAAATAGGCCATCTTGGTTAAGGTCAATCTAAGAGTAAATAACCCCTTATCATCAAAAAATACATTTTACTGTAATTTCACTGCTATTTTTTGCATTTTCAAACTCCAGCTTTACAGTCTTGCTGTACTTTTGTCTGTCAAATTAAAGGCCTCTCTAACAGTAGTTTTCTCTTCCCAGTGCAGGTACTTACAGTCTGATCAAGTCAACTCTGAACTCATCTTTAAACTAAATAAACTGAGCTCAAGTCAATCACTGTAAGGTGCTTTTGCTAGACCACAAAGCATTCTTGTAATGAACTCTGTGCCTTCAGATCTTTCACAGCTGTGGAAAAAACGGAAGAAATAACAAACCATTTGTCTTTTCAAATTCCATTTCTTCTGCTTTGGAACGTATGTGGAGGAACTAAAACAAAATGCCCATATAATTGCCTAATAAAATTAATATTTATTATTTCATATGGAGACTTCTCATAGGGCTATATGTTACAGAAGTAGCACATCAGCCAATAAATACAATTCATATTATCATGGAAAGATCTATCACTTCTACAGCAAGTGCTCCTGCCTACAAGATACTCCAAAGCAAATTTGCCAACTCTTGTGCTTATTTAAGGGCTTGGAAAACCACTGTACAATTAAATCTATCCCCTTCCAGAAAATGTTATATCGTTTCATTTTTGAGCGAGCTTCCTAATTCTTTATGTTTAATTTCTGAAATTACTCAGGAGCTGGACAGACACAAGATGTAGTATTTCAAAACCCCTGTTACTTTTTAAAGCAAAGACCAAGAGACTATCAAAAAAACAGGAGCAAAATTTACAGTACTTACAAGTATTACATCCATGATGTAGAAAGTAAAGCATGAACTAATCCACAATCAACAAACATTTCAATAAACTGTAACTTCAACAAGTATATATGTGAAAAATTAATTAGAGGCAAAATAATCAGCCATAATAAAAGAGACATCTTCCAGCCAGTCAAAGGACTGCAAGCAGTTTTAAGTAAATATTCACTCAGAATATACAGAGAGGTAATTTTAAAACAAACAAACAAACAAACAAAGGCACTACGCAAAACTTGAAACTTCTATACTTCTATTTGCCATTTTTCCCCAAAAAACATTTTGTATTACAGTAAGCTTCCCGAAGGTTGCAGTAATTTTTTAATAATTATAGTTACTACTTCTTTTGGCATTTTTTTTCCCAATGTACTAAAATGAATCACAACGTGATTCAACAGTATAATGTTATTCTTCTCGATACTTTTTGCCATTACTGTCACTAACACGAACTCAAACAACTGTTGACTGAGAAAAAAGTAAAACTGCTAAGATGCAAAGCACATCTCTGATTTCGATAAGTGACACAGGATTATTCCATTACTAGCAGCAGGAATCAATCCCTAATTTTTTTCAATTAATAAGAAAAAATTATTCAGGTGCACATTGTGGGTATTTTTCTTCACCCATCTAGGTGGTATTGATATCAAGACTGGCATGTTTGTTTTAGAGGCTAATTCCTATAAAAACTAAACTAGAGTAAGAGCAATGAAAAGAAACAGAGTACCTCCATTCCAGAATATCTAACTGCTTCTACTGACCTACAAATGTTAATAACAGTCTGCTATCAGCTCATTAAACAACCAAGAGTAAATCTAGATATCTGCCTTAAGCAGAGCTATATGATTCTTGTCAAAGGGGCAGGATAATACATGGAATATCAAGTAAACAAACATGCAACTTTGGTGTAAATATTTTCACTTGAACTGTTTTCCTCCTATTCTTTGTTATAAACCTTGAACATACTTCACCTCCACTACTCAAAAAATAATTGTAGCATAGCTTTAAACACTGTTAAAATTCCAAAAGAATAGTCTGCATATTACAATTGAACTAAAAAAAAAACAATACTGATGGAATACTTTTTGAAATTACTGATCAAAAGTGTTTAAACAGTAGTGTGAGTCCATGAATTATACTTACCCAATCAAAAGATACACATTCCAGGCATCTTATCTGTTTAATGAAATCATCAAAAAGTACTTTTTAAGGTGAAATAATTGATCACCAAGCATGTAACTGGCTAAACTCCATCAGTATTACAGGTAGCCTGATGATTTCTGAAAGGAAACACCAGCCTGTGAAAATTCTTCTTTGCTTGTGGACATTACGTACTTCAGCCAACTTCCATCTTTTTTTCATTTGTAAAATAGACTGTGAATTATTTATCCAAGTTCTGGTCAAAAGAAAATAGAACCAAGGTGCAAGAAGAGTATCTCCTTCCTCAGCCTCTTCCATGAGCCTGTATACACTGAATACAAGTAAGAAAACCTAAAATCATAGCATCACACTATTATTTAAGTTGGAAAACACCTTTAAAAATCACTGAGCCCAACTTTTAACCCAGCACTGCCATGTTCACCACTAAACCCTGTCCCTAAGTGCCACATCTACATGTCTTTCCCTGGGCATCCTGTCTCAATGCTTAACAACTCTTTCAGTGAAGAAATTTTCCTAATATCCAATCTAAACCTCCCCTGGTGCAACTTCAGGCCATTTCCTCTTATCCTATCACTTGTTATGCAGGAGAAGAGACTGATGACGCTCATCATGCTACAACTTCCATTCATATAGTTGTGTAGAGCAATAAGGTGTCCTTTTTCTAATTCATTGTCAGATGTTCGTATGAACATACACGCACACACATTCTTCCTTTTAACAGTGCCCATTTAATGATTTAGGTTTCATAATAACTTTAGAATTACTGCTATTTAAGTGGTAATATTTCCACACACAGCACATCATATTTCTTCTCTGTTAAGGAAATCCTAAAGCTCTTTCATTTAACAGATTTATGGAGTATTAAATGCCATTAATGAAGCCCCCTTTAGTTAAAGCAAACAATCACATTTTCACAGGATTAGCAAACTTCAAATCGCATTAAATCAACAAAAACACTGGTCATATTAATCTACATGCATCATCATTTTCTAATGGTTTTTGTCATGTGATGAAATTCCTGATTCATCACTCATTTCCAAGAAACATGAATTACACTTTTGTGGGTGGAGTGTCATCATAATATTTACTTTATAAATGTTGCTTTATTAATAAGCACTTAGCTGTATGCTTGTATGGAGTCAAAATTAAATAATTTTTGCAGCTGTCAATGTGTCACACATTTCTACAGCACCAGATAAATCCATAATCACTCTACTGATTGTCAACAAAATTACAATGGACAGTATTATCACTGCTGCAAACGAATGTCAGGGAGTCCTCTGAGAGCCATGTTGTGCCATGACTGCTGCATGAAATACACTGGCAAATCATATTTCTAGAAGGGTTAACCACTACTCCCATGCCTCTCGTTCTGTAAAGTATCCAGTTAAAGACTGAAGGCCACATAAAAAATGAGATGATTGACAATTAAAGTGTTGGGATATTGTAAGTGGCTCAGTCATTACTGGGCTTGAGCCAGCTCTGAAAGAAATCACTGAAATACTCCCCGGATGATGCAGGCTGTAAATAAAGCTCTTAAAATAAATCCTATTCAAGCAGAGGTCTGAGATTGTGTTCTATATTTTACACATTTATAACTACTAAGAACTGTGAATTGCTGCCACCAGTTTTATTTTTAGCACATATCCCTCTGAAATACTTAATTAGGTAATCTAATATTCCACTTTACTAAGACATTTAGCTCTGCAGAAACACCAATAAGGGGTACAAAAATTAAATGCACAGCAAGGCTAAGGTATTTTATGACACCTCTTTCTCAATTCAAAAGATAAAATAAACATCAACCAGTTCACAAAATAATCAAATATTGACACTTAAGCAATAAAACAGGGTATCTAATACAATCGGTGATAAAATTAACAGGATCTAATACACTAAAAACATCTATCACTGCTGCCCGTGTTGTTTCTTATCCTCTTTGACTTCCCTACCCTTTTTCATTCTCTCACCTCCTGTGAGCAAATGGCTTATTTTAGGGAACTTAGGGATTCCCCATGAGCACATCTGATGTTTTACCCATTTTAAAATGCTAGTGCTTTCATTTAAATAAATGTTACATTGTGGAACAATTTCCAGAGGAACACAAATGCATTTTTTAATTTAGTACCAGTTACATTAGGCCTTCCTGAGTAGTCTTTGTTCAAACATAGGTTTCAAAGTTATTTCTTTAGAAAATTTTTTTACCCTAAAAAAGCATAAAGGTGTGACCTACTCCATGATACCTGTATGCTGACACTGCTTTCAAATCAACATCCAATTCGTTAAGATTAATGACACAGTTAAATAGTTTAGTGGGATATGGGAACTATTTACCCTGAACTGAATGGGAAAAAAATATAAAACCACTCTACAGATACATGAAAGAGAGGTGTGTGTTAGCATGTGAGGCTTGCATGAAATAATGACAAAGCCTGGAACCTTGTTATTCCAAAATGTTAATTTGTAGCTTTCCCATAATTTTTCTTAGGCAAGATTCTGCAAACTAATAGAATATGTCTCCTTCTTAGTATTAGTGCATGCCACCAAAATCTGCGAGTGGATCTGTCGCAGATACTACAGTTGTTATCCTGAACTGCAGATGAAGAAAAAACAAAAGTGTAAGTTCATGGTAAAAATGCTGCCAGTCTGCTTTGCTAATAGACATCTCTTCATAACAAACTGATGATTTGATTTTATTGTACCATTTCTAAAACTTCTTAAGTGATTTACCCAATATTATTATTGTGGCATATTTACACTATCTGGGTGCAGTGCTGAAAACTGTATAATTGTGGTAGCATGGAAGAAATTGTAGGTTAATTGCTCAAGAATTATTGCCCAGGAGCCCTTTGCAGTTATTGTTTAGCCCCATTCTCATACATTGTCTTCTTAGCAATTAACCCAATTAAGTGAATTTAAAGTTAGCTCATGCATGTTTACGAATGCTAAAAATAATTTTTCTGACAGTGGAATAGGCACCTGCTGTTATGCACCTATATTGTCTTGAGTTTCAGTGGAATTTAGTTTGTTTTGAACTTTTTTCCCAAAATTAGGATGACAACTTCCTAAATCAAAAGGATCACCACCTGTATCTCTCTAGGAACTAGACATTTACAGGATAGTAAGCAGAATGAATGACAGACTTTGAAATAAATTACTGAATTAGAGAAGTGAAAGAAGGCAGGGAGGGGGCTGTGTGGGTGTGAAGAACTAGAAATTGAACTGGAATTAAATGACCAAGTTCAATCCTATTTTATCCACAAATATATGCATAAATCTTATGACAGGCTCATTAGTCAACGAGCTAAGCTTTGTTTTAGTTGGAGAATATTAAGGATTCATGATGCAGTCTCAGACTGTGCTGAGAAAAGAGATGTGGTCCATCCAGATCAGAAGGATACTTTTTTCTCATAGCCTGAGGTGTACTATTTTTCCTTCATTGGCCATCAATCTCATTGAATTTAAGCACTGAAAGAAACATGATCAGTATAGTTACTGATCTATCCATATAGAATATATCCCCTTGCTGGCCCCTGAATATAGTCTCTTATCAACTATCACAACTTTTTCTTATAAAGGAAGTGTTTCCTTGTTGTATGCACTGCAGTTCCTCGGGTATTAGAACTCTACCACTCATCTCGATTTGTTGACATGACTATTTGTGTGATACAGATTTTGATTTTGTCACATGGGTTGATACCGCAGTTCATTATGTGTCATGGCTCTGTAAATCACTTTGGCAGTGTCACTGAGTAGTTAAAGAGGTGGTTAGGTCAGAAGCAAAAGTACAATCCAAAAACCTTCTTCCTCAAACACACTTCCTTCTCTTGAATCAGAAACCAAGGTCTGCTATTCACAGAAGGATCTGCCTTGGGAAAGATGAACTGCTGGTGTCATCTGTGGAGTCAATCCACAGTGAGTCACTAAAACTTTCTTCAGCTTCTGGACAAATTCCCAAAGAGGAATGTGATTAGCAGGCTGTTGACACAGATGAATCCATACTTACAAGGGCTCAGACATTTTGTCTGGAATCAGAGAAAGTATTTCTCCGCCTCAGCCCTTAACTTGAAGCACTCACAGGAGGCTCACTATGTTACATATGGATTTATAAGCTAATGAACCCAAAGGAATGCCTTCTGTAGAATAATGTAGGGCCTAGTTACCAGCAAAAGTTTTCCAGAGTAAAATTATATTTTCCAGACCTTCAAATACATGCATCACTTTTCCTAAATATCTGGTTAATTAATAAATTATCTGGTAGTCTTATTAATCTTCTTATGTCCTTCAAGTTACTCTACATTACTACAGCTGTGTATACGCTAGGAAACTGAAGATGCTCTGAACCATATCACCTGACATAAGAGTTCCACGGCCACACCCATAGCCACACTACTTTAACACTGTATACAGCAGAGGCAAGCAGACACAAACTCTCTCCTGGAATATGATTCAGTACCATAATAAGTCCTGAACTATGCTCAGGGTTGTTTCTGTGTGTCCCAGAAAGAAACCCTTCTAAGAAGTTAGCAGGACAGGCAGCTGAATACCGCCTCTCTTTGATTAGCATAGTTCAGGTAGAGAGCAAGTGTTTGTAAGATCAACTCCAGCAAGAGGTGTGAAGACTGTGTACTACTCTTACATATTTACACACTAGACAGAAGCAGTATTTCAAAAATCATGCAATTAATAGCTTCTTATTCTAACTGAGCATTGGTAGCACCTAGAGTTTAAAGATCTAGATGCTATTTGTGAAACTTACATTTTTTTTCCATATAACAGCTCACCTTTTTATTTGGTCACTCAGACTTTTGTCTAATCTCATTGGTAATATTCAAATGCTCCTCTTCCTGTGTTCATCAGAGGAACTGCACACAATAGATGCTAACTGACTTTGTATGACATCCACCTTGCCTCAGTACAGTCATTGCACTTGAAAATGGAGATGCTCTGGCTGACAGTGCTGAGACTGCCTTAAAGCTATACAGCATCTGGAAAGAATAAGCACGCTATTTTCATATGACAAGCACAGAATGGCAACATGAATTCTTAGCTCATATAAAAAAGCAGCTAACATTTGAATTACTAACATCAACGCCATTACAAATAATAAACATCATCAACTAAGAACTATATATTTATTGTTCATACCCTGAAATATAGATGTATCTAAATATCAATACATCTGGACGCCCACACCAGTCACTGTGCTTTGTGACATTATTGTATGTGCTGTTCTCAAGGTACAAAAGAGGTCGTTTTTGGTCCCAGACTTCCTTCTCTGTTGACATTAACTTTCATCCACAGTCACATATTTAAAAGAGAATATATTTTTAATTACAAAATGTCGCTTCAAACACAATAGTCCTTTTGGTCTTTCCACAGTAAACCTGTAAAATAGATGCTAGAAAGAAGAATCACTAATAAGCATTACTGCAATCAAGCTATGCTTTCAGTTACCAGCAAAGCAAAATAAACTAATATTTTGAGAAACTTCTTAAAGTACTTTCCTTCAACTTTAGCCTAACTTAAGGACAAAACCATGAAGATTCACTCACTAGGCTCTTGTTGGAGAGGGGTACAAAGGCTAAGAGCTGGCATGCTGAATGGAAATACTGCAATCTTCCACATAAATGCAGACAGCACTTAAATAAATCCAATTATAAAACAAAACTTAGCTATAACAAATAAAAATAGTTTGGCTTTTTATGCAATTTTTTTTCAGTGTAAGTGCACATTTACATTGCTATTGAACAAAGTGAAAAGAGCTGTGCCAGAATGAAATAAAAATATATTGTTAAAACTTTGTTCCACATAGAAATTGATCATACTAAAATTATCTTTAGAAGGTTACATTCCATGTTAATGACTCCACAGAAGTGGGGAAAGCCTTTCAGACTGCTAGTGGTCATGAAGTTATACCATATTAAAAAATAATTAAATGTGGTATAATACTTGCTTTTGTTAAAGATAAACCAGTTGACATTAACTCAAGTTTAACACAGCATTTTTCCAGAAGTTTAATTCTCTCACAGATGGAGGAATTTGACATTCCAACACTGCACTGCAATTCATCTACCTGACCAGAATACACTGCAGTAATTTGTCTCCACTAATAACAAGAAGCATATTGAGGCAATTATGATCAATTTAGCTGTATTTCCTGTCTTACAGCTTCTCTGGAATGCTAAGGAATCTTTTTTACTAGAAATGTCACAGGGGCTACGACAGGGAAAAAAATAGTAATAGTCCCTGGATATTAGTACGGTATTTGAAGCACTGATTATATTAAACTAAAAAATGCACCTTATGCAACAACAACAGGAAAATAACATTGCCTACTAAAACCTTGAACAGCCAGCAGGACTCTATGAAACCAAACCATTTATTTAAATAGATACCTATTTTTCTGCATTAAAGGATTGGCCCAAATACAAGCTTAATGCAGCTGAAAGCATTAATGGTTAGAGAATCAATGTTTCTCCTAAATGATAAGGCAGAAAAGGTTGTAGAACATTTACATGTAACTGGGATATTAAGCCATATAATCACTCAGTTCTCCATTTCCATGGCAACCATTAGAGAAGAGTTTTCACCCTGAAGGAATTTTTCTTTTACAGTACTATTGGAAAGCCGCCATCAGAACAGCATCGGTTATTTACTGCTCAGAACACAGGAAATTCAAGGACAGGTATAACAATACTCTACCCTTAAGAGAGCCTGAGCCCACCAAGTTAGCCAGATCTAACCTCGCATCACTTTTCACTTCATTTCCCCCCAAAATCCCACAGGTGGTAACAGGTACACAGAAGTTAGATCCTTTTCACATGAATGAGACTATCATAATGTACAGGAAACCAGCTTGAAAGAATGGAAGTGATTCCATGTAAGAAAAAC
>JAYRBT010000042.1:27787072-27800527 GCA_036023395.1 Myiotriccus ornatus | reverse complement strand
TTTTTTTTTTTCTAGTAATCACTATATAGTAGAGCTGATAAAAATAAGGCAGCTTATAAAACAGGAAATTTATAAGGTATAAAGTTTACGTGGCACTTCTTGGGAATTACTCAAACAGCACACTATTCATATATAGGGTATTAAAGAAACCAACAAAACACAACCATTTTTGTAAAGACATGCTTTTGGTACATTTGGAGGAGCTGAGACTTCCCCAAATACTAGAGAACTGTACTTCCAGGATGAGAAACTGTCATTTCATGTCAGACTGAAGCAGTCAAACTGTACCTAGAAGTTTCCCAGGAATATGCCCTATGCTCTACTGTAGCAAAAATGTAGGTCTCACAAACATCTTCCTTAAAAAATAAAGCCCCTGGTGTGCCCTCTCCTGAAACACCTCCCAGATTTCATCCCAACTCCTGAAAGCTTTCTCACAGCCTCCCAGAGTCTGAATTACCAGCAGTGCAAGAGGTAGGTCCAAGCTATGTACTCATGCCTTACAGCAGATCAAAGAAGACAGGCTGAATCTCAGGCTAAATGTTTCTCAAAGAAAACATGAAAAAAATGGTTCTTCAGATACTCTATAAGATAAAGGCCAGAAGACAGGGCTACTTAATAAAGCCAATTGTTATAGTTCCATATGTCAGAGCAGCATTTAACAAACCATTGCAGAGTCTGCACTCTTCCATTTTTTGAGGCAGATCAGCAGCTTTCATTATGAAACAGAAATTGTAACTACAAATCATAACTATTCTCAGACTGAAGAGGAAATGAAAATGTCAGTAGCATGAGCTTTTAACCCATAATCTTATTATTTTATTTAAAAAGAAAGTGATATTATTATGGGATCATTTTCCCCAACTATTCAAAACAGCAGGTCAGCTCAAAGCAAAGCACATTTCATGCTGACATGCTCAGAATTTCATTAGGAAGCATGTGTATTTTAATCTCTTGCATTTAAGTGTGATAAAAATAACTAATTTCGTCCATTAGTGTGCTCTAATCAGTACACTAATACTGCAACACATCACTTCTAGTAACTGACATAACTTCTAGCTTAACAGTATGACAAAATAATACTTTTACAACAAGCATAAAGTGATAATTCAGACACACATATCCAAAAAATGGAAACAAAGAAAACCAACTACAAGACTACAAAACAACATTGTTTCGCTATTCCTTTATGCTTTAGAACAGATAAATTATCTGCGTTTGCTTACTCTCTGTGCTGGAATACAGAATAAGAAGTATGCAGAAGTCTTTTTTTTTTTTTTTACCCTCAAATTTATTTTTTCCACTCAAACAAGCTTCTGTTATTGTGTTTTGATTCTAAGATCACTTAGGGTGATCAGACAGAAAATTAGCTGATATGACTGTTAGTTTATGTGGTGCATTGACCCCCATCCCCTCTTCAGCTGGACAGGCTTGCTGGGTTGAGATAAGGACATGGATATCATTCACCAGTTACCATCACAGGAAATACAGACTCATCTCGGGGAATTCAGATTAATTTGTTACCAGTAAAATCAGAGAAAGGTAATGACGAGCCACTGATGGGCTTGGCCATGGCCAGCAGCAGGTCCATCTTGAAGGCTGCTGTTGGCTCTGTTGGACATGGAGGAAGCTTCTGGCAGCTTCTCACAGAAGCCACCCCTATAGCCCTCTACTATCAAAACCTGGCCATGCAAAACCAGTACATAGTAGTAAATTCTCTCCTTGCTAGTTGACAATATAATTGGTGAAAATACATCTGTTTATCTGAGATGACTGCCACATGTATCAAGAGATGGAGAATGACAAATGAAAATACTTGAGTTCTAATTATAAAAACTGGAATGATTGAAATTTCATAGTAATTAATAATATATATTCACATTTATCTAAAAGGAGCAAATGTGTGATTACTATCTAGTACACCTAAACCTTCAGTATGTAAAAAGCGTACTTGTCAAATACTCCTCTGACCGTCTTTTCCTTACACCTTTGTCATCCCAAATGAAACTTTAAACTATCACTATGACAAAGATGGGAATAACTCATTTTTTTTTTTTTTGCAGTCAACTAATTTTTATTAATGTTTTACTTTAAAATTTTGCGGTACTTCTTGCTAAAGTCTACAGGAACCCACGAACAATAGTGTGTAAACAGAATGCTCAGAAATAAACAAACAGAATACTAAGAAACTCTCAGTTCTCAAACAATAGAATGTATTTCTAAGGAACTGAAATAACATCAAACCTATTACCTTTCCTTTTATTAAAAAAACACAGGTTGAATAAATTTCCAAACCTTTCACACAAAAACTTAAAAGGAATGTAAAATTTAAGTAAAATATTTTAATAACACTATTATGCATCCATTTTGATTTAATGGAAGATGGTTTGTGCCTCAGGACTTGTAGACTGTTGGGTTTTCAGATGGCTTACTCAAATTTACCTGTACCAAAAAATAATTTAAGCATTCTGAAAGGGGTTTTTTGTTTGTTGTAAGAGATCTCTAACTGAGATCTCTCAAGTTATAATAAGTTACAGGGGTTTTTTAAGTGATTTCTAATGTACTTTTCATAGAATTTACCAAGTCGTTAAAAAGGTGATTTTTTTAAAAAAGAAAATTCTTCAGAGACAAATAAACTAAAATCAATTCCATATCTACATAAGGGAGAAAAAAGTCAAAGGCGACCCTGACTCCTATTTGACTAGAATCATACACAAATTCAAGTTGAAACATCATCATCATCTCTTTTCTCATGAAATCCAATCACGCAAATATTTAACCATTGACCTGTCAAACTCCACCTCATGACAATACCAGCACCAATAGCTGATACCTTGAGGTTTCAATATGCATTGGCTTTTCTATTACTCCATTTAGAGATAAACTGAAAACCAGAACATAAACCATGACCTACTTCTTCCATCTTACAGATTTCATTTACTGCCTCTAGTGATAATCAGAAGACTGCTCTCCAGGGGCTACATCACTGCCTGAATCAGAGAGGGAAAATGAAAATAATCCCCAAGACTTAACAGTCGAAGCTGAAATTCAGTCCCTGAGAAAAGAACATCCTTGTACATATTGTACAGAACAACCATCTGTCTGAATGTGTCGACAGAGAATATTCTTGTCTGAACAGCTATCAAAATCCCAAAACTGAACATAAAACTTCTTCAAAATTAAACATAATGAATATGCTAAAAATAACATTACAAAAAAAAAAAAAAACCAAAACAAAACCCTAACCTGCAGCATTACTTACTGATTTAAACTGAAATAGATCTTCATGTCATCAGGCAATGAAATTCAATAGATTTCTTCCCCCTTTGCATCTACGATAATTTTTCAAACTTTGTTCTATTTTTTGACTGTGCTTACACCTTTCAACGGCTTTAAGTACTGGGGAAAAAAAAAGGGAAAAAATACATCTAAAATACAATACATCAACAAAAATAGCATGCTAACACTCCTCCATGCAAACATCTATAAGGACATTACTTGGTATATCACTCATTCAAGGACCAGAAACCTGCATCTAATGGTTTCATAGGAGATAAAACACTGTGGCCAGAAAGATAACAAATACAAGCACTGTCTTTTAGGGATTATCTGGTGACACTCTGCATGTCTGTGAGCTAAACTAGGCAGCTGAAAGGAGATAAATGACACTGCCAAACAGTTTCAAGGGAACTTGATGTCAAAGGACCATTGAGATTTGCACTGTTCAGACAGCACTTGTAGGGTCAGAGTGTTCTTCCAGCTTCTCCTGAAAATGGTTTCTTTTGTTCCAGCCAAAGACTCTGAGCTCTTTCAAATTAAAAGGTGCAATCAGGTACTTCCATTAAAATATTGAAAAAACTTTTCAAGAGCTCATCTACCAAAAATATATATAATTACTCTCTGCTTTTTTCCAAAATATAATATATTGCTTCTGTGGGAAACAACAGATTAAATCATCTGGGATATCATTCATTCCCCAATTCATATATTTCAATATTCAAGCTGACTCAACAAGACATGAAATAGGGAGCAAAACATGTTGAAAATGCTTTACTTTCTCCACCCCAAACCCTACTCATTTCTAAAAAACATATTGAATTCTATTCCAAATGAACGAATAATCTGAGTATGTAATTTGAAAATATGGCACTGTACCTCCCTATAAATTAAATTTCTGCATCTTTATGATGGCCAAAATGAGAACAAAAAATCTTCGGAAATCAGAGCTCATATGAAAAGATTGAGAAGAAAATAGAATGACTATACTAAAAGGAGGAATTCCATTATCAGCACCTGAAGCTCAAAAATACTGAAAAACCATACGAAAATTAAGTCTACCAACACAATTCTTCCCTCCCTGCTCCCAAATATTCAGCACTATGATTACACATCAGTCAACAGAGTTTAGGGGAACACAGGTACTATCTGGTATCTGGTATGACTCATTTTAACTATTTAGGGAATATAAAGCAGCTATCACAAAATAACAATAGCTTTTTTTCTTCCTGAATGTCATCGTAGCTTCCATTAAGCATTGTTTACATGGCCTTTTGGCAGCCTACTGTTTCTATAAATACATCAGCAACAAAAGGCAGGTTAAGGAGACTCTCCATCCTTTACTGGATGTGGACAGAAACAGTAACAAAGGATGAGGACAAGGCTGAATTACTTAATGCCCTTTTTGCCTCAGTCTTTAGTAGTAAGAAGCCCAGTGGCATCGTGGCCTGTATCAGCAATAGTGTGGCCAGCAGGCCCAGGGCAGTGATTGTGTCCCCGTACTCAGCACTGGTGAGGCCACACCTCGAATCTTGTGTTCAGTTCGCGGCCTCTCACATCAAGAAAAACATTGAGGTGCTGGGGTGTGTCCAGGGAAGGGCAACAAAGCTGGTGAAGGGTCTGGAGTAGAAGTCCTATAAGGAGTGGTTGAGGGAGCTGGGGATGTTTAGCCTGGAGAAAAAGAGGCTGAGGGGAGAGCACTAAACTACCCGACTACCTGTAACAAGCTGGGTGTCACATCTCTTCTTCCACATAACAAGCAATGGGACAAGAGGAAGTGGCCTCACTTAGGAGGTTTACGTTGGGTATGTCTTCACCAAAAGAGCTGTCAAGCACTGGAACAGGCTGCCCAGGGAAGTGATTGTGCCAAAATCCCTGGAGATACTTAAAATATATGTAGATGTGGCACTTACGGACACGGCTCAGTGGTGGACTCAGCAGTGTTACGTTTATGGTTGGACTTGATGATCTTAAAGGCCTTTTCCAACCTCAGTGATTCTATGGTTCTAAAATAATAAACGTAATTTTTATTTACTACAAACAGAAGTATTCAAATATTTAATTGTAAGATGTCTATAGTAAAAGTGGTGACAAATTCAAATTGTTTAGTTACATTAGCATAATCATTCAGAACAAAAATAAAACCCAAAATATGACAGACACAGATACTAAGTTCCTGAGAGAACATAGCTTTTATTTAATTTTCATTAAGTCTAATTGTCTAATTCACTTGTTGGTTCTTAAAAGATTATTACTAGATTCCGAATTATAAACATGCCATTTAAAAATACAGTTTAGTGAATCTGAAAGAACCTGAACTAGATTTTTTTTTTTTTAATAATTAATGGGATTCTAATTCACTGTACAGTTACAAAATGTGGAATGCCTCCAAAATTAGTGAGCTATTCATCACACGAAATTGACAACCCCATATAGGGAAGCCATCAAGTGAACACTCTGCAGCCAATATGCTCCAAGGTACTTATCAGAGCCAAATGAAACGTTCAGGTAATTAAGGATCTTGGAATTAAATTAAAACATCTCTCTATGTTTTAGTCTGTATCTAAAGGATATATAAAATACTAAGCACCCACAGACACCAAAAAGCAGAGGCATAACATACCTGTCTTATAAAGTGGTAAATCAAACTCACTTGATGTCTACTGCCAAGAAATTAAGTTTTTTCAGAGATGAAAAGCAGAACCTAAATTTACCTGCATTCTGAAGTATTTGAGATGCCTTTATGAAGCCTCAGAAATGAAAAGTATTGGATCAAAAGCAGTATTTAAAAAATTCTTCTGCAAATGCAGTTATTCCATTTGCAGACAAATCAACACATGAAACAGAAACAGGGGAATTGCTTTTGCAGAATGATAAATAATTTCCTCCTTGTTCCTTGTTCTACGTATCTACCCATGGAAAATAATAAAGAGAAAACTCAGAGATCACCTGATGGGACATTACAAATTTGCTGGAAATTACATAACTTTTCTAATTTTTTTAATGGCTTTAATTAACCTTTTAGTTAGTTGTTTTAATTAATTGTAAGTGGTGTATTAGGTCTTACATCACTTCCAGCTAGCATTCAGCAGAATTTAACATAAGCTGCCACTGTGAGAACACAGTTTGAGAAAAGTACTAAACCGTAAATTTTGTTAAGCTAACCTTGATATGCGCCAATAAAGTCTGGGAGAGAAAGATTTATTGTCAAAGTTGGACATCTGAAATACAGAATTTATGGACCACAAAGACTTTGCAGAAACTGGTAGATAAAGAAGCTGCTAAAAAGGACTTAGTAATGAATAAGAAAGTCCCTACCAGAGGAAAAAGATACTAAAAAGACTAAAAATATGGACTAATCAGCATAGAAAGAGAGAAACCCATGACCAATAGAAGACAGAATATTAATTAATGAAAGAAAATTATGTCATTTAGAATCAATGAATGTTAATTTGTTTGTTCGCTAAAAATGAATAAACAGGCAAAAAAGTTTAGAATCTGCATCTGTGCAGAGGCCGGGATTTTGCTGGCCACATACGCACCCCAGAGCTGCACCCTTGCTTTCTATCGCTAAAAATGCAGTGTTAGAGGCTTGTGTTAAGCCAACAATTTCAGAGGTATTTGGCAACAATTTCTGTATAATGCCAACATTATATATAGTGCTTAAGAATTCACAAAGATACCTGGAGTGACCTCCAAGCAACTACGACAGTAGGTTATAAAGGGAATCCCATTAGGAGAGTGTTCAAATACTGTTCAGGCATGTAGAAATATAATATATGAAAATAATTTTATGTAGTAAAAGTAGCTGAAAGAACAATATTGAATAGCATTGAAAGAATAGTAATTGTAGCGCTCCTAACCTTTACAGGTCAGAGCTTTTCATTTTACTTGCAGTGAACAAATAGTACTTGCAAAGCTGTCCAATTAATAGCAGCTAAAAACTGAATTAATCTACTCTTTTGTGGACAAAATAAAATGTTATGTAAATTACTTCTCATCTTCAAAGTTGTCTGCAGATAAAGCTCATTAAAAACAATTTTAGTCAGTGCCACTCCCCAGATAAATTATTCCCAATGCATACTTCCACATTTGTGATTAATTGTCAGACCTAATAACCAGCTAATCACAGTGGAAATCCATAAAGCTTTCTTTTTGGAATTACAAAACCTGCAGAGGGTGCAATGTACCTTAAAGTTATAGTAAACCACTAGATCTAACTTCTCTCCATTTTCAACATCAGCTGGAAAGTTTCATAGTAAAATAAGCTTCAATGGCAGAAATTTGAATTATGGAACGTGGGTAAAAGGGAAAAAAATAATATTTGTGATTGAGAAAGGGGAAGGACAATCTTGAAATAAAGATGACTACTATATTTGCACTGGAATCGCATAACAAAAGTTGGATAAAATTGTAATTTTTGTTACTACTTTTATAAGAATTGGAAAATTCTGCTGAAAAACTACTGAACTTGCAGCCAATGGAACAAATAACAAAACCTCCATAGAAGTAAATCAGAATATGAAAAGAAATTTCAAAATTCAAACTGATTACAATTCAACTCCAAAGAGAGAAGACAGAAAGAAGTGTTTCACAGGTCAGTGAAATCCCATTGCAGTTTCTCAATGAGGTACAAGAGTTGTGTTGTCATAAAAACCCTATTGCTGGGAGTTTCTGTAAAAGGAACCTGTAAGTGCAGACAAGTGACAGGCAGGAGAAAAGAGCAAACTAAAAAGAGAGACTTCTGTTTTTCATTTGTTGTCCTGCTGCATCTTCAAGAATGAAAGACTCAGAGCACGCTGAGCACGCGTAAGGCCTTGAGGAGGTCACGCTGGCACCAAGGAGGGGGCTGTGCAGCTCAGTCCATATCCAAGGTGCCAGTGGCAGCTGCGCACCGTCAGAGACACCAGCTCTGCACACTCAGCTGAGGAAACCTGGGACCTGTGAGGGACTCTCTGCTCACCTGCCCAGAGGCTGCTGTCACACCAGTGCAGCTCTCCCCGGTGAGTGAGCTGCTGGGCTGGACTGGGAGTGACGGCGTGTGCTGCAGTGTCTGTGTGATAGTGTGTGCCTATGCGGGGAGAACAGGGGTAGGAAATACGTAAACATACCGTCCAAATAGTTATCTGCTTTTAGTAACAGCCATATTCTATTCATAATAAATAAAAGATTAATTAATAAAAGTTATTCTAATACATTTTCATTGGAATACCTGTCTCTGACTCACTCCCCTATCAAGCAAAAGAGAATTCACAAACATGTTTAGAGATGCTCTAAACAACATCAGGACCAATCTCCTGCTCACCCTGACACACAGTACCATAACTGCAGAAAAATGTATTTTTATCAACATGTGGTCTTGTTCTTTATACAACTTGTCTCCAGTAATATACTCAAATAAAGGGGGTTTTAGACTTTTATTAAGAAGATACTACAAACTATAAGACATGATCAGCTGAGATCTTGTATCTGATGCATGGACTCCACAAGTCTCACAGAATGACAGATTTCCGTGAATTCTGTAATTCTTGCTTTAAGTGCATTGTGATTTGTACCCACACACTGCAACAATCTTCAATAATTGTTAAAAGCAAAATACACTTTTAGGTGCCTTTCAGCAGTCATATCTCACAAAGCAACTCACCCTTCACTGCACTTTGCTCCATTAAAATAAAAAACAACAAACTAAAAACAAACAAACAAATAAGCAAAACCCTGAATAACAAATGAAGTGAAAGAAAAGAAAAATGAAGTGGTAAAGAATCATATTTTCATATGCACAGTATAGAAATTTCTAATGAGAGGGAAAAGAAGCCATTCTCTGTGCAACTGCAGATTGACAACTTTTTTTCCTTGTACAATATTATCTTTTGCCACTCATTTCACACACCCCTCAAGTTTTTCCTAACTGGCACAAACTTCAACTTTCAAACATTCTTACACTGGTTTTCAAAAATATAGGTGAGACTGAGCTGTTGGCTTTTAGTGACACAAGCCATTTGGAGGACAAGTACTTCTTCCTCATGCTGCCTACATGTATGCACTCTTCCTTTGAGAAAATTTAACAATGGGTGATTTTCTCTGAAGAGAAAAATAACTTGTCTTAGAAAGCCTAGCATAAGAGAAGGAGGCAATTTTCTTGCTAAATTTCTATGCCAATTACCAAGCTGTGCAACTTAAAACTCTCACTTACTGGAAGCCAGCACCTGCCAACTGTCACTAGACCAACAGAGAAAAAAGAGACACAGTAATGTTTTTATTCACTTCTGCAGTCAGAATTAAAATATATACATATAACCAAAACACTACTTCCAACTGAATGTAAAACCCTGAGAGAATATTTCTAAAAGTCTGCAACAAATATTTCTGCTTTCACATCACACTGGTTAAACATTTAAACCTAGAATTCTGGATAACGAATTTAAATCTGTGAAGGATTCCTTCAGTGCTTTCAGCTCTCTTCTAGAGAAGCCTCCTAGATCTGACTGAAAAACAAGAATGCAGATAATTCTACTTATTTACATGCAATAAAGCAAAAGTTTGCAACTAAAAAGCTCAACCTTGTAAGTGTCCCCATCTCCCCTCGTATTGAAATATAAATTAATTGGTAGAATACAACTCCTCCCTCAAAAATGGTCCAATTATACATAATAAGTCACAAGTGCGTGCAAAAATACTTATAATATGCCAAATAAGAAGCATTACCTTTATTTGGAAACATTTATAATGTAAAATTACAGGAAGAAAAATAAAATTGTTTAAAATATAACACCAACACCTGCACTGCAAATACTTAAAAAGCAAAGTCTTTTGTGTATGCAAAAGTGAAAGGTTTTAATAAAAAGAGTCTACAGTGTCAGTACATTCAGTCATCAAGCACTGAATTACAATCTCAGAGTTTATTTCTACGAAATCCTGAAAAATTGACTAAAAATTATAATCCTGCTATGTGAACTTGCATGTGTTACTTGATTACATGCTCCTATACTTCATACAGGAAAATATGTCCTTGTCTGATATCACAGTCTTTTTCACAATTCTTTAATATTTTAGGTATTTTGAGAGCCAGCAGGCATATGGTTCAAACCATGAATCAGTATCAGGTTTCCATATTACATCCTGTGATCAGGTGAAGCCCATAATCTCGGCCTGTCAAGCCTTCTGAAACACTGCTATTCTGAATTATCATTCAATTAACAGCAAATGTTTACAACCAAGTCAGCACCTGCAATTCTTGGGTGCCTTTCACAGGAACAAATCCTGAAAGACAACCACCTGTAAGCAGACAGGTAATTTCACAGGTAGTTATGTACCAATTGGAAGAATCTTGAAAGACCTAAAAAGACAACTGCAAGAACACAAGAATTGGCTGCACTTCTACCCACTTACTGAAATCTGTTTTTGAGACAAGGTCAGTAAATTTATGAGCAGTTCTAATTCACACTAGGGCAAAATCAGACTATTTATTTTAAATCATTGATGTGAATTTAGGTTCATGCAGACAACTTCAGACTGAAGTGCAGAACAAGCTAGGAAAATTAAGAAATGTGTGTTCGCACTTGTCATCTACTACCTCCTCTGATCCAGATTCTCATCACTCCCTGCCCCTAGAAGTAAGATCAAGTCTACATTCAAGGAGTTCTCCAGCAATCAAGAGAGCTTCCACGGAAGATGAAGGAACCATCCAGGATGAAAGCCTGGTGTACAAGTTTTAATGGGCCTTGAATTCAGAGGCAAGCATGAGCACAACCAATATATCAAACTAATGTATCCAGCAACTGAAAATTTTGTGTTTTACAGGAAGATTAAATTAAGTTTTAAAATGTTACCCAAATGCACACAGTGGCATTTTTCATGTGTGCTAAACAAATTTCCAGGTAAAGATCCCATAGGATGGGAACAATGAAGCCAGCATAAATAAAATTAGTCTATAGATTAACAGACATAAACCCACAAACATAAATACAATTATGTTAAGTGCTTAGCAACATCGTGAAGGATGACTTAGAAGCAGCACAAATGTCTATGTTCTGTGGAGTTATTTCAAGCACTTAAATATTGATATTCTATATTATTTTAAACATCTTCAGCCGGAGAGAGCTCAGTCCAATCACAAACTTGCATCTGGATCATAAAGGTTAAAGGCCTAATGCTAACAGCTAACAAAAAGTTCTCTCATTTAAATTCACCTATTTTTAACTCTGAATTTTGTGTTCTCAGAAAACTTTCAGATTAATAAGATCAAGTAAAAAGCAAAAAAATACTGAGGATGTGTATTTTACAACTGATTCTCCAGAGCAGGCAAGAATTAGCCCCGTGACTCTCTGGAATGATGACATGTGTTTTATGAAGTTGAACTGGAATTTCCCTGCTGGTAAACCAAATTTCCAAAATATAGTTTGGCAGCTATACAGATAACTGTATTTCCCTTTTAACTACTTTGCTATCTTAGATTGCAATGTACCCAAAAAACCCCACAGAATAACTGCTCTTTGGCTTCTTACACACCCTATTAAATAGTACAGTATCCACCCATTACCCACACAATAAAGGGATTTGGTATCTATAAAAACAGATTAATACCTCATTAATCATGAAAATCCTTGAAAAAAATAGGCCAAGAATATCCTATATGTTTGTAGTGCTTTAGTTTAGTCACAAACAAATATCAAAATAGTTCTACCTACAATAGTGCTAACCTGAGCAAGGGACTCTAGAAACAAGTGCTAAACTGCTGGAATAAAAATTACATTTCAAGGTGCTCTATATCCTTTACTGGGCTTACATTAATCCACTAGTTTTTCTTCAAGCTGGTCTGCAAAGAATATCTGAAAGCTGATTGGTTCTGTTACACAAAATATGTAGGTGCTTTGGTAGTATTAAATAACAACACAGCAGTAAATTCTGACCTGTTTTCATTGGTTTATGTGGTATATTATAATTCGTTTGACAGTGGACAAAAAGACATATATATTCCTTACACTCTCTCCCCTCTTTTCTTGTCATACCAGTACCAGAGTGCTCGATGTTTGCTGGTTTTGGTTGGGTTTTTTTAAAAACTAAAAAAGAAACCCAACATGCACATGGGAAACTTTAGCGTCTATTTGCAGGCTTCATGTAATCACTCTCAGTCTAAATACTATGGCAGTAGCACTGCCAGATCAGCTAAAAATATTGTGTAGGTCACAAAACCCTACTACATGAATGTAAATAAAACTGAACTAATATGTAAATATATGGTAATATATTTAATAGGTACAGTTATTTCAGAGTTGTCCTAGTCAAAAATAAATAAAATAAAATAAACTCCCAAACCTCTGTGCTTCTTTTCAGTACATGCATAGACAAGGTCTGAATTACATGAAGCTGCTGTAACTTCAGATACAAACATCACACTGGACTGGAGTTAACCACTCTGAAGGAAAAAAAGTCTTTATATCTTTTGAATGCTTCAAGCAAGATCTCATAGAAAAGAGACAAAACAGGTTTTATGGTTCAGCCACATTTAAGACTGGGTCAGCTGGTCTGTAGAGAGCCCACAGAATGTATTACAATAAAAGAATGTGAGCGGAAGTGGGAACAGCTGTGCTTTATTACAAACCTAGGGCTGTTTTAACTACAAAACTTTCCTTATGCCTTTAAGTTTCTGTAGGTCTCTGCCATTCTGAGCAGCAGATTTAAAACTCCCACAATAACAAAATACTTGGTTTAGTCAGATTTAGTTGTTTATGTGTTCCATCTATACAGCTAAATGCAAATTAACCCTCTTCTCAGATATACCACTTTCCTCCATGCCCCAAACTCACATTTTGTAATCACACAGACTAACAGTAAATGTTAGTAAATTGTTGGTAATGAAAACACAATCAAGTCTTTTTCACTCAAAAACCTTCAGTTATCTCAAGTGTTCTTAGCTGATAAAACACAGATCAACATCACATTAAAAACAAAAAGCTATTTAATATTTTTAAAACAATTATCCACTCCACTCTGTGAGAGGAAGAATTTACATTGGTCTTGCTCCTGATTCATACTCAAAATGATTTTTTTTCAAGAAGAAATAGGGAGAAATATTTCAGTTCAAGAAAATTGCTCCAGTAATAACCCAATTTTTGCACATATTAGCAGAAGATCCCCAGGAATAAAAAGCATCCACTACGAAGTAAGTACACTTTTTTTCTT
>JAYRBT010000042.1:27768004-27786972 GCA_036023395.1 Myiotriccus ornatus | reverse complement strand
CCAATTTTTGCACATATTAGCAGAAGATCCCCAGGAATAAAAAGCATCCACTACGAAGTAAGTACACTTTTTTTCTTCTTAATTTCAGCAATACAATGCAAATAACTCAAAGTAGTTTTTACACTGACATTTTAATAATGCAATTAGTAACTTCTAAACTCATTTCTTCAAAATCACCCTGCTGGAGATTATCTGCTTCTCTTCTCTTTTGTTATTTTTGGAGTATTTTTAATAGAGATAACTTTCTTCTTCAGTTTACTATCTTCAAATAAATAGGAGTGCATGGGGGAAAAAGACCTTGCATACAGATATGTTTGAGATACAAATATAAATCAAGGTAATAGTGACTGAATGAGGTCAATATGTCAGATAAGACACTTGAGTATTTTTTCCATTAAGTAATTTTTTAAATTATTTTAATTAGGTTTTGCTGATGCTTTCCAGATTCTTATTTTGTAAATATCAGCTACTTAAAAGGAAATTAATTCTTCATCTAAACTGCTACTGCTATGCTCACACAGATAAACTCTTTATAGAAAGACAAGAATTATGAGTTAAATTGGTTGTGATACGAATTATTCACCACGCACCATAATTTAATGCATTAGTAAATTTTGCAAAAATCTACTTTTGAATGAGGCAGATCAGCACCAAGAAATGAAAGAGGCAATGAAGTATCAGGATAAGCCAAAGAAATTAGAATCTTATTCCGCATTTCCTTCATAACGCTTTCTCATACAGTGACTAAAATTAAAAAACCCCACAAACCTAAAACTAGAACCATAACAAACGTATCCATCCATCAAGACTTAATGCAAAACTGACATGGAAGATGTTTAAACAAAGTACAACTATCACCCCAGTTGTTTAGAATTTAAGTCAGCATTGGCACTCTTCCAGTAGTTATCCTTTAATGGTCTTGTTTGGTTTTTATTTGCTTGTTTTACAATAGCTGGCAGAGCTCTTATGTGTTATATAAAAAGTAAAGAAAGAAATTAAAGCAATCAAAACCAAAATTATACATAATATTTAAAGATTAGTTAATGCTGAACTTTCACAATAGTTTTTAGTCTTTAGTTTGTGACTTCTAAAAACAAGCTATTACAGTCAAGTTGTAGACTAATTTTTGCCATTGTGATGGCCTGTTTATGTGTTTTCCAGGGATATCACGGCTACACTTAGTTTAGGTGGCAGAATTGGGTACTTTTTCAAAATTTATTAAAGTTTTTTTAAAATATTGAAAGGTCAGGAAAAATCAGAGGGAAAAGGTATAATAAAAATTCAGAGCAAAGATTGAGTTCACAGAGTGACAACAAGAAGGGGGGGAAAAAAGAGCATTTCAGAATGCCTGGCTTCCCAAGATCTGTTTCAACAGCAACTGGTGTCCCTTGGAGCTCCTTTATAATGAAAATCTGAAGTGGAAATTGTTCAATATTCCAAAGTCGATTTTTATAAAAGAAGTAAACTGTAGACTACTGATGAAAGGGGAGCTGAGTTTTTGGCAATACTACCAAAGAAAGATGGCCTTATTCTTCAGAAGAAAAAATTTAGAAAACAAAAAATGTGTATTTCTAGCTGCTCTTTCTCATTTATCTTAATTATTTTCTTTTTGCTTTGCTCGAAAATGTTCCTAGTGAAAAAATGCAATGCTTTATCTAAAAGTACTACTAGCAGCAGCAGTAGTGCTCACAGCAGTGAGTCTTCACACTTCTAGAAACACCAAGCCTTATCAACAGGTAATTTATCCTAGCAGGCACTTTTACATATTTGCTAATAATACATGGTAAAGGAAAAATGCAGGCTTGCTCTACAACATGGAGACATTTAATTTACTTTCAACTTTATTTAAGTTCTTAAGTGAGTAGTTGGCAAGAAAACTGATTGCCTTTATCAAAACAAAGTCAGCTTTATTCAGCTTTATTTCCAGTTTCAAAGAAAGCATTCTAGTTGAAAATACAGTTATCTAGAAGGAAGTCTTCATTCAGAAATATTTATGGCTGCTTCTCTTTTGTCACAGAAGAAATAAAATAAATTGGTTTATTTCTCCTAAACCGTGATTAGTCTAGAACATGAAAAGCCTGAAGAACAAACCTTGTGAAAAACAAAACCATATGTGGAAGGTGAATTTATGATATACATAAAATCAAAACAGCTTTCAAGAAATTACATTTTCATCATTGCATCACATATTACTTGAATTGTAAGGAGGCACTCCAAAAAATCATTGGTTTTACAGAACGCAGAAGTTTAAAATCGACTTTTATCCCAATTATGGTAAACCAAAAATTTCCCATCTCCTTGCAGCTGATGTGTTAGAACCAGTCAGTTTTCTGTTGTCCTATACCTCTGCTTAAGACAAAGCAATTAGTTATCTACCTGATTTAGCAACCACTGATTATTACCAGGAAGATTAGCATCCTTAACAGGAACAACATTGAGACAACATAAACAGGCTGTTCCATGTAGCATCACTCAGGGTTTGTTTTAAATATTTAAATTCAGATTAAGAGTATGAGATTTTGTATTAAAAATACAAGTTTCTTAGTATAAAACAGCTGTATTAATTAAAGGGACCCTTTCTTCCAGTGAAACTGAAGATTAAGTACTACCACTTGCTACAACATATCAGTGTTAACAGACCAAGCTACTGAATCTCCCTTAGCTACTTATCTCCCTTAAAACCGACCTATAATACAACATCAGGCCTACCTAATGAAGACAGCAAATCTAGCACTGCATTTAAATACAATTACCAATGCATACAATAAAGAGAATTCAGTCTGTAACATCAAATATTTCATTCATGCATTGAATATTTGGTTTCTGGCACAGCTACCCTTGCCCTTTCAGAAAGTACTGTTCAGACTATATACTGGTGTTTCCCCCTCACAGAAAATGACAGAATAACATCATAGGATATTTCAGGCTGTAAGCGATGTTCGAATGTCACAGGATAATTCACATTGTAAGGGACGTTAGGATATTTCCAGTCCAACCTCCTGCTCAAAGCAGGGTCAGCTAAGGCATTTGATCTGGTTGCTGGGGGCTTTATCTATTTGTCTTTAAAACTTTTGAGGAGAGAAACTGCACAACTTCTCTGAGTAACCTGTTCAAATGCTCAATTGAACATATAAACACCTTTCCTTAATTTTTACAAACAAATTAAATTTAGCAGTCATTAAGCTGAAGTCCATTACTCATATTTTATGAAAAAAAAAAAACAAAATTTCATGCAAAAACTAATATAGCAGTAAATTCAAGTCCATGCATAGCAACTTTGAAAACTTGCTTGACCAGGAATCAACAGCAACTTACAGTTACACATGTGTTCGACTCTTGCTAAACTGGAGAAAATTGAATTGTCTGTGGTAAAGCAGGATGTTTCAAATAAAGCTATAAAAAGATCACTCATCCCATGACTAAATCATGATCTCTATGTTCAAGATAACTGGTTTGTATGGTAATAGTGTATAATCGGGCCACTATGTGTCAATTATAAAAGTATTATACAAATACAAGCAAAGAACTTGTCAAATACATATCTTTATATTTCTTCATTTTAACATACTGTGTCACATTAAATGTTCAGTCTGTAGTGCAAACCATAGCCCAACCATGACCCTCATTTCAGACACAAGCTACTAAGTTATTGCAAATACTAGTCTATCACATCAAAAAGACTCTCTTACATAAACAAAACACTATGGTGCAGTGGTAGCTCCACCAGTTTTATCCAGGTCTCAGTTCAGTGAGAGACTTATATAATCTTGTAAATATTTCTCTAAAGTATCAACAAAACCTTAAGATAAAATGGAAAACTTAGGATGAATCCAAACAAAACCCAAATCATCAGATATTTAATTTGCCAGCACAGAAACCCATGAAACTTAGCTGAGCAAAAATACAGTTCATTCTACAGTCAGAATTGCTAATTTCTCTTCACAATTAGGACTATTTAGGTTGCTCAGTATTTCTAATGTTTACAGCTACCTTTAACTTTGACAAAGTGTCCTATCTGTCCATACTTTCTGCCAGTGCACATAAACAAACTAGATGTCACATTGAAAAATATCTTCAAGAGTTCTATTTTTAAAAGGAACAATGAAGGAAAAACACAACACTTTTTTTATTATTATTTCTTTCAGCAAGGGTCTTTTACTTCAAAAAATTCCAAAAATAAAAGCACAGAAAAAGTGACTGGAGAATGCATGAAGCAAATCAAGAAGAGGAAGCTCCAAGGAATAAAAAAAAAAGTAAGTGCAAGGAATGCTGACAGACAAAAAGTAAGGAGAGACAGGACTAGCTGAGACAAGAAACTGAAATTTGGAATGGTCAATACCAGGAACACCTGAAAAATACATATTGAGACTGGCTACAGGATGAATAGGAGACTGTCATTAGGATACATAGAAACAGTGACGTGAAAAGGACTGTGCTTGCAGAAGACTGTCAAAAGAGCCATCATCCACCATGATACATTCTCTAAAGCCCAGAAGAAAAGACTACAGTCTGCAACTACTTTTCCACTACCTGAGCAAATGCACTACAAGTTCTGCTTTACCACTGTTGTATGTGAAAGGGACTGCACTCTCTTAATGCTGTCAGTCTTCATGGAGAAAGTTCAAGACCTTTTGCAAAGGATTCAACTTTTCCAATCCTGTTGATAACCACTGTAGGTCCAATGCAGTAAGACAAGACAGAATTTACTTTGAAAATTTAACTTCTTCTGCATTTTCTTGCTTTGTTGTTGTTGTTGGGGTTTTTTTAATTCCCTTAATCTTCTATATTTTAAGGAAGTATAGGGGATACGTATGCACATGAAGATGATACAGAACCTAATGCAGGTAGGACTCTTGTCTTATCTACTGAAGAACAGGAATATGTGTAATGACTGAAGGAAGGCTTGCAGAAAAAAAACAAAAGGGACAGGGGCTCTGTAATATGCCACAAAGGCTTTAATGAGTGAAGTCCTCCCTTTCGTAGTTCCCCCCATTCCTCCCTCTTACTCTCACACAAGCACACCACTTAACTCAAAATTTCCATAGTTTGTAATTAACTGAGAATTCCTCTTTTTCCCCATCCACTCTTGGATATGTGGAACACCCAGGACTGCTACAAAAAACAGCGGCAGGTACAACTTAAGCAAATATATTTATAAGAATTTTAGATATTTCAAATTGGACACCAAAAATGAGTAAATGCTTTTCATCTAACTCTCTTTGTGCCTCTGTTCACCATCTGTAAAAGCCTTGTCTTATCTTAGGTAGATTTTGATAAACTAATACTTCTTTGTAAGGCATTCTGATCACATAATGATAAGCACTTTAGCAAAGCTCATATAGATGTTATCAGTTCTGTCTTCAAAGCAGAGCCAAGCAACATGGAATAAATAAATCATAGGCTCACACAACGATCAGTGAAAAATACTGAATTGTGTTAAGTGAGCTCCATCTATCCCATGCACTGAATGAGAGAGTTCCTGTAGGGAAAAAAAAAAAAAAAAAAAGATAGTATGTGATCATGTAGTTAAAACTGTATCAGAAGGACATGCTCAAAAAGGTGCTTAAAATCTCTTTGTTCCATAACCTTAATAATGTGGGGTTTCTTCTACAGAAGGTGTTTAAGACACTCAGCTTAACATTCTGTGAAGTCAACTAGGTTCTTACATTACTTGTGAATTACAACCTCAGCTATGCTGAGGTTGCATTACATTTTAGCATCTATCAGAAGTAAAACTAGAAATCTCTTGTTGGTTTTGAACAACATTGTGGTTAATACAAACGTGGACAAAAACAGATGTGCTTTGCCTAGGTTATTTTTACCATTTGCAAAATTTAGGAATGGAAAAAGTATATTTTGTTATCATACCAACTACAAAAACTAACAAACTGATGGTGATTACACACATTTGAATGTGAACGACCAAACAAAAGGTTCATACTAGCAACAGTTTCCGGAAAGATTAAGTAAAGTTCTTACTAAAGAAATTTTAGTTGAGTATTATTACCTATACAATATGGTCTGAAGATCATCTTGCAAGAGGATTTGTACAGTATGTGCAATGCAAGAAGGACACTTAAAAGTTACTAATGATATAAATGAAAAACTGAGAATTTTTATAACTTGAGATTCTTTCAGAGAGCTTTCCCCTGTTCTTATGCAATTTCAAGTCCTGGGTTCGTTATGTTTACGTTTTACAAGTAATTTTACACACACACACACAAAAAAGATACTAAATAAAGTATATTTGTTAACACGTTCTTTGATACAGTCACCTCTGCAAAGGGGACTGCATTTTTAAGGCATGTTTTTGCCTAAGTTATACAGACCAGTAATTACATAATGGTTTATTTTTAACCCCCTAAGAAACCTTTAAATATTTTATGTGCTTTAATATAACTACATTATAATATTGTTATGTAACTATGCTAGGATAAAAAATAATGAAAACATTCGCAGCTCAGAGGTCATAGTTTACTTTCATTACTAAATGGAGCATAGTTGATTAACTGCATAGATAATCTCTGGTAGGTTTTATAAGTAGAATTAAACAGCGCTTCACAGAGCAGATGCAATTCCTAAAGAGCCCCTCACTCGGGTGCAGCCTAGGCGCGGCACCTCGGGCAGGCTCAGCCCCTCCAGGTGCCTTTAGCGGATCTCAAGCAATGGCATCTCTGCCCTCATCAGCAGGTGTTACGACAGTCCGTCTGAATTGCTGACATTTACGAAAAAGCGACACTGAAAAACGGCATAATTAGCATTTTACAAGGGGAAAATAGCGTGAAACGCTATTATTTTTACTGCAAGAAGATGCAATGAAAAAAAAAATCAACCCTTTTTAGCCGGTCTCCATTAAACACACCCAAAACGCAAACAAGTCAGCGGACGGCGCAAGGCTGCGGCTGCTCCGGCACAGACCGCGGTGCTGAAATGATGCTCTGCAAGACCACGACACGGACGCGTTTTTCCACACGCTGCCAAAATCCATACGTGCGCCGTAGGAACCGGGGAGGAAACGGCGCACGAGGCTTTCCCTGCGGCAGCGTCCCGGCCCCCCGCCAGCCCACGATCGGGGGGACAGCACCCGCCGGGGGCTACCCGGGGCTGGCGGCCACGCTTTCGGCAGCCCGGGGGCCGAGCGCTGCCGTGCCCAGCGAGCGGCCGTGCCGGGAAAGGGCCGCCGCACGGGAGCCGGGATGCGGTGCCGCCCGCGGGCCGTGCGGGGGTCGGGGCTCCCCCGCGCCCCGCACCTGCCCCTGCTCCCCGGGCCCCGCCGCCCGCACCGCTGAAGTTGTGACTCCCCGCCGCTGGGGGAACCCACCGGGGCGGCGCCCCCTCCCCGGGACCGCGCGGTGCCGGGGGCTGCGCTGCCCTGTCCCTCCGGCTCTGACGCGGACCCCGCTGCAGCGCGGGCGGGGGCGACACCGCCGCGCCCGCCGCCGGGCGAGCCGTGCCCTACCTGCGCAGTGCCGCCGCACGGCCGGGCTGTCACCCCGCGGCGTCCCCGCCTCCGCCGCGCACCGGGGACGGCTCGGAGAGCCCTCGCCTGCCCTGCCCGGTCCCGCGGCTCGGCGCGGCTGGCTCGGCTCGGCGCGTCCTTGCCCGGCTGGGCTGGGCTGGGCTGGGCTGGGCTGGGCTGACAGCCGCCCGCGCGCCCCCGCCCCGGCCGCGCGCGGGGCCGCCGGGGCCGAGCGGGGCCGAGCGGGGCGCGGGGAGCGGCGGCGGCTGATTGGACGGGGGTGATGTCACTCGTGCGCGAGCGAGCGGGAGCGCGCGCCCGAGCGCGGCGGTGATGGAGGGGAGAGGTGAGGCGGGATCGAGGGAGGGAGCGGGGATGGAGACTCCTCTCTCCTCTTCCCGAGGAGCGGGAGGAGTGTGGTGAAACGAGAGTCAGGAGAGCCGTGGGGCGGAGGCGCGCACCGGCCGGCAGCGGTGGCTGCGGTGGATGGAGGAGCGGGCTGAGAAGCGCCGCCGCAGAGCGGGAGGGGCGAAGGTGATCGGGGCCGGAGGCGCGGGGGTCTCAGCATCCCTCCGTCCGCGCCCGTCCCGCTGGCTGTGCCACATGGCTGCAGGTGGAACAGCAACCCGCGCTGTTCAGGGAGCGTGTGCGGCACCGGCTGCCGCTCTCACACAGGCACGGACACATAGTCACAATCACGCAGACACGCAGTCACACACAGACACGGGCACACAGACAGTCACAGACACAGTCAGACACAGTGACAGTCACAGGCACACGGGCACAGGCGTGCGAGCTGCATGAGCCCAAAGGGCGGGAGAAACCCAGGTTAAGCTGCTTTCCATACCTGGACTGTTGGCCCTCAACCGCACCCGCATCCAGGGACGGCAGGAAAAAGAGGCAGGAGACGGGACGGACCTCAAGGGTGCAGCGGACAAGAGGCGTGATCCTCGGGACCTTCGAGGGAAGTGCCCGGCAGCACAAGGTTCAATCTTTTAATTAATACCCTCCTCCCAAATTAGGAAAATTATTTTGAAATGACAGATTTTTCTTCAGCCTCAGTTTATTTTCTGGATTTTGCATCTCCTGTGCAGGACCATATTTCTTTATTCTTTTTCATTACCACAAAGGCTAAATATTTATTTTTTAAGGCTTCTACATGTCCCTTGAGGTCAAGTCCTGTGGTATTTTCCACGTTGTAAATTGCTGCAGAAATCAAAACTCCCAGAGGGGAAGAAAAAAAGGCTAATATGGGGCTTGCTGCATACCCTCTTGGAGGAAGTAAACAGGGCCACAGTAGACATAAGATCCACTGAAGAGTCACAAGCTGCCAAATTTTTGATGGCTGCTCCAGGAAGGGCTCATGAGGGATGAAGCATGGAACCTGCAAAACTTTGAGGCATGAGTTCCCACTGTATATGAAACTCAACTTTTGGAGAGCTGCAACTGTGACAATATTTACAGAGAGCAACAGATAACACACAGTCACTAGCAGGCACAATACAAATATCACTTGACTAGGTTATGCCACCTGCATGGCAATAAGGACCAGAGAGTGGAAAGCTGCGGCTAGTCCAAGACAGTTTGACTGACAGCCGTAGGCCCCCTGTGCCTTCATGATCAATCCTTTACTCCCAGCTGACGTTGGGAATAATACCAGAGCACATACATTTCCCCTGACGAAAAATCAGATCCCTGCAGTAGAGAGACATCTGAAGTCCTTTTTTTCCAACAACTTGAGGGAAGAAGGGGGAGGACTGCTTCATTTTTAGCTGTCATCTTGGGTAGTTTGTGCATGTCTGGAAGGATTTGGACTACTCTAAAACACAAGATAGCACTGACCTTACAGCTTTACTGTCTGCAGATTGCACCAAATACCATCATGTCAAGTTCAGGGAGATCATATTCTCACAACCATATGGATCAGAAGCTTGTTCAAGGATAAAAAAAGATCGTTCATAAAAAATAAACCCTAATAGATTCTCATTTAATCATTCCGAAGTTGGAGATTTAGGCTTGGGTCTTTAATTCCTGCATCTTAATCCAATACTGAGCATTGTATGTGTACAGAAACATGCAGAAGAGGAGAAGAGCTGTCACCATGGGGGCACTCTAAAGCTGGGTGGTACCAAAGGTACAGAAAAAATGGGAAATAAAAGACTGAATAGCAGGATATATTAGGGTAAAGGGGTTGGTTATGCATATTGGCACAATACATAGTAGTGGAACAGAAGGCGTTTGAAATATTAGTGAGCTTTGAATCTCCGGCACAGACTTCTCATGAGCTGTAGTTTTTAGACACCTTTACCGCTTTCTTACAGGGAGGACCATAAAACTGTTTCAGCCCTTGGCTGGATTTAGAGTGGTCTTAGGACTGCTTTGAATGGCGTTTGGTTCCAAAACTGCCTCAGGCTATATTTTGCAGCTAGAAGGTCTAAAACACAAAGTCAGCTCTAGGATGATTTGCTGCAGAGATGCTGGCCTACCCAGCATGTCCTCCCAGATGTACAGCACAGGCTGCTATATGCTGCCATGTGTAGCTATGTGCTGTAAGCTATTTAACATTTTAGGATAATCTCTGAAGGATGTGACTCCCTAATGTTCAGTAATTTCAGTTTCTGATTTCGTTGCCAGAAGTTAAGATGGCTGTCTTACACATTTTGAGGCAGGGTAATATTTTTACTTAAGTATACCAGTGGGTGTCTCTGCACTGCACAGAAAATCTCTGTCTCTCCCTTTGCTTGATTTAAACATCCTTCAGTAGAGCCAGGGAGTCAGCAAAGCAAAACAGGAACAGAAAACATGCAGAAAGGGAGTGCCTTCAGCATCCTGTGTGTTTTTAATCATCAGCTGCTCATTATTCTGTAACACTCTCCCTATGATTCATTTATACCTTAGTTCATACTCCTCATACCTCCCAGGATAATTGATTCCTGTGAGGACTTTGCTGCCTGGAAAGAGGCACAGGTCTCATTTGGGATCCGACCATAAGGATGAAAGAGACAGAGCTGCAGCCTCCAGCACTTGTGGAGGAACAGCAACCACTGACCTTACTTCATATTTTTACAGTACTCATAGCATCCACTATCGGAAGAATGGGGGGTGGGGAATATGAAGCAGGGACAACAGCTTTCTGCTATTACAATAACAAGGAGACACGGGCTAGCATGAGCTTTATATACCCCTGTCCAGTCTCAGCAATCTTAGAGGATTAATGAGATTAGAAGCCCCTATTGTTTTGTTAATGGCTGTTTATTTGAAAAATGGCTTTTCTTGTAAACATACAGAAATGACCATATGTTACTCCATACTCCAGTGCTGCCTTGGAATACTACTAAGAGCAAAGAATGAATATTATGTTCCAAATGCAAATTTTAAAAAAGCAATTCATTTGCCCTTCAACTCTGCTGCTGTGGAGTCTTACCAGTTTGAGTGTAATGCATTAAAATAGCTTAAGAGTACTCTTTCTTTGAAAAATCTTGCTACAGCTTATGCTGCTGTAAGAAGGTTAACAATGCTAACAATCCATTGTTATTTGAATTCCAGATGTATATTTGCAGAGATAGTTTGCACTCTGGCTATATCCAAGCCTATCATCCATGAAATTGACGCACACAAGTTCCTTTTCATTACTCTCAAATGTTGCAAAATATTTCCCATAATATTAAACATTTTCAGATGGATGTAAGAGTTTTAGAATCAGACTTAACTGAGCTGAACACTACTCCTGTTGAATTCCAAACTCTTCAAAATGAATGAAACACATCAGAAAGGTAATTTTAATCATAGAGCTTAAAATAGAGCATACAGAAAGACTTAGTATTGAAATTAGACTCTGTATTTTACAAGTCTATTTTTGTTAGCTTGCAGTTTAATCACTGAGGCTATTATTTCCTATGCTTAATCTCTTTCATGACTTGAATGTTTCTGGAATGTGATTCAGACATTTTTGAGGATGCTAAAGGACAAAATTAGGCACTTTTAATGAAGAACAACTTTTATAATCAATTTTTTAACGGGAATACTGTCTCTATTTCCCACCTCAAAATGGATTAGGAACTAGAGATCCAGAAAAAAAAAAAGTAGCTTAGCGCTCAGACAGGTTTTCTGTACAAACAAAAATACTATTATCTGGCAAAGAACTGGAACTGGAGACAAATTAAGAGGATGACATGACAATATGTTTACATTCTGTTGATCACTGACTCTTACTGTGTGCTCTGGATATCAGTCCCGAGCTTGTAACTTTGGACATTAGGTTGCTCTAAATTGCACTGGGTTTTGTTCAAGAAGCAGTCACATCAGAGCATGAGTTGGGTAAAAATAAGATTAGCTTTTCCTCTCAGGAAGCAGATCTCAACTTGCCCGTGAATCTAGTCCCACAAAGTAAAATGTTTAACTCTCTCACTGAATTAATTTCTCTGTAAGGTATTACAAGGATATCAAGCTTGTACCACAAGACAGGTGACTCGTACAGCTTCAGAAATGCAGAAGTTGCACAGACTCTCTACAGAGTCAAAAATACAATCTCTGACCAGTCCAGTCCATGCATACATATAGCCAGATGCATAGACACAGCCTTCTCATAGCAACACAAAGGAAAAAATCCCAAAATAAACATTTTTAGAAAGCAAATTGTGTGGCCCTGTATTATTTGGATAACACTCTCAAGCAGATGGTGTGAGTCTTGGAACTGTCCTGTGCAGGGCCAGGAGTTGGACTCTATGAGCCTGATGGGTCCCTTCCAAGTCCCTGTATTCTATGATTCTGTTTCTCACACATGATATTGATTCTGTTGATGCCCCACAGTTACTCATTTAGCCCAGGTGAGAGACCATCGTGTCATAGACACAAAATTACTCAATTTACTGACATTTTTATCCTTGGGGGAGATGTTTCAGTTTTCCTTAAGTATATGTGAAAATCTGCATAAATACTATGCAAAAAGGGTACTAGTACTTACTCCTGTTGCAAGTCTTTAAATATAATAATTATTGTGTTACCTTAGTTTTGTCACCCTACTGTATTATATGTATTATATGAAACTTTACATGAGCCCAGTGGTTTTTTTTCCTTTTGCATTCTTGTCTCATTCAGTATAAAAAGTGAATATATGTGATATAGCATCTCTGCAATATTTCTTTATATTCTGAACAGTGAATTGATTCAGACATAATTTACACCTAAATGTAGCTAAATAAAAATTCCTGTTCTTTTTTCATTGTGACCATGAGTGCAGCTCCCAAGGCCTCTCCAAGGTTCCTGATTGCAAAACCTTTCTTCCAAAAATACAGGTACGAAAAGATTTTAGTATCTTCATTTCAGTCTATGCTTCTGAGTTACAAAATGACACGTGGAAATTACTAAATAAATTGCAAATACCTCAGCAGCTAGATATTCAACTCAAAATATTGATACCCTGTTTTTTTTTTCAGAAAGGCTAAACTTTTTCCTTTATAGGGAAGAGTAAGGTAGAAAAGATTCCCTAAAATCAGGCCCCAGACTGGCACTTCAGACTGGTTGAATGGAGAATAAAGAATACATCTTCTGTCATTGAAACTAAAAATTACTGAAGTGGCTTGCAGAGTAACATATAGTCTGTGAAATATATGGAGCTTAGTTCTCCTGTCTTGATAACTTGCTTTAAGCCCTTTCTGCTATTTGAAATCATTTGGTGAAAGGATTTCACAAGAAAATACACAGATTTCACAGAAAGTCTCTTCATTCAAATCTCAGTAATAATGCAGACATAATCTTTACTTTGGCCTCTGGATTTTGGTGTTCTTTCAGCATTATTTTTGGAGGGAAATATGTAATGCATATTTCTATGTCACTTTTTATTTGCTTTTTAAAATAAAATATTCATCAGAGATGCAAAAAGAATTAATTTACTTCAAAGGAGAAGAATTTCTGTGCAGTGGGGTTCAGTATATGCTCCAGTTTTCTAAACTATTCTTTGATGATATTTTCAGAAGCTCTTTTAGAAGAAGCATTTCTGATGGAAGACTCTCAGTCACGGTAGGTGTTTGTGTACTACTTAGCATTAGTATTGAATGCTTGTCTCTGAGGTGTGACAGATGCCTTGGACATTTATTTTTACACTCACTGGCCTGCTAGTTATTAGCAATGTGTGGTTTAACCTAGGTTGTTTCTTAAATCTTATCTGAAACCAGACTGGTTTCAGATAAGGTACAGAAACTGATACAAGCCCTGTTCTGACTGTGGGAGGAGATGGGAGAAAGAGATTACTGCTAAAAATTGTATGGCTGCTGTTATCTGTGCTGTTAGTTGCCATTAAGGTCAGTAGTGAGTGGCTTCCTTGTTAGTGCTCTTGTCTTCAGCTGGGGAATGTTGACATGTCTGTGTTGAGCCTGGGATGCTGCAGTGCTTGCAAAGCTGCTCCGAGATCTTACCATTCAGATTTCTTAAACAACACAACCGCAGTGTCAGCTTGGTGCTAAAGGCAAGGCGACATTTGCGGCTTGCTAATACTGATGATCATCTGTACAGGAGATAAGGTGTATTAAAAAGATGTACTGGTGGTAGGTAATCTGGAACAGCATCAATATACATCTCCAAAGACTGTCATCATCTTCACCTAGTTTTAGTTCTTATTTCATTAGCAGAACAACCCTGCTGAAACATCACATTCTCTCTGTATCTTTGTTTTCTTAATGCCCCATCTTAGGTGCTCTAACCCCAGCTTTATCAGTTCATCAGTTGTACTACTTCTAGCACAGGTTTTCTTTCCTTCTGTCCTGATAGGATTGTACATTGCGTGAATGCCATGACAAGCTTTTATGTGACAATGTAGATGCTCCAAAGCTTATCAGCTACATCATGAGGGACATGGAAGTTTGTCTCATACCTGCTAGTGCTAACAACAAGGCTAAACCCCTGAAACCTCCATATCTGAAATCAGTTTTTTCACCTTGCCTTGACTGTGCGTGTGTATAGGTAGATATAAACATAGATTATGTAGATAGATGAGAGAGGTATAAATAGATAATAGAAAGATATAGGTGGATGAGAGAGGTATAAATAGATACAGATATTGCTGGTATAGATATAGATACATGTATGCATGTCCCTACGTACAAATGAATTTAGAACAGTTTTCATCTGGAAGCAAATAATGAAAAAGACTATGTCCTAATTTTCACCCAATACTGTCTTTTTCTTTAGAGCTCCAAAAAGTCTTTAATCCTCTCAGCAGTGTGCAACTAAACTTAATGTAAAAAATTCTCGTGGGACTGATGCAAATTTATTGCTCAGTAGTTGAGATCATCTAATAAGAGGCTAATGTTTAAACTAGACCAGAAACTTCCACTTCAAAAGATTATACTTTTTTCACTCATGTTTATCCTAAGCAAGGTGTTTTCCTTCTAAAAGCAAGGACAAAAGCAAAGAAATAAAGGGAGTGGTAACAAAAATGCATACTTTAAAGCAGTATTTTAATACATTTTGCCATTAATATTTCTGGATTTATTTTATTGAATGCTACGTATGGATTAGAAGAGATTAGCAAAAAAACTCCACGTTCCTAAACCCGTGATTATGTGAAAGTTAAATGGACATTCATGAAGTTCTTTGCAAATCTACAGTCGTAATTATTGTGGTGTGTTTTGCCTAATGTGTTCCAAATTTTCGAGTTTCACATGTTTTAATGTTAGGAAATGTCTTAAAATATTTTCCCATTTCCAGCTGTCAGGATTTCCTCCAGGAAACCTGACACAAGTATCAGCAGCTAGCAGTGAGGGCTTGCAGCAAAGAAGACCAATAGCATCAAGACCACTGCCAGCAGGTTGAGGGAGGTGAACCTGCCCCTCTCCTCAGTGCTGAGCAGGTACGTCTGGAATGCTGAGCACAGTGTGGGGCACTCCAGTACAAGTGAGAAATTAACCTACTGGAGCCAGTCTAGTGAAGGATCACAAAGCTTATTCAGAGACCAAACCATTTGACCTGAGAGAGGGTTCACTTTCTCTAGCTCTGGACATGAGACTTTTCCACATAATTCCAGGACCTTGTTCACACAGTACGTTCAATATAGATATGCTTAAAAAGTTTTTATTAACACAGTGACATTCTAAAATAAATACATGCATATGCACATGTATGCACTGTATGTATGTATAGTATAATGAAGCATCAGAGACATTCCTTATTTTTCAAAAGGAACAAATATTTGATATAGATCAAATACATCCATAAGTATTTGCAGAATGGAATATTATTTTTTTTTAGGTACTATAATGCATTCATTACAGATCCTGTAATATTTCTATAGATGGCGTTACTTAATCCTTGTCTGAAATATACGCTCTTTTCTGCATAGAATATGACACAACAAGCAACTCTAAGCTATGAGAACTGCACAGTTAACTTCAAGCAGAAAAATTGTGTTTCTTCACACAACCACATGCACCATTTCAAGTGCCTGGGCATCAGTCATGTTTGTGCTCTTTCCCTTTCCTTTTGCTTGAATCTTTTCATTGATTGTGGAATTTATATATTAGGAAGTGTTTTGTGGTTTGTTGCATATGGTGACATGATTAATTGCTATATGGGCTATATCAAAGCAGAGATAAACTGTCTAGTTTTCTGCCATTCAGAAGGACTGGAGCTGATCCATGTGATCTCTTAAATTATCATGTTCTTCTCAAAGTCTTTACTTTCTGCTAACACCATATTTGCTAACTGTAAAAAATATCTGTCTTACATTCTGAAAAGAAATTCATTATCGTGGATTAATGATGTTATTGAAGTTAAGCAACATGGCAACATAAGGACATCATCTTGCCTTCATTCCTTAGGATTCAGAGAAAAAAATAAGCATTTATCATTTTAGATTTGCAGAATTTCTTTCTACAAGGTAAGTCTTTCCAGAGGCTCTAGGAATTACATTGTCAGCCTTATTTATCTACCTCTTAACTTTGTAATACTTTTTCATAGTAGTGATGCTTCTGTATATTACACCATGCATGTTTCCATCACACTATCCATGTGACTGTTTGAAGATCTCTGAACCCATTGGCCAAATTTGAAGTATTGAAGTGTCCAAGCTAAATTCTTACACATTTAGTGAAGGCAGGGCAGAGTAGGAATACTTTGTAAATGGCTTAATTTAAGGCAAAATTGCATTTTAATAGAGGTCATAAAATCTGCATGAGTTGGAGCATTCCTACAGATGTCCCAAATTCAACATAAACTGCTGCTAGGATAGACAAACTCTTAAACTTACCCACAAGAAAACTGTCTCCAGTGCTGTAGGATTAGTGCAGTACTAATTCAAAACTGAGATTTTTTTCATAGAGCAAACCACAAGGAAAAAGCTTAGTTTTAGACAGACCAGTCTGCTTGGAACATAAACCATGCTTAATTAGTGTCCAAAATTTGCTCTATCACTACTTGATTTTGTGGTAACACATTGGTGCTTGGATGCTTTTCTGCTTGATTATCAGTCAGGTGTGACAATTATTCACATACAATTTGTGTGAACATGCAGAATGTTTATCTGGTTATGGATACATGGATTGAAATAATGTATGAGCACAGAAATAGACTTCAGGCTGCTCAGGGATTTAGTAAGTAAGGTCCCCTGGGAAAATGTTTTTGCAGGTGTTGTGGTCCATCAGCACTGGTCACTTTTTTAACACCAACTCCTAAGGGCACAGGAACAAGCAATTCCCAAATGTTGGAAGCCAAGTAGGCAAGGCAAAAGGCCAGCTTGGCTCAGCAGGGATCTTCTCTTGGAAATAGTGCAAAAAAGGAAGGTGTATGCCCAGTGGAAGCAAGGTCAAGTGACGTGGGAAGATGTCATGGTTTTGCTGGTTCTTAGAAACTAAGCAGGAATTTTTCCCTTCCCCCTTTCCACTGCATGGAGGGGGTGTTTAAATGGGCGGTTAAGAAACATAAAAGAAGCTGCTGGTAAGGCCACATTCCTAGTTAATGGCCCTCAGAATCTTGCTTTTGGGGAAGGGTGAGGAGTTCCTTTTTACTTTTTTTCCTCTCGTCTGCTGGGAAACAGGGGCCGAGGAGTTCGGGTGGCTGCTAAAGCTGGAACAAGGTCAGAGTAGGAGCTTGGAGTTGGTTTTGTTCTCAGCCTGGCTGTCAGCTGTGGATTCTGCTTGTATTTTCATCGGAGAGGAGCTGTTTTGGGAAGTTTTCCCCTTTCCCCATTGTCATTTGCTTCTTTCTTAGCAGCGGCTCTTGTGCACATCAAAGGGAGAGGGAAAAACCATACCGCACGATTCAGCCTGCAGGACAGAGTGAGTTCCCATTGGGGAGGACTTTTTTTGTTGTTTGTCTCCCTCCTCTCTCTCCCCTTTCCCAGTGTGTGTGGTGGGGAGGGAAACCCATTTTCAGTTTCCCCGACACACCCAGGAGGGTGTCTCCCACGTGGCAACAACCAGTGATCCCACAGTGCCACCTGCTGACCAGCACAGAGCACTGCAGGCTGTGCATTTCCAGTGATCCAACAGCGCCCCCTGTTGACTGTGGTTAGAATTACACCAAAGGGCACAAACTGAACTGTTTACTTTTTTTTTCTTTATTTGTCTATTCATTTGTTTTGAAGGGGATTAGTTGTGGGTATAGGAGTATTGTTTGGTTGTTTTACTTGTTTTCTTTTGTTGTTTCTGCCAATACACATAAATGTTTTAATAAAGGGCTGTTATTTTTCCTTTTTCCATATTTTTCCCTCAATGGGAGCCTCTTAGTTTTGATTTACAATTGCTTAGAGGGAGGGGTTTGGGTCTTCCTCATAACTCATCCTCAGCAAAACACCTGTGTCTCATTTAAACTGAGATGGAAGAATACAGAGATGCTGCTTGCCACTGTAGGGAGAAAATTTGTGCCGCCAAAGCTCAAGTGGAGTGGAAACTGCCAGAAATTTGGTAGACAATACAAAGAGTTTTTCAAATGTATTAATGGCAATAGACAGTATAGAAATATCATCGGTCCGTTCCAGGATGAGTATGGTCGTCTCACAAACAGGGACAGAGACAAGGCAGAGGTGTTTAATGCTTCCTTTGCTACTCTCTTCAACATGGATGACAGATCAAGGGGATCTCAGTGCCCTGAGCTATGAGAATGATCAGCTGCCAGTTGATACTGAAATTGTGCAGGATCTGCATCAGCTGGCCCCCTAAAAATATACAGGACTTGATGGGATTCATCCCAGAATCCTCAAAGAGATGGCTGATGTTATTGGAAAACCTCTCTCGATTTTTGAGCAGTCTTGGGAATCCAGAGAGGTCTTGGCTGATGGAAAGCTGGTGAACATGTCCTGATTTTCAAGAAGGGTAGGAAGGAGGACCCTGGGAACTACAGGCCTGTCAGTCTCACTTTAGTCCCTGGTAAAGTTATGGAGATTATTCTGGGAGGTCTTGGAAAACACATGAAAGACAATGCAGTCATTGGTCACAGCCGGCAAGGCTTCATGAGAGGAAAGTCCTGCTTATCCAATCTGATTTCCTTTTATGACAAGGTAAAACACAAAGTTGATTGA
>JAYRBT010000042.1:27756393-27767904 GCA_036023395.1 Myiotriccus ornatus | reverse complement strand
CATCCGTGTGTGACTGTCTCCTATCCAAAGTGTGTCCCGAGGGTCTCTCCGCGGGGGACAAAAACCCCCCCGCGATACTTGTGGGCATCAGGCAAAGCATTGCAGCCGGTCAAGGGAGGGGATTGTCCCACTCTGCTCTGCACTGGGGCGACCTCACCTTGAATATTGTGTAAAGTTTTGGGCACCACAATATAAGAAAGATATAAAGCTATTAGAGAGCGTCCAAAAGAGGATAACAAAGATGGTGAAGGGCCTTGAGGGGAAGCGTATGAGGAGCTGCTGTGGTCACTTTGACTGTTCAGCCTGAAGAAGACTGAGGAGAGACTTCACGGCAGCCTTCAACATCCTCCTGAGGGAAAGACGAGGGGCAGGCACTGATCTCTTCTCTGTGGTGACCAGTGACAGGACACGGGGGAAAGGCCTACAGTTGTGTCAGGGGAGGTTTAGGTTGGAGATTAGAAAGAAGTTCTTCCCCAGAGGGTGGTTGGGCAGTGGAACAGGCTCCCCAGGGAAGTGGTCACAGCACCGAACCTGAGAGAGTTCAGGAAGCATTTGGGCGATACTCTCAGGCACTTGGTGTGACTCTTGGGGATGGTCCTGTGCAGGGCCAGGAGTTGGACTCGATGATTCTCGTTAGTCCCTTCCAAATTAGCATATTATGTGAAAATAAAAACTTTATTGTAGCTTCTTTGGAAGTCTGAAATGCAACTCAGAAGGCCAAAAGGGAAATAAAATTTCAAAGAAAAATGCACTATTATCCATATAACGTTTCATTTAATGTCAACAAGGCTATAAAAGTAAGTGAAGTCAGCAATTACAGCTCCAGTGAAGTTAGGATTTTTTTTATCCTGGCGGTTAGGTGCTTTTTGTGTTTAGCAGATGCTATACCTCAGGGGGAAAAAAAACCCCAACAATTAAAGTTCACAATTAATGCCTCCATAGTTCCCAATATTTTTTATGACTTATCACAACAAACTGCATCATTACAGTGCAATGCACGCAATTCCTCTGTTAAAAGCATAGTTTTGAAAGAAAAATTTATTATCAGCCTATTATCCATCTGTTGTGGGTTTTTTCATCCCGTGACATTCTAATAGAAAGTTTGGAAACTGTTCTGAACAGCAACCAGAACTTGAAGGTCTCTGTTCTGGATGAATGAGTTAATTTCTTCTTCTTCATATCTCTCCCATTTAACTCTTCATTTATTTTTCACATAGCTTCAGTTAGAGGCTCTTAATCCTACTGGGATTAGGAGCTAAATTTTAGCGGGTGCAGACTGCATTTGGGAAAATGCACACTTCCTAGAAGAAATGTAAAATCCAGGGAATTCAGGTCATTAGAAGCTCTGTGTTTGGAGGGTATGTGTCTTAGATATCTGAAATGACAGTTAGGTGGCACTTAAGTCCTTTTGTTAATCTGTCTGCTTCTCTACAGATATGTCAAGACCAAATTGTAACAGACCAGTCTGATCTCAAACAACAGCCTAACCTATCTTGTGGACTGATAAAAAGCAGTAGATGTCAAATACTGGAAATTTTTTAAGGTTCCTCATAACAGGTTCTGAGAAAATTGGTGACGATTATTTATATAAAAATGCTATTGTCTGCCTACAGAAGCAGTTGGAAAAGCATACTCGGGGTAATTAACATTGAGTCAGTCAAAATGGGGTTGTGTGCTGAGAGATGTGTCAGAGGCCTGCTCTGACATGGTGTTGTGTGATATTTTTGTTGTTGAGAGGAGTGATAGAAAATACTGCCAGGCTTACTGTGGAGAGTAGTGGAGAGGGATCTCAGCCAGGCACAAGAAGTAGAACACAGTGATTATGTGGATGATTATGATTAGATTTATTGCTAATACAGTATGTAAATATTGCCAATGCAGTATCTAAATAACAACTTTACAATCTATTACAATGGATTATTATATAGTTATGTTGTGGTCCCTCTTTCTGAGTCACGAGCTTCAGTGAGAGCCCCTTGCTTTCTAAACTTCTAGGTACATCTCTGTCCACTTAGTCTCAGATTTGGTCAACAGTTTATGTCTAAAGGGTATTAATATAAGATGGTTCAGCTAGAAACATACAGGTTTACAGTCTTTGGCCTTGTGGAATTCACAATTGCAAAGAACAATTTAGCTCCTATAGGATTTTATCTCTGACTCGATCTAGTGCTTTTAAATCACTCATCCAAAAGTGAGTGTCCCCATCTTTGGGCTGCACATACCCTGCAGGAGTCCCTGCCAGGGTGTGTGTGTGGTGAGGAATCCACACAGAAGTTGTCTGCAACCCCAGGAGACCAGTTTGCCCCACTGACCTAGTCTCCAGCAGCATTTTATACCCCTTATGCAGGCCGATGTGTACCAAAGTAAATTCAAACACCTCAGCTCCCCCATCCCTGGAACAAATTAATTATGCAAGCATCCAGACAGTTCCTCTTGCAATACCCACCTGGTGTTCTCATCATAGGACAAAGTACACTGTCCGTCAGAGATGGCAAAAGGAAGGGGGATGGTGAGGGAGGATGCATACAAACACACAACTCTCTTTTGTTGCCCCATCGCACTTACTAAATTCAAAGACAGTCTAGGTGGCAGTGAGGTAGCTTGCCAGAGGATGAAGAAGTGGAGATTTGATCTGGAAAAAACAGTCCACTGTAGGAAAGGATCTGTGGGTTATCCAAGATGATTCCTGAGCGCAGGCAAAAAGTGTCATAGTGCTGCAAGAAAAACAAATACTGTACAGGGACTCAGCAACATGGAGAATGTATGAACCAGTCTTTCCACCTTAGACAAGGTCTTACTACAGTACCATGTATGGGTTTGAACTTAACAGCAAGTGGATGTGGAGCAGTCAGTCAGAGCTGGGATATGCTGAAAAGACTCACTGTGTCATATGAAAAAAATCAGACAAAATGAGATTGTTTAGCCTAGAGAACAGGGGACTAGGTGGTTACAGGACAGCAGTCTATTGTGGAAAAGACTGAAGAGAAGGAGGTTCACCTGTTGTTCAAGCCCATAATAGAGAAGACAAGAAGTAGTGGCTGTAAATTACAACTAGAAAACATCAGCTCTAACACTAGTGGTTTGAAGTCTCCAACTTGGGAGCTTTGTAGAAGCAAGAGTAATCTTACTAAAGATGATCTTGCCTTGGGAATTTGTGTGTGCTAGGGGATCTCTTTAAAGCTTCTTCAGCCCTCTGATTGATTGCCTTATGGATGTCTAAATCTCAGCTAGATTGTTTTCCTGTCTCAAAAGCCAAAGCAATAGCAAAAGCGCTGAACGTCTTCAGTATCGTTTTGAGGTTATCCAGACCAAAGCAATATTGTATTCTGAAACTGTAAAAGATTATTTTGCCCATATTTCTTTGCATTAACTGAATGATGATGGAAACACCTGCTGCTTTCTATAAGAAGATATTGCAACACAGACAGTGGTTTCTTCATTTATTGCTCTACCTGGGACCTGCTCAGCCATAGCATAACCTGTCAATTATGAAACAGAGAGAATTGCTGAAAATGCCAAGGCAGTGGCCAGATTAATCTCAGCTGCCTTTCTGTGTCTACAGTATAAATGTCTACAACCGCACAACTCATGCTGATCTCCATTCAAAGGGAACAGAGAATCTAGGCAATTTTAAGATGCAATTTGTTTGACTTATTTTAGATGTCCATATCAGGGTGAGATGAACAGAACTGCTTATTTTTCTGCATGACAAGTATCCTCATTCTCTAAGATAAATTCTATCTATTGTATTGATTTCAGAGTTCAACAGTATCCACATAACCGTATTAGATACACACCAGTGATGACTCGCAGCTGTTTGAAAGAGAGTGTAATAGGAAGACCTCACTCCACCTCTCAATTAACTCCTCCAGCTGTCAACAGCAGATAAAGCTAAGAGGTAGAGATTATAAATAAAGTTGAAATGACTGACCCTGTAAGAAGGAAGTACGATTGCTCAAATTATGTAAAACCCAATTAATTAATATGTAAAATCAGGGCAAATATCTTTCATCTTAAGAGTCTATTGATTAAAACCGATGTATTCATGACTGGTGTTTATTTTGAATTAGAATGACCACTTAGACTGAAAAGCATAGTATCACTTCTCTTGGGCTCTCCAGGTGAAGTGTTAATGTCAGGTTCATGCTATGTCTGTAGTTATATATTCATTGTCAGATTATTGTGTTTTCGATCATTAAAAAAAGTCATTTAAAAGAACTTCACTTCTAGTCCTAAGATTTTTTTTTTACTGGAATATTGCTCCCTTTCCTATCTGAGGTTTTTCAGTAAAACACTATTTTATAACTCAGAAAATAGCAGAATGCATTCTTTAGCCTCAGCATTTGAGTCTTCAACCCTGCCTTCCTCTACAAAATCATATAGTTTTCTTTGTACAAGATCACATAGTTTTCTTTTTCTTTGGACTCAACAAATTTATTAAATTAGATAATATAACATTGAAGTCTTACCAAATATACAGTTTCTTACCAGTACTTCCCTTGAAGGGCCAGGCATCCTGACTGTTTCCCTACTCCCTGGCTGTTCCCATTCTCCCTTCTTCACTCTTCTCCCTCTTCAGCATTTGTCCCCAGTATATTTCTCTCTCTTTACTACAGTGTTCAGTTCTGGGATTGCCTATGATGATCCAATCCCATGCTAATGGCCACACTGTATGTGCCCTGTTAGCACAAGCATTTAATTGCCATATTCCATTCTGAATATTGTTTTGCATGGTGCTGGAGTCAACCAGTCACTTGCAGGAGAAAAAGAGAAAAAAACTTTTAGCTGTGGGGTTACTAGAGACGATGTTTTCTTAAGTGCATAAACTATGAATTGTTTTTTGATTGCTTAAGGATGCAGAATACAGAAGCCAACCAGATGAACAAAGACCACTCTCTAGAAATTTGCCCTACAGACAGAACCCTGAAAATACACACAGCATTGGACTGTATTTCTTTTAGCCGAAAAAAAAAAATCAACAAGTTTTGCAGCAAATAGTTTGTATATAAAACAAAGTTAAGTGCCCTGATGGAATAACTAGTGATTACAAGAAGATCTCTGAGAGTTCGATGTATGTTACTTGGATACATTCAAGCCCTGAAATATCAGGCTGAGGAACCTCTTCCTGAACAATAGGAGGTTATTCAGCAGTCCCTAGATCTTCATTATAAACATGTTTTTAGAAAGCTCCTTGGGACTCTTGTTGAGATGGAAAAAGACTGCATGGAGGAGATATAAGTTATTGCACTCCTTTTGTAACAGCTACAATATTTTACTGTTCTTTGCAATGAAATTTTGAATCCTGAACAAGTTTCCATAGGTCTTCCAAGGTAAAACCCCATAATCTTACTCAAGGAGGGGGAAAAATAAAGCTACTATACCTTGTAAAAAAATTAAATGTGTTTTACACTGTGAAATGTTTGTAATTTTGGCATGTAACACTATTGCATTGTGACTCAGCCAGTATATGCCTGTATTTTCTAAATATCAACAGATTATTTTAAAAAATAATACACTGAATATGTCTTATCTGAAATGCATCGCAAATAAAACTGTTGTTTTCCCTTGAAGTAAACTGCTAAGTACTGAAATTCAGATATTTCTAGAGAAATTTATTAATTTCTAAGTTACTTTCTTGTCACTGTCACACGCAAAGATTGAAAAGCCCTTCAAACACAAAGGCTTGTCGTTGCTGATGAGGTCAATGAAACTACCTATGTGGTGAAGTTTGCTGGATCAAACTCCTAATTTCCATCTTAGCACTTTAAATACCATAGAAAAAAATGATTCCTCAATATTTAATGTGCATATTTACTTATTTTCCAGTGACCTCCAGATAGCTGGTATGTTACAGACTGCAGTCCCTGAAATTGCATTATAAATAAACAATATAGATGTGAAAAGCCACATGCACAGGTAGGTAAATAAGCAGATTCCAGAATGCCACAGGGTTATTACTCTCTGCAGTTAACATTCAGAATAACAATGCATCTTCTTACTGTGATCTAAATTGTCTTCTTGAAAGAAGCAGGTGCTGCAAGTGAGAGAACCCAAATACCTGTGAGATATTCCATAACACAGTAGAAATTAAAACCAAACAAAATATCAGGGAACAGACTGAGTGCAAATCAGAAGGGTACGAAGGCACTGCTTATTCTTCCAGTTATCTGGCTTGTGTTGGAACAACCTAAAAATCGTTCTAAGGAAGGACTGCTTCAGAAGCAGATGCTGACAGACACTTCTGGCTGTGGCTAGACAGTTCCTGGGCTGGCCTTTGGCTACAATTCCAGTGGTGGAGAATGCTGAGATACCATGCAATTGTCCCCAAAGCACCCATAGACCAGGGTCACATGTGACAAGTGAGATCATGTGTTATTTTTCCATTCAGTTTCTGTTTTCAAGCAGAATCTGAAAATCATCTGTCCAGTAAAGTCCAAGTGCATTAAGGACTTTTAAATGTTTGAGGATACATTTCAGGCATCGTCAGTGACACTGTCACATTGTTAGGTGATACTTTCTGACACGCTCAGTCATCTCTGCAAAATGCTGCAGCTGCACACCAGAAAGGCTGCTTCTGTGTACAGACCTGACTTCAGTAAAGCATAAAAGATGGAATTGTCAGTAATAACTGCATAGCAAATGAGGAATTTAAAGCCATATCTAAAGAAAACAAAAACTCCAAACTAGAAAGAGCCACTGTTAGGTAAAAAAAAAAAAAAACAAAAAAAACCAATGCAACCCCCCAAATCCAACAAGCTAGCAGCCTGGCAGCAGTCTTTTTGGAGCTGTATACTGATTTTCATCTCACAGCTGCTGAGCACCAGCTGCATGCACCTTATGTGGCAGCCTACATGCTACTCCTGCAGCTTTCCAAAGGCCCCCCCTTGGTGAGCTGACCTTTAAGAGAGATCCTAGAGAAGGAATGAAATGTTTTTTTGCCTGATCAAGACAAATGTAAAGCCACTGAAAATGAAGATTTTAGTATATCCCAAGTATAAATTACTAGCTGGCCGTTTGCTGGAGAGAACAGAGGGACTGCTCGCACCACAGGTTAAACACTGCTGAGGCTGATGAGCTCTCTGCTGCTCTGCTGGTGGAACTAAGAAAAGTAATTCTAATCTCTGCAGTCTTACTGCTCCTAATGCAAAGGAGCTGGCTACAGGTGTCATTAATGCAGTGACTGTACTATCAATGTAGCTTTTACTTGCATTAGGACATTTTGTTCAGCTTACATATAGTGTTTCAAAACTAGGGATTTCTTTAGGCATATGGCTTGGCATTTTCCATGCCCAAATACAGTCTTTAGCAAATTCCTAAAATGCTGATTTTTTTTTTTTTTAGGAAACCCTAGGACTTTATCCTTTGGAAAAGGTCTTGTCATTAGGCATTAGTTTTTGTACTGTTACTTCTGTAATTTAATCTCAAACTCAAATAAATTACTTCCCAAGTGAGTAAAGACCACTGCTGTTTTACAGGTTAAAGGTATAATAAGTCAGGGCACAATAAGCATGACTGAGTCAGAATATATTTAGGCAAAAAAAATTAAATGTGCCTGATGTCTGGTACAGAGACCAGCTGGCCTGACACTGCCTGTGGCATCATTATAATCTCTCTGTACAGCAGGGAGGCCTCATTGCCGCTGCCTGCTGGGAAGGGTCCCCGTCTGTGCTAGTTTCCGAATGGTGCCAGTGAACTGTTTGTCAGAGTGCTTGTTGGCCCAAATCAAAACTGTGCCATCACTTCAGAGTGCAGACAGGTGAGTCTCAGTGCCCTGAGACTGTTTAATTTACTAGTACAGCTTTGAGCTCAGAGCTCCCGATCCCATGTGTCATTCTCGCATACAAACACGCTTCCCATGTTCCATTACAAGCTTGAGTTGCATGAGCAACACAGAAAACATCTGTGTTTGCCCAGAATTACCTGGGGCAAGCCAAGCTTTCCTTGAAACTGCTTTTTTTGCTTAACCTTAGGAAACCCTTTTCCTCACTTTGGAGTCCTGGCATTATCCTAGAAGCAGCCTGACTCGATACCTGCTAGGTTTGGTGTGCTGACTTAGGGAGTACTGGACCAGACAGAGCAAAGGGAGAGATTGAAGAGCTATCACTTGGAGCTATGGAGAGACTGGGAATGCCTAGGCAGGGAAAGCATCATCAGGTGTACAAAACTGGTTAAAGCTCTGTGAGCAGCACTTCCCATTTAATAGTGCCATCCCATTCCCAGTGTAGCTCCATGATGCTATTCTGCATGCTACTTCTCATATGCTTGCTGAGACACCATCTCAGTGGAGAAAATAGTATTTGCTAATTTTTTCAAAAATCCACGTATAAAAAGAGCAAAATTAGCTTGAGCAGACAAGTCTGATTTTAGCACCTTGTAACATTTTAGTGTTTGTCCTTCCAACATCAATGACGTAGTTTTAAAACCAGATTTTCTGACTTGTCATTTAAGATAAAGTGCACAAATGTGTGTGTAACATTTCTCTGTACGTGGATGTCATGAACATCCTGGTACTGTGGCTGAATACAAAAAAAACAATCTAGGAAACGCAATTTATAAATTAAAAATTTAGCTAACAATATTTGCAGTTAGTTTGAGCATTTTTGCTTGTTTGTTTCAGTAGTAGAGGAGTTTGACAAAAGTCTGTCAGTTGGTACAATTAAAGACTCATTGGCTTTATAGGGTGCTAAGAGTTGTAATGAATTCCCTTCAGAGAAGTTGCTTGAACTCTTGTGTTGTATTGTGTTCCAGCATCTGTGCAAAATCAACTTGAGAAGTTCAGTTTTTGTCTGCAAAGGACACCATCCTCCAACAGCCTTTCTTGTTTTTCTGGTAGGGAAGCTGTGTCAGTTTAGTTCAAAACTTCACAAAGTTTTAGACATGGAAATACAACTGATGACCTCAGAAAATACAAATGAAGTTTGGACCTCTTTTAAATATTAATTATATCAAATGGACTATAAACTAATTAATTTAATTGAGTCTTTGCTTTGCAGTAGGAACATATGAGATATTCACAGATAATAGGTCAGACAAGGAGACTTAAAAGGAGACAACCTTTTAATACAGAGTTTACATTAAATTTTATTTATTCATCAGATCCCTTATTGCATTTATGAGATTTGGAGGCATTATATGTACTCATTCTGTCACGAAAGTATAAACCCCCCTATTGTTTGGCCTCAGTTGTAAGTGTGTATTAAATAAAAAGCTAACGCAAGATTAAAAACGGGGTCAAAATCAGGATGATTACATTTTTTGTCACATCTGCCATTTGGTGATTATTTCAGTGTCTTAAAATGCAAGCAACCAATTCCATAAGAAATGGATTATCCATGCACATATCATGAGACAAACCCAGACACTCCCCTCGTATTAAAAAATGTTCCTTTATCTCCCAAGAACACACTGTAGGTTCCCTACAACTCCATATACCCATTGCTGTATTTTGGAGTCAGATGCAGTGATGAAATCACAGTGCTCCTGTGAGGACACAGATTTACATCACCAGCGGATACCACCGCCCTCTCCTGACCTTTATTTCCCTTGAACCTTTTGGACATGTTGGTCAGTATGTGATTGGAATTGTCAGTGGGATAATGAGGATTTGGCTGGCAGTCAAACAGCATGTGTTGCTTGTGTTCATGCACTTCAAGTATGGGGACTGGGGAAGTATGCTTGATTCAAGGATGGGAAAAAAAATGGCCACAGTTAGGATTAATTCAAAATGAACTGGGACCACATGCTCATGGAGAGAGCAATTAGACAAACTCCATGTTTTTGCATGACTTTATTTGTGTGAAATGCTCCCAGTAAATATCGGAGATTAGTAATTCAACTGATAATTCAAATTATTACTAAAAAGACTTCTTCTAAAAGTGTCTGTCCCACATGAAAAGCAGAGAATTCTTTTCTCTGACATGTCTGTCCTTTTCTTCCAGGAGAAGATTGATTTTTCAACTCCACAAGACCCTTATCCAGGTTGCTGTTTACCACCTTCCTGTCCCAACTCCTTATGTCATCTTCTATGGGGCCCCAGCTATACACAGCTGTCTATGTGCCTTGCTAAGCACTTCCATACCTCTTAAAATCTGGGTCCTAAATGATTAGGTGTCTATTGTTTTTATCAAAATGAATGTGGAAAGTCTCTGCAGGTGCCAATTGACAGGAAGTCAGAGGGTTAATATGCACTACGTGTTCTAGGTTGTATGAGGGTGGGGAGAAACTGCGTCTCTGATTTCAGGTTGGCTACGAGGACAAGCTGAGAATGCATGGGAGATCTTAGAGACAGTGCAGACTCCAGGCTCTTCTTGGGTCCAGATAACTCAGCTAAACCATGGGCAGGATGATGGGGGCACAGTGAATTCTCAGCTTTTATGAAAGGAAGCATATATTCTCCGCAACAGGCCCTTTCTCTTGCCATCTGAACCATTGTACATTACTGCAACATCTTCAAGTCCAAAAAAAAGAATAATTTTAGGCTCAGCTTTTCTTTGGTTCTACAGTAAGAGACAACAATCAAGCACTGTCTGGAAATGCAGTAGTTCTAAACATCCTGTTTGGTTGCTTTTGAGGTTGTATCAAAAGTCAATAGCTGCCAAGTAATCATGAACAGCTGTGCAGGTCAGCAAAGGGGAGGCAAAACTGACTCAAGGACTAGTGAAGAAATCTGCCTGTACATAGAGCTGAATCCCATGTAATTTGGGAACTGATGAGTGTTTTTCCAGTTTTTTTTTAAGAAGGAAAACTTCTGCTGGAGTAATATTTTGTCCAGCATTATACATTCCCTTTTTCTAGGGAGCTGGCAGGGGGAGAGGACAGAAGCTCTTCAGGCAATAGAAATCAAATTTAATGGGATTCACAGAAGAGATTTAAGGAGCTAATTATCTTTATAGCTGCTCCAGTCCAATTTTTATCCCCCAAAGCTACTAATTTTTTAAGCATGTATTTTTGGCAGTGCTTTGCAGCCGGTATCTCCGCTTGGAGCACATTGAAATGTGTAGGCTGTATTACATAAATGAGCTTCTTAGCCAGTGACACTTATAACTAGGTATTCCCTTATCTCAGCAGGCTGACATGTTCTTAGCCTTCCACTTAATAAAGTCGGAGGAGGACATGGTGGCAAGCAGAGCTAAAGTGCTCAGAGGCCAGGATCCAGAGTCAGAACTGGCTGTACTGGGTGCCCAAAAGCACTATCCAAATATGCGGAAGGCTCCATATCTGGGTTCAAAACAATTGGCACTTTCACTTTCTTCAGCCAAAGTAAATACCATAGATGGCTGTATGTTTGATATTCCACACATATATCCATATACATATATATTTCCATATAGAGGAAAAAGGGTGAGGAAGTGCAAACCAAGCCAGTGATTCCTTTGCATACATTTATCCCTCCTTGTGTTGCCTCTATTGTGAGTTCTGTGTCATTCAAATGAACGGTGTTGGACTTGTTAAAGTAACCATGCTTCCAAGATGGTGTTTGTGACTTTTTGTGTAATCCTTCTTCTCCCCAAA
>JAYRBT010000042.1:27713687-27756293 GCA_036023395.1 Myiotriccus ornatus | reverse complement strand
TGCTGCGTCTCCTGTGCTCTCTGCCAGGGCCATGGGACCCACATGGTGGGGGGGAGGGGGAGAGCACGCTCCCCCCCCGAGCTAGAGGTAAAGGGAAAGCCTCTGGCCTGGGGTTCCCTCTCCCTATCCAACTTCAAGTTCGTCGGAACAGAATAGGAGGAATGTTGTCCACGATTTGCAAGGAAATATTTAGGCACTACTTGGGCACCTCTTATGTCCCACAGACCCCTTGTTCTCATTGGCACAATGCTTTCCAAGGGTGCTAAATGCTTTTAACAGGCAGTAAAGTGGTAGAAAAGTGAAATATCTGTCGGTTTTGAGGTTTTTATTAGCTTGCTTTAGACACGAGATATACAGCTCTGCTTTCCTTGAGCTCCCAAAATTCCCCTCTTCTTTACAGAAACACTCATCTTGTACAAATCAACTAAGTCCATAGCACATCCTCCTTAAAATGAGGGCCTTATCTTAGCATACTAAATGCAAGAACACCTTAAGATCTCACCTCACAGCAGTTCCCTTCAAAAGAAACACGTGTTCTGCGCCCATACAGCAGAAGAGGATCATTCATCCGTCTTTGGGTTCACAGCCCTGCAGTGGGAGACAGCCAAGACTCGTCTGAGGCCTGGAGCCTTGCTGCCAGGGGAGACAGGCTCTGGAGAGTTTCGCATCATTTGATAATTATTGCACCACACAGAAAAAGGGTAGAAGGGTTGAGCTGCCACCACCCTTTTCACCAAGTCCTACAGCGCTGAAGGCAGCCCACACACAGAGGCCTTCCATCAGCTCTGCCCCTCCAGGAGTTCCAAAGACAGAACTCCCTAATGGCTCCTGGGCACAGGAGGGCACAACACTGTGAAAACACTCAAGAGAAAGGTAAGTCCTTCTGCTAACATCAAGTTCCATCTTAGACAGCTGCATAAAAAGAACAAATTTCAGGGATTTGACTACTTCAGTTTTCAGAATTAACATACAACCCATGCAATGAACCTCCCAAGGAAGTGTCATGTTCCTGAAGCCTTCCTATGGGTCCTTACAATTTCCAGCTACCATTCCTTTGGCAACACTCTGTCATACATTTTCTATGTTTCTTTGGATGGAAGCAGTTTGAGTTTTGTAGGCTAAGTACTGAGAAAAGGCTGTGAAAGTTGGTAGGACTGTGAAGACTCAGTGAAAAAGACATGGAATGAGTGATTATGGCAAGGCCACTGTGAAAGAGACATCTGGAAGAAAAGAGGTCAGTGAAGATGAGGAGCCACAGCTATGCGAGTCTTCCACCTGATAGGTGTCTGGTGTATAGCAACTGTGGCTGTGCTGAGCCAGGCAGCAAGAGCCGGAAATCTCAGCAGATGAATAAAGATTGTGAATTAAGGGCGAGAGAGAGTACCTGGATCTTTTCAGATGTACTTTAATCATCTAATTAATTGCAATGCTGAAAAATGGATAGCTGTATTTTACTTATTATATGTTTTCTACCTACCTAGAGTAGACTCCCCTTCACTTCAAGAAAAGCAGGTCATTGCCAGTGTATTTGCTCACGCTACCTGAAAATTAAAGATTCCCTGTTTCTGGTGAATCCCTCATCCTGAAACTCTTATTCTTACACTTGAAGAGAAAGACATGTAAACCAAAATTACCAAGATTGTCTGTGGATTTGGATGATAAATTCATTCCTACAGAATTCAGGAAATGGGATGTTTCATGGTAATTTTTAACATTATTATTTTAAAAGTTTTTGATTTTTTTTCTTTGTGGTGCCATGTTGATAACATGAAAGATATGAAACATCACAAATAATAACAGAAACAATTATTGCACTTATGGTCTACTAAAGGCTTATTTCATCTTATAACATTAACATGCTAGATTAGAATATCTGATCACGTATATCGGATGAATGCCAAAACCCAGTAATCACACAGTTACTGAGAGCTACTCCTGCACTCCCACAAAAGCTGCACTCATTTACTTTCAAACTTGTGGCTATGAGCCAGTGTACATGGGCAGCCTAAAATTATTAAACAAGGAGCTGCTTCTTCAGTTGTGAGAACCTCTCTGGCTACAGACCTTCTGTAGCTCCTGGTGCCGCTAAATCAAAAGCCTGATACAATTCCTGACTTGGTGTGGGAACTTGCTCAGACTTGCTCCATTTTTCATTTGACCAGGGCTGAGCTTTCAAACCTGCACAACGTCTGTGATATTTGTAAACTGCTGATAGTACAGAACTGTACTCATCAAACATCAGTTTGCATGCTGGAGAGAAAAATAATTAGCATAAGCATATTTCTATAATTGCAGTAAAAATCTTTGCTTTCTCATGGTGTTAAAACTTATTTTTAATTGGATTTACAAACTGAATTAATTTTATCTAATTGCCTTGGATTCTGTAGTTCAGCTGTTAAAAATCATTATCCCGGCTGGCCCCTAGCAGTCTTTCCCCACGTCTGACCAACCAGTCCTGAATACAGACAGGCGTGAAGGGCTGACTTGTGCTCTAGGGGGTGATGGAAATGTGGGAAGCTATCAATAGCCAGCTCAGGCTAATGAAAGCACATCTCTGCAGGGGCTGAGAAAGCTGATGATTGGTTGTTAATTATGTGGGGCAAGTTCAATGGCATTTCCCTGCAATAGGTTATGTCTGTTTGACCATGATATCTACTCAGTTTATACACTCATTTAATTACATTGCAGTCTTCGTATTGGCAAAATGCAGAAGCTCCTATTAAGTGAGTAAATCGGAAATAAATGTGGGGGATTGTCCAGTCTTATCACATCAACTCATAAAGAATTTTCATTGTGTATGTATGCAATAGAAATAGCAAGGTATACATACCATTTTGATATCTGATTTCTCCATTACAAAAAAGCAGATCTCAGCCTGCTCCATGTATCTCCCCTTTTCATCCCTACCTTTATATTTCGACCAAATAAGCTGTCTGTGGCTGCTACTAAAAGCTCCTCTGCCCAGCTCTTTCCTTCCTTCCACTGGGATTGATTCAGCCTCCTTTGTGAAACTTCTCTGCACAGAGCTTTTACAGCATTTTTGGACGAAGAAATATTGTGTCTTCCAAATCAGTTTCTCTTCTGCTTTCAGCACAGAAGCCAACATATTTTTTTCTTGGCATCCCATCCTCTGTTTTTATCTGACCCCACTTTAAGGTCTCCTCCTGTGTGATTCATCTGCCTTTCTCTTCGTTTCAACTCTGATTTCTTTCTGTGCATACTTAGTTTATTGAGTTAGTTGGCATCAGTATGACCTTGCAGGCTGACACTTTCCGGATCTAACCCCTCACTTGTTGCCTCTCTCTGTTCAGACTTGGGTCTAAGCCTGTCTCTCCCTTGTCTGAATCTGAGTTACACCTACAAACTGTAGATACACTCCTCTGCCTCCTTCATATTTTTTTTTTTTTGTTTCCAAATATTAATAGTTCTCTCAAATCTTTGTCTGTGTCTATTTCTGTGTCCTGAAAAAAGAAAGCTGTCTTTGTTACAGAAAAAAATTGAGTTCTTTTGAGGTGTTATGCCCATATATTTTCTGCACATGGTAATGTACAGCCCATGAAATTGAAAAGGGACTATTTTGGACCAGTAAGGGCATTAAGAACTCCTTTGCCACTGCAGAGTGCAGATTTGTTTAGTTTCCAGTGGAGAGAAAAAGAGTGCCAGTCATGGAGCTAGTATTTATGCTTAAGTTAGAGCCACAGGAAGCACCCTTACCCATGAGACATGATCTGAATCCAGCCAGCCGATATAAACAGTGATAAATGGCTCAGCTGCAGGTCCATCTTCCTAATAATCATTTTACATATCACTATGAAAATGTTCCAGTTAAGCAATCAGACGTGTTATCGCAGCACCAAGCTCTGACCCCTGGGGTTATGTAGGCTCTGCTCAGAACTGGAGCCTCAATAATGTTTTTTCCTACTCTTCACAAACCTTTATACAGCTCCCAAATCTGAATCACAGTAGGCGTATTCTGTGTCTGAAAAAACAGTTCCTATTCATTATCATCGCTCCTCGGTCTCTCCAGTACTCCTTAGGCTGCCAAATTGCCATCAGTGCTTTTACCCTTAGTTTGTTTTTATCTTCCTGTCCCACTGGCTCAGGTTATTTTTGTGTTCTGTGTTCTATTAGGAAAGATAATTAAAAAAGATATAATGGAGTTGTTTGAAATAGTACCTTTTCTCAGTGGCACATCCAGCTGCAGGTGGGAGTGCTGACTTGCACATATCCTACAGCTTTTCATCTCAGTACAAGACAAATCCCTGATAGCTATGAACCCACTATGGGAGAGGGCTATGAGTCCTCAACTCTTTGTAATGCCAGTGCACAGCGGAATTGGTTGGGCTCACAGGGAACCAAAGGATCAGGGTTCAGCTTTTTGTTCTGCAGCAAGGTGGGCAAAACTAGAAGTTTTAAGAAATATTATTTTTTTGTCCATAATTCATTGATTTTTGGAGGGGACCTAGGGTTTCACACTTGATAAGTAAAATATTAGGTGATGGAATATTGCTATAAGTGTAGTCTTTAAAATTTGTTTATTATTCCCATGTGTGTTTGTAGCCATTACATCATCTTGGGCATACTGTCAGGCTATTTTTCAGATACATATCATGATTTATGCTCCTTCTCTTAGAGTGAAACTTATTTCACTGGAGTAATCACTGTTTCCAGTCTATCTTTTATCAATGACATCAACTCACTCACCAGCCTAATGCTCCATTATCCCAGTAAGATCATGTTGTTGTGGTATTACCTTTCCCTAGAGGAGGCTGAATTGCTTTTATTACTTCCTGCTTGAAGAACCGCTAATCTCATTTCTGGAGTTCTTCCAGCAGGATGAGTATACCTCTGACACGATGGATTCAAATCACCCTTGCCAGGATTTAACGGACTGAAATCTCTCTCATTTTCTTCAAGGGCAGAGATTTGATTTCCAACAGAATCTGTGATTTAAGAACAAGTTGTTTTTTGCACAGCTTCCCATTTATCCTCCTGTTTTAATGAACTTGCCCACATTTTGAGTTTCCTGATGCCAAACTGAACAATTAACGGTACCCAGAGCAAGACTCTATAAAGGTTTGCAACCTGTAAATACCATGATTTCTGTTCTTATTCAAAATGTAAACTACACAGAATTTTTTGTTAAATTCCTGTTTTCCTGCATTAAATTTCTGTAACTTTTTAGTTTGCTAACCTGAGCAGCTGAATCATCTGGTTGCTTTTAAGCCTAATGTTCAGATTCCTGAACTTTATTCATGTACAAAAAAGTGTGGTCTTCTAAGGCCAAGATACTATCAGCTGTCACAGGACAAAACCATACTGTACCCAGCCTTCACCAAGCCTTCACCAGTACTGTGGCTGTATCCTCAAAATATACTGAAGGGATGCTCCCATTTCTAAACTAACAAATTAAACTCCCCTGAGATTAAGCAATAAAATTGCAGCATTTAACTACTATTTAAAAAGCTTTCAGCTTTCCTGTTGAATACAATGCCTATGACAGGGATCTCCAGGGGCTGGGCAAGGAGAAGAGGTCTGAGGATGGTGGCAGAAGAAGAAAGTGGAAATCTTTCCCATGAACACCAGAAGCCATCCCTCTCCCCATCATTCCCCTTCTGTGCCAGCTCTCAGACAGGTCCTGCAGTGACAATTACATTTATGTCAGGTTACTCAGGGATCTATACACAGTGTTACTGAAGAAAGGTATGTACCTTAACTTCTGCTTCTAGCTGGTGGCGGGTATTTTTTATATAAAAGTCTGTCCCTTGAGAAACACCCTTTGGACCTTGGGAAAGAACGGTAAAGCTGGTTCCTCCTGCTATGAGGGGTTGATCCAAGTAAACATCTCAGAAAAGTAAGAGGATGGTGGCAAGTTCCACAGGTTCTGCTGTGTCTCCATTTCCTCTCCCAGTCCATAATGTGCCTTTTTACTCTTACCAGAAGGATTTAAGACATCGACCTGAGACTAATGGTTGGCTGCTACACAAGAGAATTGACAAAAGCAGGGGAGCAGCTTGTCAGTGTCTTCTTGTGAGAGAATAAAGAGGAATCTAAAGTCAACAGCTAAGTTGTTTTTTTAAGGAAATTAGTTGAGATGGTCCCTATCACATTTTTAGTATCACTAACACACTGGGATCTCCAAAAGCCTTGTGTTGTTGTAACATAAATAATAACAACCACAACTCATTCCTTCTAATAATGCATCTGATCTCAAGGAATAAAATCACAGATGTAAAAGAGTAGGAAAAAGAGACCTGTTTAATTATTTTGAGATCTCTTTTCCAAGTTGCCCGGATTCTGACAGTCCAGGTTTCTCATTTTCATACAGGGTTTAGATCTGTCTATTTCCAACCTGTTCAGTCCTACTCAGCTTAGCAGGAGCAGGTTGATGTGGACTAGCTGAAGAGCAGATCTGGTTTTTTTCACTAGTGGAAGGGTACACAGTGGTCAGGGCACCACAACAGCAAGCTGAACCCATGGGAAGAAACATTAGCAAAGTATATGGTATGAACAGGGGAAATCTGATCTTTCTTCCACTAACTTCGCTACCATATAAATTTCAATTTACTATTAAGGTTACTAACCACAGGAAGTTACTAATTTCGAAGCTGATAGAATACGTGTCTGTGGTCTACCACCTGTAGCTTGACATCCAAAACATAAGCAGGGTTTTCTCAGCTTCTTTGGTGCTCAGAGCTGTTTCAGAGCAGTTTGAGTCCCCGAAGGGATTGTGCTTTTCACTGCACCTATATCATTGCACAGGTGTTCATGAACTCTTTAAAACCTCAGTATATATACCATTTTAATAGTGATGATTTCTTGTGTCTCAAGCAAAGAATGGAATTTAATTGCATATTATTTTAAGTGATGTATCGTATCATACAAGAGAGAGAAGAAAGCATGCTCTAACAACTAACCTCTGGTAAAGCTCATCTGTGATCACATAGCAAAAACGGAGTACTGCGATAGGACATGCCAGCTACATGAGATCAGTTAATGCCATTAGGACCTCCTTGTATCCCCTCGGTAGTTGGGGAGAGTCTTCCATATGTCATAGAAAAGTGTAGTATTCTTCCTGGTCTCCCCTTGTGATTTTATTTCACATTGGGGTGAACTCTGTGTGATCTCACTTTCTGGTGGACATGGACTCTGCTCTGCTTGAAAAAGAAACATGCAGAGTTGCATTTTCTAAACCAGCTATTTTCTCAGAAAATATGATTGGGTCGTTGTTGGCTATTTTCTGTAGTGTAACTATTGTTTGAAGGATCCCCTGTCTCTGTCCCCCCATTCCGTTTTCAGGGTGGCACGGTTGTCACAGGACTAGGGCAGTGCAGCTACATGCACATCCCCAAATTAAAGAGCGTCTTAGACGGGAATGATGGAGAGACTTCAGCACCTGTTTGAGCTTTCTAAGAAGTTATGGCCGAAAATACCCGGGTATATGTATATTTCAGTGGAAATACGTATGCATTCTAGATGTGGTTGAGTACACTGTTGAAAAGGCAGGTGGTTGCAGTTGGCAATTACAATATCACATTAGTAGCACTTGGCCATATGCAGCTCGGTAATGTGCCATTTATTTTAATCAGTACATATTTCAATTTTTTCTGTGAGTCAGTTCCAGAACACAGCTCCTCTAATATGATTTGGGCTATCACTTCAAAGTTAGACAGTGTACATCTTACCAGGATATTAGAAGGTGAAAAAACAAAGTAGTGTCTAGATTAATGAAGTGGACAACCCTTCCTGCAAGGGTCATGCATGGACTCATGCCAAAACTGAAGCAGAATGCCTGGGACTATTCAATCTGGACAATAACCTTTCAGTGAACATATTTATCCAGCCAAACTCTGTAAAAACCATCTTGAGCAAGTGACTGCTTGGTACTTAGTTTCCAGTTGTGGTTAAACCAAAAACACTTAGTTTTAAAAAAAATTGCACCAATCCGTTTTCAGCTTGTTACCTGTTGTTTGTAGGAGCAATGAAACACTGAGAGATTTACAGATCACTGAGCTGCTCCATGTGACTCACAGCACATGGCTCTGGCCAACCTGCAGTATCTCAGGGATATACTCATTTTGTATAACACAAGCTTTATTAGGATTTAGCTCTGTGAGTGTTATACGCAGTGAGGACAAAATAATCCCACATGCTTTTTTATTTCATATAACAAAGTTGTGTGTCTGTGTGCATACTCATTTCTGAAGGGTGTTTTGGAAGTGAAGATCTATTGTAAAGTTAATGTGTTGAGGAAATCCACTCTGATGTCTAAATTCCTGCTCCTTCATGTATGTCTCAAGTGTCTTTATCAGAACTAAAAAGCCAAAAGTGAACAGAATAGATCTAAGTGTGCTGTTGACCAGCATGTGAGGTAAGAGCACAATGATGTAATATGCTATAAAATCATCTGTTTATCATGAGGTCAGTAAGGAGCATTAATGGGTGGTGGCACAATATATTCAGGGATTCATTTTAAGTACTTAATTTGACTGTCCTACCACTGTATCAGCACTTATTACACAAAACAATGTGAATTAACAGAAAAGGACAGTATCTAGTAACTTGACTTTTATGTAAGTCACATCTTATTCGAGGGACCAACCACTATGGCAAGACAAAAGAGAACAGGAGAATGACACGTGGCTCTCTGCACTAAAGCGCATGCTGCCTAGGCAGCCGTGGGGCCCTATTTTGGCACGAGCACACTTCACTTGTGATCAGTTGTTCCAGGCAAAGAGTAATTCAGGAGGGGTTCAGGCACATAGCTCTAGGTAAGTCCTGCTTTGGCTGTCTCCTTCTTCGTCCTGCTCCAGGGTTAGTGGACGCTTGCTGTGGTGACAGCTTGACTGCCAGCTGCAGCATCACACTGGCTCAGAAAGACCTGAACACTGGGTGCTGCTGGGTCCCTCTTTTTTCTGATCAGGCAGGCTTTTCCCAGGCTTTTCCCATGCTGGCAAAGGAAACACATCAATTAATGTATTTGAAAAAAATGCCTTTTGCACATTTTCTTTGAGTGTGCAAAGGTGGCAGTGAGGAGCCGTTCCTGTGTTGAGGAGCCTCATGGCAATGGGCAGGCTGGTCTCTCCTAACCGTGGTAAAGGTTCATCTCAGTGTCAGTGCCAATCTCTGCCCTGTGCATGGCAGTTATTCAAAATACATAATGAAATACTTGTTAAGACAAAGTTAAATCAAGTGGCCACAGCCATCCTGTTTGCAGAAACTGTTTCCAGTGTGTGCCCAGCTAGGGTGTGAGAGGGTCACCTAGCACTCTGAAGGAGTGTAAAACCAAATGTCCTTCAAGGACTAACCTTTCTTTAGTGATCTTTCCTCTCCATGACTCTTTTTCTTTGAGGATTTGGCCCTGGGTGAGAGCCCTGCCTCAAAGCGAGCTGGCTCCTCAAGGCACTGCATGGGGCAGAGAGATGTAGCTCTTGATGTGAGCCTGGGAAATAAACTAATGACAAGACTTTTAGTAAGGTTATCGCTTCTGTTCCTATAGGCTTCACTTTACATTATCTTCAATAGAAATCAACCTCCACAGTTTACTGGTTTTTTATTACTCTTGAACTAAAGCAATCCATGTGTTTCATATGTTAGCTTTTATTGTGTCACCTGAAGTAGCTGAACATTTCAGATTCAATAGCTGTGTATTTTTATATCAATTCAAGTCTCACATGGAAAGCTTATTTGACATTAAAATCTAAGTTACAGGAAAGACTATTGCTAAATGCAAGACTAGGCTGTACTGTAGTCACACCTGATTTTTGACAGGCATAGTCTTATGGTATGTAGCAGTCTTTCTCTGAACATCTTACTGAAAACCTCATCATCCAGTGATAAATGGATATAAATCACTCATTAAACCTATCCTACTAGATGTATTAAAAAAAAAAAAAAAAAGCCTGACAGACAACCAAAACCAGAACTAAACCTGCAGAGAAACTTGAGGTGAGTGAGGGAAATTCATCCGGTTTCTTCTGTTATCTTGTACACAGAACATCAAATTCCAGCCATTAAAATAGAAAATTTTATCCAGAATTAAGAAGGATGTTGTAGTGATTCTCCCCAAGCTTCTGTGTGTAGAATTAAAATGTACACTTGGAGAGTGAGCCTCTTAAAAACACAGACTATGCCTCTGCAATGGGCCTGTTACATTATTTTTATTATTCCAAATTCTAAGTGGACAACTGATGAGCAATAATCTCACCAAGATTAGATACATAAGCAACGTTTTGCTTTTTTAATATTTGTAGTAGAATGTTTTTCAGTGGCAGTCATACATGATTTAGAAAAGAAAGATCAAGTTCTGACATGTGACTGTCTCCAGCATGTGAAATGTCTGTGGCTGTGATGTTCCTGCTGGAGGCTGGGGCTGCAGTTATTAGTGGAGAAACCCTGACACTATATCAGACAGTTATTCACTAAAAAATATTCATTATTCAAACCTCTGCTCAAAGACCTGCCTAAAATGCCACAAGCAGAAGTCTCAGCTGGTGTAAATGAAAGCAGCTTCAGTGGCTCTAGCAGAGTGGAGACTGCCTGCTCCATCTGAAACATCTGTCCCCGATTCCACTTTTCAGTATCTCTGCTCTCACCACCAGCAAAAATTAAAAATTTGCCACATTTTCTTCGTTGTTAATTGTTAACCTGTGGCTCTATTCCCATCTCTAAAAGAGCATGTACCTATGCATTTTGTATGATGCTGATAAATGATGATTTTTCTATAGCAGTGTTTTGAAAGCTTATGTTGTTTTCTTAACACCTCAGGCTCTCTTATTTTACTCTGCCACCTGGATCCGTGCAACAAGTCTCCTGCTACGAAGCCATGCACACCCTGCAGATGCCTCCCCCATCCACCCTCACTGCCACCACAGGGATGATGTGTTGCCAATCCCGAAGGGCAGAGCCTCTGCCCTCCTCACATGAATGGACCCTGACGTGCTGAGATGGTTCCCCCAGGCAGCGTCCCTCTGAAGATGATGCTGTCTGACAACACAGATCAATTCAGCGTTTCTTGATCTCATTTCAGAGCAGCAGGGCTCCTGGGGCTGTGACACTGGAAATGTGCCGTGTGTTACCCATCCAGATCAAAACACTTAATGGTGGTCACTGTCCTGGACACACTTTAACAGGAGCAATCTAACGAGTGTGAGAGCCGGGGGAGCGGAGCAAGCTCTGAGCCCTGCTCCAAAACCAGCACCGCCTGCTGGAGTGCAATCTGCTGCCTGACGGGATGTTCCCCTCTTCATGCGTCAAGACCTTAAGCTTTTCTTCTTTGACACAGAGATTAAGGGCAATCCTGACATTCACAAACAGATCAAGTGCAGTACTTCAGTGAGATGAACCACTGCCCTACAAAAAAGCCAGGCTGGACTCCTGGGCTACTTGTGGGAACCTGTCCCCTCCAGTTTCACAGGTTCAGCAGCAACAGGCAGCACATCTGCCTTTTCTGAATCCATTCTGGCAGTGGAGGCTTCACATGAATCGCAAAAGCTGAGCTAATTGGCTACATACCAACCAGGTCAACACCATTTTTTAAACCATTATTATTGTACAGCTGCCAATCACACATACCTACAGACACGTATCTGGGAACTGACAGCCTAGCAAGACATTCATCTGGCTTCTGATTCTGCCTTCAAAAAGAGCTGGCTGTTTCCATGCATCTTTGGGGCAGGGCTAGCTGCTGAATTTCAGACCAAGCACTCTGTGCCATAGTTCTTGCCAATTTACTTTTCAAATAGCAATTCTGGCCAAAATGTCCCTGCAATTTATAATCATGATGGGTGAATTAGAATAAGGTCATTATTTCATGCACAAACACCATTATTATTTTATGCAAAACAAGCAAATCATTATGAACTTTGTCTTACTAACCACTATAATATAGTGGTTATGTGTGTATATATACACATATATATATACACAACACACGCACATTTATATGCATTCACATGGGATGTGAATTTTAGGTGCCCTGCTTTTGGGCAGCAGTTTTCCCCAGGCTCCTGGTAACCAACAACTGTGGCTTCCCTCTAGTGGCCAATTGTTATTTTTAAACACTAGTGATTAAAGACTTGTCTACCTCTCACTTTAAAAAAGATAAATCAGCATGTTTTATAAAAATATATATGAGCTTCCCTTTTGATAAAGTGTATGGTCATTGCCTAATTATAATAGAACAGAAGAGGCTGTTTTCTTATTATAGCACCTGTTGGGATAAAGACAAGAAGGAAAAATAATCTCAGCTAAATAAAAGTTCTTGCTGGCTAATTGTTCAAGTTATGTAACACCTAAAAATTATGGTTGTGGACCACTAGAAAATAAGCTGTAGTATTCCCTTGTAAGCAGTGTAACCAATTTTATTGTGCTTCCTCATGTGGTGTTTGTGTCTACAGGCCATCACATGGCCTAGCAAAGGACATTTGCCCTCTCCTTTCTAGAAATCAAACTATTCCTGTCCATGTCAGCTTTTTTTTTTTACATTCATCTGTCCTCTGATTTGTCCAGAAACTGCTGCAATTATCTGCCTTTTAATTTTTTCCTCTCCTCAGTTTTATTCCTGAAGCTTTTCAGAACATTGATTTTGGCATTCCACGTTTGGAGTCCTCATCGTGTAGGTTCTCCACCTGCTAAACAGTTTGTATGGCTCCCTTGTACCTTCCTTATCTCAACAGCTTGGAAAATGCCCACTTTTCATCATATTGCTGGAACACCAATAGTCAAAATTATTAAACAAAGGGAAAAGGGTCTCTTCATCTGGCCTTGCCCTATACTTGCAGAAAGCAGGTGCTTCTGAGGAGTTAGTTTTAGCTTGCTTCAAAAAGTAAGGACATTAAAGCAACTGTTTCGCTTATTAGTTTGTCCAGCTACCAAAGTACTTCCACTACCCCAAACCTGTGAACTTCCTGGCAATTTCCAATGAAGTTTGAGAGATGTTTCTAGGATTGGTAAGTCCTTCTAAGTCTCTTGAACCAACAACTGGATAAATAGAAAAAAATTCTCTGGAAGGAGAATGATGTGCTATTTATCTATTACAATCTCTTTGTGAACAATAGATAGTCTGGTCTGCACCCAGTGAGCTGTGCTCCCCCAGACTAGCAAGGGCTCCTGCTGCCTCTGCCATGTGGGTAAAATGGCTGCTTTTCTCTTTTCTCCCTTCAGGCCAGCTACCCTACTGGCTGTTTCTCAATCTTTCCAAGAAACCTCAAATATTATACCTTTGTTCTTGTATTTTCTCTGTCCTAACAGTTTTTTACTTCCTTTTCTTACCACGCCAGGCAGGCAAACTTCTCACTACAGCACATATAGTGCAGAGCATCTACTTGGAATATATCCTGAATGCTGCCATTTAGAAAACTTAATTTGTCGCCTTAATTCTATGAAGTCCTGAAGCTCCCTAGATCTTTGCAAACACAAGTTATGGAGTGGGCTGCTATTCTGTCAGGAAAGATGCTGGGTTTTAAGGTCAAACCATACCCCTTTGGAGGACTTAGGAGTGGGAAATGCAGCACCTCTGGAAGATACATACCAAGTACAAGATACGTACCAAGTTTATAACTGAAGGTAAATGTAGTTCATTTCTTAATGCAGCATGAGACCTGGAAACATTTAAGAAGTTCAGCACCAGAATTAGAATGACTGAATTTTCCCTGTTTGAAGGCTCATGACTGAAACTCTGGGCATGCATATTCATACAGCACAGCGGCCTGGGGACCGGGTATTTTTCCTCCTTATCACTTATATCCAAAATGTGGTAGAAAGCCAGGCAGAATTAAATCAGATTTACAACGGTGGCTTATATTTTTGACACGATACCATGAGGTTTTTCAGCTGACAGGGAAACCATACTACCTTCTAGACTTCTGTGTGTTGAGCACCTCAGGGGAAGGGAAAACAGGTCAAAAGGCTGGCCAGGTCCCGATGACAGGAGCTGTGTCTTGCCCTGCCCCTCTCCAACCTAAACATATGCAAACCCATTACTTGTTAGGTGGCTTCAATTTTATCCCACAGGGCTTCCCTGGGGAGACAAAGCCAGTGCTGCCACATTTACAGTTGGGCAAACTTCTCCAACCCAAAATACAGAATCCATCCTTCAGATATTAAATGTGATCTGAATTTATCATTAGCTAATCTTCATGTAAGCACAGAAACTTTGTGTATATTTTTGCTGCCAAAATTCATGAGATCACGAGGATCACCATTTTCCTTGCTGTTTACAGTCACAATGGATCACATCTACTGTCTGTCAAAGTTCTACTGATGTGTATTTATCTTGACAGTTTGGTCTAAAGTTTCCACTTCTCGTGTACAAAGAGCAGCCAGGGATCCCTTCAAAGATTAAAACATGATGGCCAGTTGGATTTATTTCCAGCCCAGCGGCATCATTTGGAGGTAGATTCCTACAAGTAGCACATTCCAGTAGTTATTTTCATCTTCCCATGGAACCAGTTGGTGCTTCTGCCAACTCTCTGAAATGTTCTTTCCTAAGGTAGAAGGGGGAAGACTGAGAGAGGGAATCGGACAAAAACACAGCAAAGGACAATTGCTTTTCAGAAATTATTTGAATCTCATCCTCTTTCTGCTTTTCTCCCCAGTTCTTCTTTCAGAGAAGAAAACTCTTCCATTCTGTAGACAATATTTCTTTATATATATATATATATTATATAAAGGTTCTATTTTAAAATGGGCCAGACAACACACAAAGACCATATGGTTCCCAAATATTTCGCCACTTGCCTCTGCTACATGAGGAAATTGTATTTTCCTAGGAACAATGTGAGAATAGATCACAAGAAAAATTACCATTGGGGTATCCTCTTTAATTCCCTCCAGATTTATACAATCACTTCAGTGAGAATAAAACCAAAAGCAAATGTGTATCACTAAAAGGAAAATGTAGGAACTATATGTATTAGTACACTTTGGGGAACATACACAAATAACGTGTGCCTCCAATTGTTACCATATGAAATCTTTTCTTCCCAGCTAAGCCTAGGGAACTCAGACCCTTCTTTTCAGGAATTATTCTTTAATTGAAACATAAACAGCTGTATTTCATATTTCCCAGTCAATGCACATTGCTGGAAAAATCAACAGATACCTGTACAAAAAACCAGAAAGCCCAGTATCTGAAGATAGAAGTGCCAGATCTGAGAGTGTGCAGATGACAGGAGCTGGAATATCCGGGAGTTTCCAGTTTCACATGGAAGGGCTGACAGAATGGCTTCTGATTCAGTGATAAGATCCCTCCTTCAAGCATCAAGGCCAAACAGCAACTTTTGGATTCATCTCCTGAAGCACCTGTATCCATGGCTCTCCTGCAGTCTTCTATGCAGAACAGCTGCCCTCCTGCCCAGTCTGTTTCCATTCATACACAGAATAGACAAGATATGAAAAGAGCATTGCAATGGATTTTGTGTACTGTAAAATATAATATTTAAAAATTCCTCACTTCATATACTGTTTAAAAAAAGATGCCCAGAAATTTGTATGTCAGACAATTCCTTTAGGACACAAAGTCCTTATTTGGGATTCTATCTGAGGGCTCTTAATTTCAAATCAGCATTCTTACTTTCTCTTATTCACTCATGCAGGTATGGAACATGACTGTTTAATTCTTTCTCTTTGCAGAAATATGACTAAATAAATAACAAAAGCATATATGAAAGTAAAATATAAATAGCAGGAAATTTCAACAGGAAATGGTCAGACAAATTTATATTTTTTCAAATGGTAGCATATAAAGGTATGAAACTTCCTGTAAATAATTTGGTTGCTTTAAAGGAAGTTCTGTAACATCAAGGGAACAACTTCTGCCAGACTTGTTTCATGCTGCTTTTCCACTTTGAATTCTTAATTACAGGATGAATCTGCTGTGATTTTTACTGCTCGTGTAAACAGAACAAACAGTGAAATTTTAAAACCACATTTATTTTTAATACAAAATCTGTTGCACTATTACAGAAGTGAGCCTGTATGTTTACCCCCACATGCACAGATCATTCAGCATCTACAATTAAATAAGAGCAAAATTATATTTCTCTTTTACCAAAACTATTGGCAAATCCTGTTAAGAAATGTTCTTTTTGTGCTTTGTAATCAATATTCATATAACTAATTTCATATTTCGGTTCCCATTACGAAAACCGATCAATTGAAAGCTCAAAGGTGCGAAAGAAGCTTATTACAGCTGGCTTACATTTGGAATTACTTCAGTTGTGCTTTTCCTACAATATATATATGAAAGCTGCGAGGTGTCTTACAGGCTGATGTAATGCACTGGCAAAAGCTCTGAATGTTTCAATTAGGAATCTGCAGCAAATGAGCAGAACAGTTCACTACTCTGTTTTCACAGCAAAAAAAAAAAAAAAAAGTAGATGCTTTAAAATACCATGCACACCATTGGCTATAGTACTCCTTACACAGTACAACATAAACTTTCTTGGTTTATTTGTCTGTAACACCTAGAAGCATATAGTGTCTACGCTTTAAGTGTATTTACAAATTCAACAAAATATCTACATATAAAAAGCTTACTTAAAATTAAACTTGATGCAAGTTATGAAAAACCAATTTATTGGCAAATGAAACTGAGCATTCCTTCAACCATAGGTTGTTATAAAAATTTATATTTGGAGGTAAACATTTGATTTAGTATGCGAGAAAATAATTTTTTAACCAATAAGGGTAATCCTTTACAAATAAACCATATTCGCACTTGTCAGATTGAATCCCGTGGTTCTGAGCAATAACCCCCACACTGCTTCAGGGTGTAGATAATTGCAAAGCTGCCACGCTGATCAGGCTGTGACACAGAGGGAAGTGTGCTCTCGCTGGTGCAGTCAGCTGGTTTGGGTTTTTAACAATTTATTTTACAAGACCTTATACCTTGCTGTGTTAGTAAATAATTTAACTCTGGTTGTGTTTTTGGGTTTGTTTTTTTTTTGGTTGTTTTTGTTGTAAATATTCTAAGGCCATGAAAATATGTTGTGCTGCAATTGTGTAGAAAGCATTTATTTTATTTTAAAGGGGAGAAAACCACATACTCTTCTTTGTGTAATTTAAAATATTTTAAACTTTCCATTTTTAGCACAACAATTTCATAACACGTTATTTTTCTTTACATTTCTCCTTTATTTGGCAATGACAGCAGTCTGCTAATCACAGTTTACTGCACCAACTGATTGAGTAGTGCAGTGCATTACGGAATGCATATTGTATAAAGGCACTGAATGTACTCTGCCCTGTGTCTTCTGGAATATTTTCTCTCATTTTTAAAATTTTACTTTCAGTGACTGTACAAATTCCAAAATGCATTGCAATGAGTATCTTTTATGCCCTAAAATCAATTCAACGTGTTTTGATGTAAAAATAGAACACTGTACTGCTGTAACACTTGATAGATTAAAAAGGCTATAAAGTAATAGAAGCAAAGAGCAGATAATAGGGTCTCATTAAGCATCAGCAAATGCAAGTGTCATACTTAAATCATTTAGCAATTATATACTGTACATACTGTTCCTAACTGTCTTGCAAAAAGACATATGATAGCTAGACATTAAGTCACCAATTTCACAACAATGTCCACAAAGACATTGAAGTTCTATAAAATACTACTATAACACTCTGACAATGAGAACGGAATTCATATCCAGGGATTCAGCTGAGGACCGCGTAACAAATTGTCAAACCATGTTTTTATAGTGTAGACAAGATTACCTGTGAATTGTGTAGCTTTTTTTTTTTTCCCCATGCATTATACTGTATCTTCAACAGGAAACAAAATTACAAGTTGATATTATTGTTTATGTCAGTTCCTTTGAAAAAAACGTAAAAATACCCAAGTTTTGAACAAAATTTGAATTTTGTATTTTGATTTATATTAATGTATCACTTCCTGTGTCATTACACTGTGTATTGACCTGCATATTCTCATAGCATTAACACCGGGTGGTGAGGAGCTCCATTACCTGCATGTTCATAGAATGAGAAGGAAGATGTGCAAGTGCTTTAAACAAACTGAAGGTACAAGGGGATCGAGTTCTGTGGTTACACAAATGAATTCATGGCATTTACAGGAGAAGGAGCCTCAGAACTTTCATTTCCTTCTGCAGGTTCTTTCTCTTTTTTACCACTATATTGTCCAATAAAGGAACCATCCTCATTGAACTGACCATTTACACCTTCTCCATAGTCAACTAAACTATCATCACTATCTTCTTTTTTCACAGTTCTGTCTGAAGGTGTCCGGCTTCCTTTTTTGAGAGGTTTATGGTCCTCTGCATCGCTGGAGACACAAACAAACAAACATGGAATTAATGGATGTATAATTTATTAAGACAAAATCAGTCATGCATGCTGAGTTTAAGAAAAGCATTTGTGCAGCCCTATAATCCCTTAGTAAACCCACATCACATTGTAGAGAAAAATCAATATGATGCAGTTCACATGAAAACATGGCTTAGGAATGGTTTAAACAGAGAATGTCTTCAGTGGAGGGAGGAGGGGTTGTGGTTTTGGTTTTTTTTGTCTCCCCATCGTGCATGACTTTTCAATGATAAGACCTGGACCCTTGGCTTGGAGGCCACTTAGATGCAATTGCAAGCATTAAAAAGTGGGTTGTAAAGTTATAAAAAAAATAATTTGTTTGTTCTCCAAAGTAGCAAGCTTATGATGTGCCGTGAAGTTAGTCTGTTAAACTTCTTAATTTCTTTGATTCCTTGAACATGAATGGAGAATGAATTTGGTTAAATGAAATATACTGATTTTCTTTACTAGTATAAAGAAAATAAAAGTGCTGCATTTTGAAATAATTTGTTACATAATGCAGGCCAGACTTGCAATTTTCAACCTTACCTTTCAAGAGACCTACATATTCCATTAAAAGGGTGCAGAAGAAACAAATGAAAATAGCCTAAGAAGAAAAGCAAAGTCCATATCCTGATAGTGATCAGTATTTTATCAATAGTAAGTTGCTCTTAAAATTGCTAAAATATTCGTAGTATTACAGGTAAAGCAACAATTTAGCTTACAGTAGCTAGAATTGAGGAGTTGAGCGTATGCTTATTCTTTTTCACTTCTTATCAGATCCACCTTCCTACCCTACTCCACAACTGATAATGTTCTGACAATGATGATGCTCATTTGGAGGACAACAGGAAAAGGAAAGCAAGGCAGGGAGAAGAGATTTCTGTAGCAAAGTAATGTGGTCTTTCCTTGTCAATGGAAAAGCTTCAGCACCATCAGCATCCTCAAATAAATTTGCAACTCTGGTAGGTTTGTATTTCATGAAATAGATGTAGTTGGGCTGTTTTCAGAACCTTTTACATTGCACTTCAGTTTCAAGATGAAGATTTCAGCAGCAGCTCCAAAGCATTTTGAATTAAAAACCACTATTGCCAGATACACTTTTGGGTGCCATTATTTACCTTGTCTTAAACAGAATATGTGACTTTATTTGCATATACTGTATAAAAAAAAGTTAAGTAGTTTGGGGTTTTTATTTAGACTCACAACTTATAGAAACATGAAGAAAAATGTATTAAATATCAAAGCAATGAAACTAAATTTTACAGTTTCCAGAATGTTAGACTGAATATATACTCAACAAATTCTTTTAATCCTTAAATTCTTAAAAACAATATTTTAACCCTCTAATTCCTAAAAATCAACGGCATTTTCTTTTTTTTTTTCAAATTAATATCTTTGAACACCCAGAGAAACCATATATATATATATATATTGCATAGCATGTACAAGGTCGCACAGAGCATATCATTGCCTAACAAAAGCCCTGTTGAGAAACTATTGCTAGAAAACCGTTACACCAAATTTCCATCAAGCTGTTTCTCCTCATCTCATCACCCTTCTTTCGCTTTGGAAGATCACATTCTAAAAGAAAGATGCCTCTAATATGTATATACTTACAGGAAAAGCATACCAGAAATTTTATCATTCTGCATATACACCAGAAAAGAAGTGGTAGAAATATCTCTTTTATATACATGTAAGAAAACATTCATGCTCAAAGCACTCACAAAGGCAAAATGTCTGAACTTGACAGTATCAGGCTTGACTTTTTAGTTATTGCTGTGTACAAGCCACAAGGAAAAATACTGTATGATTGATCTTCTGTGCTCACTGGTGCTGCAAACATACAGGCCAGCGATAGCTAAATGACAGTACTCCTAAAGATCAAGAATCCAGCAGCAAGGTGAAAATGTTTATAACACTGTAAAGACAAGCAGATTACAGAGACATTACTGAAGAGAGTTTATTAAGGAAGGACCCTATATTTAAAAGTTTGAAAATGGAATTGAGTATTTAATACTCACACAAAATGTAGTTTCCCCATTGCCCTCATCAGAGGGTATAAGGAGTTATTAAAACAGATTATACAAGTCAAATGAAGACCAGACCCTCACTTTGAAATAGTAACCAGTCCTTCTCCCAAAGAAAATTTGCTTTCTCAGTAAGACTATTAAAAAAAGAACATTAACATATGATTTGTTGTTTAATTATAGGTGAATAACTTTATAATTATTACACCATCATATGCAGGAAGGAAAATAAATTAAAACTGCATTTGTACCACATTCCAATTGGTTATGAATCTCTGTGCAAATATTCTAAAGTATGACCCTATACAGTATGACCCCAGCCAGTGTAATTCAGTAGGCTGGAATAGATATTAAATAAATGATGCACCATTACTGCATTAAAAGTACCCACATTTTTGTGTTTAATTCAATAAAAAGCTCGATTTTCCTTTATAACATAGGTATATCTGAGTATGGGAACTTCTTCTTTGTGTTGCTTTTATGGTTTTCTTGTCTACATTTTTGCAAACTAAGTTTATTTATAAGGCAAACAATGAAGAAATACACAGTTGTTTGCACTGTGTCTATGATTTTTCTATATTTTAATAAGCATGTGGAATCTACCTTCCCTATAATTAAAGAAAACTGCAGATTTACCCAGGAGAGTATCTGCATAGAGGTGGGCATTGGTCAGAGAGCACAGTCACAGGAGATTCAAAAATCAGATGTGAACCTGGGGATTCCTTTCCCTTGTTGCACTACACAAGTCCAGAGAGAGGTTCTGCCCAGACTGGCAGAAAACCAAGTGGAATTATCCAGGGTGCTTTCCACTCCATGTTCAAGAAAAGGAAACATATGCCATGGTACCATTTATTCTTTATCAAACTGGATTATGACTCTTTTATTAGAAGAATACGGTGTTTTGGGTGGAAAAGAAAGAAATTGAGGAAGAAAGAGGGAAAAAACCTAATACACAGGAGAGGGAGAAAAAAGTGAAGACATTAATGTTTTGGACAGTACTTTTGTTACTTCTGCAAAAGAGAGAATGGGCTCTGGTGCTCTGTGGAAATGAATGTATTGCCTGTTCGCTGCCAAGAAACAAACTACAAAAGCTGCTGAATTCATTATGAATATGAGTGCCCACAGAGCTATAGAACACTACAGGCTGTAGAATACAGAATGTTATATTGCAAAAACATGTTAAAGCAATACATTTTGATATGGTACCTGCAAGATTTGCCAATCTTGCTTACAGCTGTTCATAAAACTATTCCAAAATGCAATCAGGATAAAAAATAACTTCTTTTAGTTTCTGCTTGTGGTTTTTCTTGCTGATTTTTATACTTACCTAGTGTAATATTGTGATATAAAAAATAAAGTGCAAATTGGGTTGACTAAAATTACAGTGGGAAACTGAAGAAGTTGTTGAAAAGTGTCACGTATGCAGTGCATACAATTAGTAGTGAGAAAACAAGACTGGAAAGGAACCAAACAAACCAGACTTGAGAATGGGTATGAATTCCATATTTAGATCAGACAGCCATGGAAGTTAAGTGTAGTGATACTTTTGCTATTTTTTGTTATATAAATAAATAAATTCCACAGTAGTAGCTTTTTAAGGATGAAAGTTTCTCAGTGAAGATTCATATGTACTAATCATTTTAATAAGTACTGAAATGTACCAGATACACTTCTTGCCCTTTTAGTAAGAACAGTATTTAATATTAAAGCATACTCTAAAGGCATGACTTAAATATTATTCATGAATCATTGCTAATATATAAATACATGTTTCTTTTTCTTCTTAGTGTAATGAAACATATCAAAATTGCAGCTAATTGTTAAAAGAGATAAGAAGTACAAAGGTAACAATAGTATAATTGCAAAGTACAAATTTATTTTTTTTTTAAAGTACTTCCATTTCACAAGCTCATCAGTTATTGAAAGAAATATGTACCTTGAAATCTCCTTTCTTCTTTCAACTTTTCAATTTTTCTTCCTTAGATAAGGGTACATGCAGCAACCAGTCAGAATGGGGAAGACAGTTTTACGATGCCTCTGCAGTCCAGCAGGCAACTAGTTCCCACTAAACTTTGCCACATTCATGGACATGCAAAAAGACTCAATATACAGTTAGCAATATACTACTTTTCCTTATAACATAAGTGTCAGATGAAAGGCAACATAAACCAAACAAAATGGATAAAACATCCTGAGCTATGGGATGCAGAAAGAGGATGCAGAAGATGAAAACTGTTGGCAGTGAAGTCCTTTTTCTGTGCCCTGAGGTCAATAGCCCAGAAAGAATTCAGTTTAAGCAATCATGTAAAGCCACGGAAGTGCCTTTCACTAGGGCTTCCCTGCACACTCCAGGGCAATCTCTGGCCTAACACTTAACAGGTTTCTGCTCCCACTTCTAACTTGTTAGGACTGCGCAGGTGACAAATGCTTGCCCTATACACTTATGCACATGTATCAATCCAGACATCAAACCATTTTACTATATCTTTTTTAGCTAAGACTTAAGCACATCTATATTAGTCTTCTGAGTAGTTTTTCTTTAACATCTCTTTAATACTCACTCTTCAATCCTGGTAGAAGCTGCAAAAACTGTGAGATTAAGCTCTGGTTTAAATGGCAATGTGTTGAAAAAAATGGTTTTAGTCAAAGAACCTGACTTGCTCCTTGTGAAAATTTTAAATAAAAATCTGCTTGAGAGAAATTCAACCAACTTTCCACTCTTTCTATTTCTGGTAGAAAATTATATGAAGGGAAATCAAGTACTGATTTAAAAAGCAATCACACAGATATTCAATATTTAAAATAAAAATTGTCAAAGAAAGTACATGTGTGTAATTTAGAACAAAGCAAGACCCGTGTCAAATCCAATTGGACTATTAAGTTCTTCAAGCAGTCCACTGAGGTAATCTCTTGTGCTAGAAGGGACTAAACTTAGAATTACAGTGCTACGGCTAGGTCCCTTTGGAAACGCGTCCAAGCTGCACTAAAACTTAACTATAAGAGAAAAAAATAGTTGTAGTTACAAACCATATTCTTATTGTTAATCAATCCAGAACTAGAAGTAAGAGTAATATATTATCTAGCAATCTCAAAATCCTCTGCCAGAAAGACTCTCCTAGCATATCCAAGACTTTCTAGGAAAAATACTGTGTGTGTCAAAATGTTGGAGAAAAGAGGCAAAATAATTCAACAAAATGTGCAAACATCCTTTGTTACCACACTAGCAGTCCTACTACTGGAGTTGCCTTGTCCTGTTTCATTTTCCTAAGAACATTCTGCAGACTGCTGGAATTTTGTCCTCCCCTTGCAGTTAACTAAAAAATGCAAGCTTCCAGTCTCTCCCTACTTGTGAACCCACAGGTCTGTAGCTGTCATAACTTCATAATTTCTCTCAATTTAGGGACCAAGAGGAAAATTAGGCTGATGTATACCCCTGAACAGAAGCTCTAAATACTCTTTTATTTTAATTTAAATAAATATACATCTGTCTTACTTATACTGTTTCTTGCAGTTCCTTGGTGTAAGCATTGACTGTCCACAGTTTACTATCTCATTGCAGTTTGCTACAGAGGCACGGTTTTCTCTTATTATGTCAAAGTGAAGGAATCCATCATTCCATGCTTCTTGAAACATCTGCATTTCCTAAGGCATTATTTCCTTATTTAGATTGATATGGCAGAAAAATCTGATGTTGGCTGGTCCTGCAGAAGGTATGCTCTTAGATGAATCTGAGGAGTGCAAAACTTCAAACAAATCCAAGCCATCCCAAGACCACTGAGAAGCCTAGAAATGGAATGTGAAAAAACCTCCCCTAACACTGAGAGCTGTCATTTCTCTAGAATATATTAATTAGTCATTAAGATCTAACTAACTTAATAATTTAAATTTTATTTTGAAACAACTAATTTTCTGAGGATGGGCTTACTTATCCAGAAATATTGAAACATTTCCATCTTTCACTCTTCTCAGTTCCTGAGAAAGTCCAAAGCAAGTCTATGTTCTTAGAAAGTTCCTCTTGATGGTCTGGTGTCTCTCTGAGAGTGAGATGTCTTTTTGTACTTGGCATGAAATGATTGTGAGACCTTATACTTTCCCTTCCCTCCTTTGAACTTTGGAGGAGAACGCAAGGAGCTCAGACACTTGTGAGGATAAGAAAAGGAACAGCTTCCAGGAGAGCTCTTTTTTTTCATCTGATGTAAGGAGTGTTTGTGTTCTGAGAAATCCTTCATGATCTGGACTAAGGATTCACCAAATAGCTTGCCCCCTGTGTATGGCAAAGACAGCAGTTTACATTTTAGATCTAGCAATGAGGTCCAAGGACGCAGCCAAATAGCTCTCCAGGCTACAGTGAGACATGCCATATTTTTAACAGTGAGTCTAAGAGAATCCTCCGCTGCATCATGGATAAAATTAGCTGCAATTTTACATAGCCTACGTTTCCTCTGCATGGTAGAAGATGGGACCCATTTCTTTTTGAATCTGGCTTGTTCTTCCTCCAACCATATTAGTAAAGCCTTAGAAGCATAAGTGCAGTAGATGGATACTCCAAGCTGAGCTGCAACTAGCTTGAAAGATCTTTTAATTGCTTCCTCAATCTTTTTGTCAGTAGGATCTTTAGGGAGAGCATCTCTATTATGAGGCACTGACAGTACAGAATCACCCGCAACCAGTGCTCTGTCTACCTCAGGCAAGGTCCCCCACAAGGCAGCTTTATCCACTGGAAAAGGATAGAGCTTACGCAGTACTGCTGGGGCTTCATGCTCGGCCTCAGGATTACCCCAAATCCTGCAGACAAGATCTTCCACAGCTGAATGGATGGGAAGTGCATTATCTACCTTGCCTTCTTCAGAGCAGATAAGCATTTCTTCTGAAGCACATTCAGATTTGGAAGATTTTAGCATTAACACCCTCTTTATGTGTTTGAACAGATAATTCTGATTCTCCATGTCAAATTTACGCAGAGGATCTGGTCCTTCTTGATCTTCTGTAGGGGACTCAGATGCCACCTCCCCATCCTCAGGGGCTGACTCAGCCTCCAAAGAGGTCTTGTCAGGCTCAGGTTTCTCCTTCCCAAAAGCTGTTTGATCTTTTAAGCTATCCACATAGTCAGACTCAAAAGTCTGGGAACTGCTCCCAGATGCTTCTAAAGGAACCACTGGAACTTCTGTAATTGGTACCCTGGGATGCTTTACTGAATGGGACCTAACCTGTGCCAGAGATGTTATACTATGTCTGGCTGCTGTCAAAGCATCCTTTAAGGCAGTAGCTAGCTCAGGCACAATTACAGATTTCATTAGTGAATTCTTTTCAGATTCAGAGAAGTGAGGAGCAGTAGAAGGTCTTACCTTCCTGTGGCAGGAGCTCTCAGTGTCTTCTGAATCTGAGCTGCAGTCTGGGGTCTGGCTGCACCAGTGCTGGAGAGAAGAATGCTGCCTTGCCAGTGAGCCACCAATTGAGTTGCAGCTGAGGGGTTGCTGGAAAGGGGATGGCTGTCCTGCCTGAGAGTCTGAGCCCTTCTCCGAGCCCATTATCTCTTGCTCAGGAGCATGATGTCTAGAGCCATGCCTGTACTTCCATTCGTCTGACCTTTTTTCCTCTCGGCAGAGGGAAGCAGAGACACAACTAACCCTTGTCAGCTCTGAAGACTGCCTAGCCCTCCTCCTGGTGTAGGAGGTGTCTGATCTGGTGCTGGAGTATTGATCCCCTGACCTTCTGAAGAAGTTGGATCTGTCAGATCTCACAGACTTTGCTTTGGTACAGACAGGGTCTGCTTCAGGAGAATTGGCACAGCTACCTTTTCTTTTCTGTTCCTTGTCCAGTTTCTTTCCTGTCCAAGCAGACATGGACCTGAAGTGATGAAAAAAGTTCAAAATACTCGAATTCCTAGATCTTTCAAAAATTACATTTTTTTTCAAGGGAAACCCTATACCCTTTTTCCTCAAAGAAGCAGTGCATCTTGTGAGGCAGACAAAGTGGGAACTGAGTGACTGCAGTGATGCTGGGCTGCAGAGAGGGTGGCAAGATATCTTCTGTAATCTGACTGGTTGCTGCTGCTGCCCTGTCTCTAAGGAAAAAAGAGGAAAGCCCAATATAGACTAATTACACATAAATACATTTTAGAAGGAGTTTTTACATGGTACATAGGATGAGCTCTTTTATGTTAACAAGTCTGAAAGCTTGGCATGCATCTACCCATATTCACCAGACATGAGGTGGATAAATGCATCATAAAATAATTTATAAAGCTTTACATGATTCTATAGATTAACTCAAGCAACTTAAATATGGGGGCATAAATTCAAATCTTGCTACAGGTCCCACAAAGACTTCAACACTTATTCCAAGCCTGATAAAAGATGCATTGAGGTCATATCACTTGCACAATTCTGTACAAAGGTCAATTTTTGCTGCTGGAAGTTCCAGGTATCAAAAACCAGTGGAGCAATAAAGGAGAATGCAAAGTGGAATGCCCAGGAAAACTTAGACAGTACTTAATTACCTCTGCTTCCAAACATTGCTTCACACTTCTCTTTTTATCAGCTGAATTTAATTAATTCATATGTACTAATGTACTGTAATAAAATACTATTCTGAACTCATTAATGTAGGAACAGAGTATTGTATTTTTTTAATCAAGGGAGAATAAACAGAAACTGCTCTTTGGCATTCAGAACTGCACATCTATTCCTGTTAGATCAAGATGTACATTTCCTTTCTATGAAGAAGCTACAGCAACCGTGTAGATTCTTCTTGAAAAAAACCTTTTTTTTTTCAATGTACATTTGTAAATGTCAAATCTTAAAAATAATAAAGGGCTTCTATAATGCTTATGACACAGGGATGCACTACAAAATCTATTATATTGCCCATGTGGAAGAAAGTGATATTGACCTATTTAGAAAATAAAAACATTATTTTTTGCGCTAATCAAAAACCAACAAATAAAATGCTGCTTATTAAATAAGCTATACTCATAATTGTTATATGAACAGACTGGCCAAGGCATGCTTTTGGTAATGCCAGGAGATTTGGCTAGGTTGCATTTACAATAAAAGAAGAAAGTCAGGAATAGGAGCTGTGTTGCATGCTTTGAAGCTGCTTGCTATGTATCTTGTACTGAAAAACTGAAAGGGAGATTTGTTTTTTCTTGTAGGACATGCCTTCACCCCTGTGTATAACATCACTTCCTTGTTATTGGATTAGATGTTAGTACTGGCACCATTTTAAATGTGTTTTCCAGTCAACTTAAGGGCAGATTGTCTTTACTAGGCTTCAACTGGAAATTTATTTTCAAAACACCATAATACTAAATGTGCCCTAACTGAAAGGACACTGTATTTGTATTTGAACTATCTGAAAACTGTTTTTTTAAATAAAGATTTCACACTTTGAGACAATTGTGTTTGAATCTGGATTTCACCTTGCACTAGCAAATGGCTTATACTAAGATTGGATAATTTTTTTTTCTAATTCTGTGGTTGAAATGCTATCTATAGTTCTATATAACATTGGATACAGAATCTTTGACACAGAAAAAAGTTAGTTTTGAATTAATAAGTGTGATACTATATACAGTACATGTGTGACATAACAGTGAACATGACAAATCACATCAGTTGCTTACCTGTATTCACCAAATGTTCCATCATCTTCTTTCATAGGTTGTATTTCTGGATCAGCATGTGCATCTTCCTTTTCCTTCACTAAAATATTTGAAATGGTAATGTTTATCATGGAACTGCAAGATGAGAAATCCTAAGTCCTTAATTTCTCAAACTGATCACATTTGCCAGGAATGTGGTTGAATAATTTTTTTTAAATAGGGCCTTGGGGTGTTACATTTTTTTTCTTGAAGAAAAAGATCTGTTAATTAGTTACAGAATTTTATTTTCAAGTATAAAATACTGTATGACACTTTGCATTAGTAGAACATTTTCTTCCTTTCATTTCTAGCACTAAAGTTTTGTTAAAAATCCTACTAAAATAATTTACTTATATTATTATTAGAGCTGTTGTTTATTGATACTTGAATAATTTTATTTTACATAACTATGATCTGTGTTTCCTCTTGATATTCCTCTCATACTGATTGATAAAATTGAATCATATTCACTTGTGTTCACTGTCAGTTTGTACATTTTCTGCTTTCATTTCACACAATAAGACTCCAGGGAATTTTAAACAGTATTTTAAGAGTTACTAATATTGGGAAAAAACAGGTATGGTCTGTTAATTTCTTCTTTTCTATAACATGATCAAAAGCAAAGCAAAATCACCTACACTGGAACCTAAATTTAACACTATTGTATCTCTTGCACATCCTTGTTTTATGTTTAGTCATCGTTCCCTGGTAAGAATAAATCCAGGCATATAACTTGTCCCTATACAAAAATACACATAGCACAGAAACTTTGACACAGAAACTCCCTAGCACCTGAGGGGTCAGATGTTTACAGATGACACATATTCATCTAAATAATGACTGGTCACGGAGTAAAATGCTATACTGACTTGAAGCATTATCTTTATGTTTCTTCCCTTTGCCTTTTCATTTCTGTTTCTCTGGCAGCTACTCAAATCTTTCCTTTGTTTAGCAGACACAGTTATATAACCCAATATACAATATATTATCTTTTAATCTGGTAATTTCCACACTTAATTTTTACATCATTAATTTATATGTTACCTAAGAGGATATGAATTATTCCTGATAGTATTTATTAAGTATATAATTGCAGGAACTCATAAACCTGGGGATGTATCTGGCTGCTGTAATTTCATACTGAAGTAATTAACTACTTTCTACAAACCATAGGAAATATCAAGATGATATGCTAAAATTATGATGAAAAAAGTTCATAACTTTGATTTTCATAGATTTTCATAACTGTGCTTCCCATTTGTCACTCCCTGTGGAACAGTACATTTGCAATGAGACAAGAAATACAATTAGCTATAAAATCACTGCTATAAACACCAGTACATACTGAATCTGGAAATCTCATAAACATTCAAGGTCTACCTTTATATATGTGCAGGTATATGCATATGTAGCTGTGCATAAAAAAATTAATACCTTACAACTAATAATCCTGCAGAAGCCAAGAAAAGAATGGCATAATAGGGATTTGCAAAATAACGTCAGCCTTAGCATCCAACTGCCTTCTACATTTTTAATCAAAAACTGTGTTTCGCCTTCTTCTTGATGGTTGCTCATTTCAAGTCCTTTCTACTCTTTTCAGTTTCATCACTTTGCTTGTTTCAATCTTCGAATTTTTGTTTTCTTTTCTCAGTTCTCTCCACTGAGAGTCACTTTTCCTATATCCTCAATAATCTCATTTTCTTTTTAAATAATACAAATATAAGGAAAAAAAACTAAGATGATGTCTTCAACCTGTCATATAACTTTATGTAACACTGCTCCTTAATCATCTGTCTTTTCTTCATGGACATAGGCAGTTGGAACAGAAGCTTCTCTTGCTTACTTCTTGCTGTTACTTCAAATATTTGCTCTCTCTATAAAACAATTTAACAGTTAGATTGGGCAGAGTAGGATTCTTGTATTTAATGAGGTGATTTTCTTATAAAAATAATCTGCTATGCTATGTTCAGCTATAACAGATTCCCTTATGAAGAGGTAAAGTTTTTAGTGTTCACTGACACCAGTTTTCAGAAGTGCCCTGGTCAAAACAAGTAGGAGAAATTAAAACAAAGTAGGGTGGTTTTTTCTCTTTTTTTTTCTAAGTGCATCCCTCTTTTTCATGCCCAAATTAACAGTATCAGATTCAAGAAGTTTGAGGTGACTTCAGATAAGCATTCTAGGTTCTGAATATTTATATATTTTCCAAACCTTTGGAGTCTGTAATATAGAACAGAATTTTTTCAGGAAATCAAGATTTTACATGAAACTTAACAATTATACTTTCTACTGAAGCTAGGAGAGGAAAATGAAAAATCAAATTCTCATTTAATGCTGTAAGAATTGATACACAGGTAAACCCAGATGACCAAATCACAGCTAGAGTATTAAGGAAAAGTTTATTCAGAAGCTGTAAACCCTAAATACACTGCTAAATCAAGCAATGGGCAAAAGAGCAGCCCAGAAAATCCATTCCAGTGCTTTTATATAAGCAGCTTTTGCATGTACATAACTTCAAGGCTGTGTTCTCCCCTGTGCTTGATGATCTCCCTCTCTCTCAGCAGGGGCCTCAAGCATATCTGTAAGAACTTTTGCCTCTTCTTGCAACCAGGGAGTTAACTTCTCAAAACAGACAGCCAGAAAAATAGGTAGTGCTATTCATGGCAAAGAGTTTTCTTCCACACTGGGTTTTTCTAGGCCTGGTTTTCCCAGCAGTGAAAACCTCCTTGAGCAAAAGTCTTTTTCCTTCTCGAATAAATCTTCCATGTTTAACTTTCTGTCCCTACAGGTGCTCACCTGAAGTTCATTCATAGACACTCATCCCTCAACAGCTGCTCTGAGATCCTCTCTGACAGTACCATGCAAACTGGTTCCCACTATCCTTTTCAAGAGAGCTTTAGTCTATGGACCTACTACCTAAACAGAAATGTAAGACTGGAGAAAGATATGTATGATACATATATGCACAAATACATACATACGCCTATATGCCTTCTATAACATGTACACCAGGAGGAATGAGAGTTTTGATAGGAGACATACATTGTATACTTCCAGTTTTAAAATAAAAATTATAAAATATACTTGGCCATTCATAGACCTAATACTAAAAAAAAAACACCTCCCCTTTTTATAAAGAAAAAAATTACAGAACAAAAAAAAGTCTTACTGAGGGATGGTAATTTCAGACTTAGCTGCAAAAATGCAGAGGCTGAAGACAACACAGATACTAGGAAGGAATTAAAGGTATTTTGTATCTGAGACAAAGTAATATATGAAGAGATTTGTTGTATGAAATATATTCCCCATACTTTAAAGTAACACAGTGGTTGAGATCAGGTGTATGTTTCCACACTTGCTGACCAAATAAATAAATTGCAGCTCAGCTCGTTTTAGTGGATTGAACCCATCTGCACTATACTTCTGAAAGTGGAATATGCAGGAGTGGTGGTATTTCAAACCTCTCTAGAGAGGTCATGCAGCAATATGACTCTCCAGGAATGAAGGAGGTACTTCTCTTATGCTTAAATAGATTGAGGTTTTCTACCATTATGCAGATTGCCCCTGCCAAGCCCACCACACGATGACTGATTTGCCATACACACAGTGCAAATGTAACCCCGCAGCAAACATAATTTTTCAGTAAACCTGAGATCTGTCTAAATGGGTTACCAACAGATGAATTTTACTCCCACTGTTAAACAGCATACCTGGATATTTGCCGCCCTTATTCCTCCTTATGAAGCAAACAATCAGTAAAATCAAGATCAGAAGAGCAACAGCACACATAAGACCAATGAACCATCCTTGAGTAGCGATGTCTACCTGCCGGCTTGCCATTGCTAGAGGATAAGAGAAGAAAAATCAGATGTTTTGCTGCATTTAAACGCTATGCTAATTCAGATAAATAAAAGTCAGTATATATTGTTCATTAGGGAATAGCATTCACTGTGAAAAAAATATTATTAAGAAAGTCAGGGAGTATTTTGTATTTTCATTATTCAAAATGTTTCCAAGTACGCAGAACTTACTTTTGAGTATATAAGAATTCTGCCAACATTTAAGCTTAGCAACTGCTTTTTGAAATCTGCACACACACTACACTGCTTTTTCACAAACCTCAAAACTATTCTGAGCCATTTTACATTAATTAAACTACTGAAATGAAATAGCAAATTATAATTCACACAAACATGTCAATTGCATTCTCAAAATGAATAAAAAGCCAATACTCATTAGTTAATGCATTCCCATTAGTGTGAAATGGGGAAACAGATGGGTCATTCAAGGCCATAAGGTTCAATTTCAAATAAAAATTAACAATGAAGCGTACTTTAAAACCTTATTAAATGTCATGTTGTCTGCCTTTCCTCAAACCTCATCCTACCTCTCTTCCTACAATTTATCATGACTGCCATGATTTAGGCTTAGTGAGGGCTCAGCGTGGTGCAATCGGGAAGCCTTTCCTTGGCACTGGTTCTCTCCAAATGCTGAGTCTAGTTGGAAGATAATGTAAATGATAAGCAAACTGCACAAGAAACACTACAGTCACTAATAAGATCTGTGTGGTCTTGGGGTTGGATCTCTCCTACTGGTCTCCAATACTGTAGGAGGATTTTTCTGTCGAAGCTTATTTTCTACTCTGCTGCTTGGAAACATGTCACAGGCAACTGGACTTAGGATCTGCTGTCTGGAGTAAGTGGGAAGGGTCAGAGGTGTCTGGGATGCTACAGAGAGAAGAAGATACGAAGTGGAGGAAGACGGACATTCATTCAAACCTATTGTGTTCATTCTTCACCTTCGTCTCCAGCCCTAAACCCCGAGTATGAAACTGTGAAGAGTTGACCAATAGACAGAGTTCAAGCCCATGTCTCAATGCTATTTCCTAGTTAAGATCACGGCTGAGACAGCTAGCTTGGAAAAGCAGCTTTCAATGGGCCCACGCTCCTGAGGGTTTTCCAAGGACTCTGTAAAAACTCAAAGTATTTCTGATGTCTGGATATAGTATCTCCTATCTCTTCCATAAAGAAGACCCAATTATGGAGACACAATCAAGAGGCTTCTCAGCCCTTGTTTAAAAATGTGTTTTCCAATATTTTAGAAACTCTTTCTTAAATGCATAATTATTTAAACTATTTTTGCATAAAAATCTCTACAGCTTATATACACACATCCCTTTATATATATATATTTATACTTTATAAGCCACATAAAATATATATAAAACATATGTGGCAATGTTAAAAAAAAAATCACAAAGGCAATCTTCCTCTTAACTGCAAATCAAAATAAAACTTTGTTATCACATTAGTGTTAAAATTGAGTTTTGCACATATGCATTCATAATAAAGCATTAAAGGTTGTATAATACATACTGTGACAAAATGCAAAAGCACAATTCACATTCAAATGTAGTAGGAAATAGCATCAAGCAAAACAACTCAGGCATAAAAATATGCAAGATAGATGGGAAAGAGTAAAGATGAAAACTTACTTATGTAGATTTCTGGATTAACTTATTGCATATCCAGTAGGAAAGGGTTTCTAGATCTCTGTGCAACTTTTAAAATGCCACATTTCCTGCTTATGCTAAGTAAATTGTCCACTTCAGGCAGAAAAACTTTGACTGTTGGTGAACCACTAATGCAGAAGTCAATGCAGTACTCTAGACTGGGAAAGCCCAAAAAGATAAATCCGCACACAGGGAAAATGCTCTATAGGAATGCTTGTCAAAGAAAAAAATGTGGCAAAAGCCTCACATTGGAAACATTGCAGTTTCATTCCTAATTAAGAACATATTCTGTATTCCAGTACTTTCCTCTTTGTCTACTCCATTTTTGCAGTGTTTAAAAGCTTTGACTTAGGCTGAAGACTGTGACACAACATTTTTCTGTAAGAAATAGACTATGTGTATAATTTCATGCTGGTCACTGAAACTTTCCATTATCAAGAAGCAGAAGAGAGTGTGTTTAAATTCACTTTTTCCTTAACTACTCAAGGGCATGAGTCAACATGACTGGGTAAGTACAGGGTTCCTTGTCTACTGGCTCAGTATTTTTTATGCAGAAAGATGCTTTTGAAAGGTTTCCATTCAGCCTGTCTAGAATTATATTATAGTCTTGATCCTTGTTTACTGCTGCTTTATGTTTTGGATCTGTATTTGCATAAAATTTTACAGATATGCTTTTGTACCACTAGCTGTTTCTGGCTCTGCTTTTAGCTTGTACATATTTGCTTGGCACTGTTATTCAGCACCATGTTTTCAAAGCTTTTCTGCAACACAATAAACTGTGAACAGAAATGGAACAAAACAAATCAACAAAATGATGATTTTAGAAAGTGCTCACTTTCAAACTGGCACATCCATTATCTATTTTGTTGCCTGATAATCATTACATAATGTTCAAGCATAATTTTTTATATAAATTACTTTGTTATAACATTCTGGAGTTGGTGAGACTACTGCTATATACCTATGCAGAGACCTAAATGCCTGGAATGAGCAGAAGTGGCTAGCAAAGACACAAATAATAGTAACAGCTGAACCAAGAACATGCTGTGATGGCAACAACGTATTTAGCATAACATCAAAAAACTTCCAATTAAGCCCTTTCTCTAAGTGAAATGGACAACCATTGTTGATCTGCTTATGAAGAAAAAGGACTGCAATATGTACATAAGGAACTTAAACAGACTTACTGATTCCTAGGATATAGATGTGAATCAAAATCTATATAAAACCAGTATATGGCAGGAAACGAAACATTTACAAGTAGGAATCTCTTAAAACTGGTATAAATAGATCACGAGACATCAAAATGAATCTGCACTGATTATGTAAATACTTTAGCTCTATTATATGAGACATTATTTAAATACAGTCATCTAATTATATTAATTAGAAATACAAAAAATAGGTCATCTCCAGTGCGCAGCACACAGATGGACTGTGAGCAGTGCATATCTTGCCCCTAAGTATAAACATCAGTCAAGCAGAGTGAATTGGAAGGATGGACATATTCATAATCTGGCATTATTTAGGAGTTTATAAAATAACTTAACATTGCTCTATAAAAGGAACATGCAAAGATGCCATCTACAACATCTCTTAGCTAGAAGCAGTTCAGCATTTAGCACTTGGTCTATCACAATTCTGACTATGATACAGAATTGGTACGGTGTGCCTCACCTGGACCTGTCTCAAACACATCCTCTGAACTCCTAAAACCAGACAGGCCCTCAGCACCAACCCGGACTTTATATGCTGTTCCTGGTGTTAAACCCTTTAAGACAAAGAAGCTTCGAGAACCATTTACAATTTCCTTTTTCCAATCTTCTTTGCCTACAAAAATTTTAGGAAAACAACATATTGGAATTTTAATTTTCTCTGTATTACTAAAAGTTTCTAGACAGAATACTATTGACAGTTTTGACTAAATTATGGATCATCTGAGAAAAATAACTGTTCTCTCAAAAATAATAAAATTATGACTAATAGATTGCATGCAATATATTGAAGAAGACATTGTACAGTAATTATGAAACTATTTTAAACATTTGTTCCATTGTACTAGAGACATACTAAGTTAATTTATTTTTAAATGCTTATTGAACTTGTAATTATAAAATACATTAAAATAGATTTAATCTCTAATTAAATAACACTTTTGCAGTTTCAGTCAATATTTACTTTGGTCAAGAAATTCTATTTCAAAATCTGAATCTATTTCTATCATATCTTTTTTTCTAGTACAGTCTCATCTATTTCTCTGTCTGATATCCAGAAAAATGCATTTATATCCCAGTTTTCAGATTATTAACCTTAGTGATGACTTTACAAGAATAGGGTATTTGAAAAGAAGTATCTTGCTTTTATTACCTAACTGTGTTTTAATTATTACTGGCATTATCAAATATATAAACTTGGTTTTATGCCAAAAAAAGTACATAAGTTGGTTGGTATCTTAATTTAAGTTCTAACTTAACAAAGAATATCTTATTTAATTCTTTTTTTTTTCCCTGAATTGGGCATAATTTAGAAAAATTGTTATGTCCTATTTTAATGCAAGTACGTTTCTGTACCTGTAATGTAATACATTTACTTATATAATCACTGCATGATAAACAACCTAATGAAAACTACATTTTTAGAAGTTCACATTCAAAAGAATTTATAAAATAATACAAAGGAACAAAGGTTCATATTCTATCTAAGCATCAAACACCTGCTACACATTGATGTTTATTAAAATTAAAATTATTTGATCTTCTCGATCAAATTAAAAAAATTATTTTTCTAGACATTTAAGAGCTATCATTAACACTGGGTCAATTTAAGACCACATTTACAATAAAGATCTTCAAAAATACATCTGAACACTTCAGTAAATTTAATGAAATGACTTCTTACTGCCTGCTACACCATATTCAACATAAAAGTTCGCATGATCTGGTCCCTCATACTCCCAACTGATATTGGCATAGGTCTCAGCGGCAGCTGTTGTAACATTTCTGATCCTTGGATAAAGTGGTTGAACTGAATACATAATAGAAAAACAAAGAATATGCAATTGTGACTTCATACATTTAAAAAAATATTCAAAGAAGCTACTATGTTAATTTAGACCACATACAGGGAAAGTATAGTACATTTGTCATTGTTTCCATTACTGGAAATTAGTGACTGAAGTAGTGTATTTTGTAATTGAATCCCAGGCAATTACTACACTATAAAATTATCAAGTAAAATCTATGTACTCTACTGAGAATGCCTTGTACCACAAAAACTGCCAAATTCTTAAAAAAATGCCTTCTTAAATACTTAGAAAAACCAGCCAAAATTCTGCAAAACATTATTTCTATTCATCTGGAAGTAAAATGCGGACAGCTGGAAAGTGAGAACATTGTCAGGGTAATGGGAAATGGTAGGACAGAAGGTAGGTATGAAGGTGGTACACTTCTCCCTTTATGGTATGTGGCACTGAATGGACTGCAAATGCCCCAACTGCAAGCCTTTATAGGATTTTGGCTCTATTGTATTGATAATGATAAAAAAGGAAGACAATACCCTTATAGAATGTTGGACGGACAGTGTGTATGACTGGGGAGGTTGCAAAAAGGATTTCTGAATATCCTTCACCATCAGAGACAGTAGGAAAGAAAAAATAAAGAGTAAAAACACTTTACATCAAAAAGTAACATTTAAATAATACCATAAAACCTTACCTGTAAAATAAATAATGCATGCACACTCTAAGATCATGCAAGATTCAATTAGTTTTGCTTGTTAAATGAACAAACTCAATGATACACATGTATTTGAAAACAGACTGAAGTATGCATGTACTGACAGCTTTACTTTCACAGGACATTTTCAAAATCAGCTTTGTTAACATTATGGATTCATAGCACCTTCAGACACTGGAACATTGGACATGAGATAATGGAAAGCCAATATCAAAATACTCTGTTGTGAAGGACACAAATCACTGGAATGCAAGAAGCTGCTCATTGTAAGGTACTGTGTCTTACTGCTGACATTCTGGTTAGACGACAGCACTTTTCACAGATATGCACAATGCCCACATCTGTGAATAGAAGAGCTTCTCCAGCATTCTGTAGTTAGCCACTTCTTTGCTCATATCTTAGTTTTTTGCTCATACCTTAGCTCCATTTATGCTTTTTACAAATTGACATATATCTCACTATGTCTGCTTGCCTATTATTAATGAAAAAATAGATTTTAATAGTTCTAATGATGTAGTAGTGCAGATACAAAGAGGATGCTCCACTAAGGCAGGAAATTTGTTTTAAATGAAAATGCCTCACTTGGTTTTGTCACTGACTTTTCTGTGCTGCTAAAAATATCTTCTCTGTTAGAAATAACATTAAAAATGCTTCCCAAAGGACCATGAAACATCAGAGGTAAAACCCTAGTCTCAGTAAAGATCAGTGGCAGAATTTCAGTGGTTTCATCTACACAAGAAGAGGGTTGCACAGAATTTATCTATAAATTATTTTCTCCTTCAAACAGGATGTCTTTGTCCATATGGCCAACTGGAAGAAGTTTCAAGTTATATTCAAAGAGAAAATGGCTTACTTTGGCCCCTAGCACAGACTAAGTAATATGAGTGCCATGTTTATAAAACTATAGTTTTTGAGTATTTTTAAAAAAAAAAAAATTATGCAAATTCCATCAATTCTCTTGAGAATGTATTCTGATTATTACAAATTCTTACAATATGAGATTCTTTATCCCCATATTTGCATGAAATTTTTCTTCTTAACCCTATTCGAGTAGTACTCATTCAACAATTCAATCAGTTGTTAATTACTCCTCCATCTGATGTCTTTGTAGCTAAGTTGTGCTTATATATAATTTCTTTCACCAACCGAAATAATAAGGAATATATTATTTAAATGATAAAAAGATATTTATTTCTTGGCTAAAATCAGCTGAACAAAATAAAATAGAAAGCACTAGATTAAAAAGATAAAAAGCCATCTAGGTTACTAAGACACTAACCCTAAGAAATACCAAAGCCAGAACTGCCTGGAGGAAACCTAGAATGTAACCATATACACTACTCAAGGGGATTAGATTCTGCTTCTGTTTGCCACTTGAAGGCAGCAGGAGGAAAGAATAGCCATCTCTAAATTTAGGAGGGTGCAGAGTCTGAGATTGCAGACAGGATGTATAAACTTCCTTCTTGATTTGCACATAAGAACAGGTGTTTGTAACAATCAGCATCTAAGCATTTTTACTGTGCCAAGAAAACAACTGGCTTGTATTCTAAATATGACTTTGTTTTGTTTCATTAAATTGTATTTTTGCAAAGCCATATTTTCCTGGATTTTGGTCTTCCCAGAAGATGTCTAATTAGCAGCTTAACTATATGACTGATATCTGTCACCAGTGTTGAAGATAGAAAAAACTGTTAGCAATAATCTGTTTTGTATGCCTGCACACAGATGCCACAACACTACCCCTAACTTCTCCCTTCTCATGCCTGAACACCTTTGGAAGGAAACTCTCATTGTGTGTGAAAGACCTCCAGATGATGGAGAGCTTCTGCAACACTAAGGAAATTCAATACTCACTCAGTCTTATCTTATAGGGGTTTTTTCCATGTCCAATTTCCAGTTTCTACTCTGACTAAAGAGTTGCCTGCTAGGTTAAAGTATTTGGTAAAATTCTTTCTGTTCATATATTGCATGTAATAATCAAGTTGCTTCTGAAAGTTACCTTAATTTCCTTGGTGTCCTAGTTTCTAAATCCGCAAAAGTGACTGACTTACTTGTATAGATTTATCCACATGCAGTATTTGGTCAGATTAAAAATCTGTTGTTCTTTCCCTTTGAATACAGTGCACCAAGAAATTTTTTCAGTAGCGCATTTCTTTTCAAAATTATTATTTTTGTAATTCTCCTCTTTTGCACTATTGCTTGATCTCATTTTCCACCAGGCCTGCAAAGTTTTATGTGACTACACACATAATTAGATAAAAGATGGCTGATGAATCATTAGGTGATAAAAGCCTAGAGCTGAAGTGGTTACAGCATTTAAAGCTTGTCTCTAATCCACCCAGACTTGTCTTTTCAATCACCACACCTCTAATTATAATTAACCTCTGCGTTCTTCAATATGTTTCCCAGCACTGTTCACAAATGCAAAATGTGTCATTATCAGTTGGCAGAAACTCTCAGCGTGTGTGAGCACCAGCTGGTGACAAGGGAGGAAGCTTTGTTTCAGGGAGCGGCTCTCAATAGCAGAGCACTGTGCTCTCTCATATGTACCAAGCGCCATGTACAACACTGTGCAGCAGTGCTGGCAAGAGCTATGGGAATGGGCTGCCAATAAGTTACAGTTTTTATACAGAATTACTCTTATTTGGCTACCTCCAGCAAATTAAGCTATTTTTATTCCCACCTCGATAACACTGCAAAATTTAGCCAGTGCTGCTGAGTATGGTTTCATTTCTGTAGTGAGATACAGTATAGACACATTTGCCAATTGCTGAGAAAGAGACCTAAGCTCCAACCAAAATTTCCCTTTCTTTTCAAATTAATACCAGTGCTTTTTTTATTGGAGGTTTTTATGTAGAGTTTTGTGTAATTTTTCAGCCTTTCAGCAACACAGTTCCTAAAATAACAGTTAGACCTGGGCTGCAGAATCAAGGGAATTTAATAAAACAGGACATGAAATCTGAAGGTATCTTAACAATGGAATAGGTACTCTTTCTCAAGACTTAGTCCAGAAGAACAACAAATCAAATAATCCCCAAGGTGACTAACTTTAGCAATTTTTATGGAATTCACCTGATATCCAGGAAAAAATTTAGGTAAGTGACAAGCACAAATTTGAAGACTGGTGTCAAATGGAAAAAAAACCCACTGATCAGTATAACATAAACAATTAGTTAAAATGCATATATAAAGTGAAAAATAAATTTAAAGGAAAAAACTCACACCCACACACAAGAAAAGATGAAGAAAAAATGTAATAGATTCTGTCAGAGCCTGTCAGATACAGAAAGGGGTTTTCATATTGTTTGCTTTTTTAACATATAACATTCCAGCCTTAGAATAATGGTAGGAGCGAATTTCATTTCTGGTAGTGAGAGATAGGCATTAGTCACTTCTGAGATTATTTAGGCCAATTGCAAGAGCATTCCCGTGGTATAAGAAATACAGAAGCCAAAGAGAAAACACTAGAAATCATTTCACTGATAAGCATTTAGCATGGCATGGATTTTGCATGACATCTACAAAGCAAAAGGTATTTGAGTAATTTTTTGCACTGTGATAATAATAATTTTCTCTAGTCTTGCATGCAAAGCATGAGTATTGTTCCCAGTAAACTTAAAAGAGGACATAACCGTGGTTCTGCATAGCAAGCTGTACTGAAATCACATAGATACATCACGGACAAGTCCACAGGGGGAGAGTGGCTAAAGAGCAGCACAAAAATACTGCACTTGACTGAAAAAGCAGCTTGAAATTGTTAGAAAAAAATATGAAGACATTATGTGAAATGATTCAAAGAGGGAGGGAAAGCAGATGGTGGGCAGCGAAAATGATTTAAAGAACAGAATTTTGTACAGAACAAAGAAAACCAAGATGATCCTGCCTTCTACAAAGAGTTCAGAGATATAAATTCAGTTGAGACTCTAGTGAAGAGTTACATATTGGTGATTCAGCCAAAAATGCAAAAGAATGGTTTCAAAACCAAAGTATAGACTACCTGGTTTTCTCCCTTGCAGCAAAAGGGAGTACTACTTGTCAATAATACTTAAGATGTGAAGTTCACATGCAGAAGGCAGACCAGACTGAGTACCACAGTGACAGAAAGCACTTGCGACAATTAAAGGTAACTGTGATCTCACAAACTTATTGTAATTGCAGTTCGAGACTACTAGTTACTAGTGCCTGCCTGCATGCAGACTACAAGACCTTGCTTTCAAATAAAAATGTTGACTAAATCAAAAGGAAACTAATAAGTGAAATGAGAAGGCTTGTGAAATGAAGCTGACATGCCATGCCACTACTCCTACACTTCAGCTTACAACAAGCATGCACCCCTGTGACTATTTTAACCAGCAACTTTCATTTCTCTCACTGGTCAGATTGGTATTCCCTTCCTTCCTCTACAGACCAGTCCTTTAAAACTTCTAATAGAAAAGGGCAGAAAAGACTTGACTCCAGTGATCACCTGAGTCACTTTCCAGCTGCTACGATACTTATTTTATATGTTATTGGGTTATTCTCCAATTTTTTTCATATCTGTGTTACCTCATGCCTGTGGTTAGCTGCCAATACATAAATGGTAATACCAGTGTGTACTGAATATCTAGTACTGGGTATAATATATTATATTTACATACATAGTTTCAGACATATTTAGAATATAGATTATTAAGAAAAAAACAATTATTTTTTCTTTGGAGTACCATAATTTGATCAAATTTTAGTAATTAGTAACATTACAGTATCAGAAAGGAAAAACAACAGTGCAAGTCAAACAGGATAACTTTCCATCTAGTTAAATAATGTGTCTCATGATTTACTCATCTGCACTTGTGACAATAAAAGCAGTGAGACTATTAAGATATTAAGATATTAAGCTATTTACCACAGCAATATTTCCCTCTGCACTTTAATACATAGTTTTACTATGAGAAGTGAAACATGTCCCAAGTGGCACAGCTCACTCAGGTATAAATGATTTGAATCCCTCCAGGACCTTCTGCCTAATGTTTGTGACAGCCCAAGTTGCACGTCTTCAGGGGCAGCTATCCAGTAGAAAACACCAAGTGAAGAAATTTCAGTGCAATTTAGTCTGGTTGAGGCTGGGACCTACTGTTTTATTAACTTCCAAGATAAGTGTGCTCAAATTGAAATAAAAAGCATACTTAAATTTTCCTAGTAAAAAATCAAAAGCTTGAGATGTTTTTGTGTCGTGGTTTTGCCCACCAGCCCGTCCCTGGGGCTGTGAATGGATTTGCCCAAGTAGATTTCTGGACAAAACCCAATCAGAACTCGTAGTGATGCCTTTGCTAATTACATATTTAAGAAAAACGGAAGAGAAGGTGGATTGCGCGGTTGAAATTAGGCAGCCATGTAGGA
>JAYRBT010000042.1:27673371-27713587 GCA_036023395.1 Myiotriccus ornatus | reverse complement strand
CATAAACCTTCTCTCAACTAATAGTAATTGTGTGGGGGGTGTGAAAGCAAATTGACCCAGGGCAAAACCACGACATTTTGATAGATCATGAAAAGATTCAGATTATCTAAATTTCACCTTCTCCTTGTTTTGGCTTTGGGTCCAAATTAGTAAGAACTGTATAGATGTATAGGCCCTCCTGCACTTAACAGAGGAAGAAAAGTTCACTGCTGGGTACAGCCTCTTCTTGAGTGGGCTGAGCATTTCTATCTTTCAAATCCACCCACTCATGAGACCAAATAATTTGACACTTGATCTTGATAATATGATCCTCATTTTTCTTACTCGTGGTCCCTGATCAGTAGCAAAACAGTTAACATGTTAATGCAAGTAACCGAGAACATTAATCTCAGACCTGCAGCAACTCAGATGTCCTAACAGATGTCATGGCTTTAGTTCTGTCCTGTTTGCAGTTCCAAAGTTTTCTTTGTAATTGTTAGAGCTAGATGCTACAGGAATATGGGAGAACTTTGAAACCATAAACAACATGGAACCAAACAAAGACATCTGCTTCGTTTTCAGAGGATCTGAGATGACAGCTCTGAAATGTGAGCTGCTCCAGCTTATCTTATAAGATGCTTTCTGTTAGCCACAGACTGTGATACAGCTATAATTAGACCTCAGTTTCACACAGAGAATCCATTTTTCCTTGCATGAGTTTTTAGAGTCAACTATAAATAATGAGAACTTAATTTACATTTCTGCTGTGAATGTACACAAGTAAAGCCAGTTTGATTGTTCCAATCTAAGCTGACTTCTTGGCTACAACTAGACTGAAATAGCTAGAAGACATGTCATTAAAATAATTCCACAACTCCACACACTTACCAGAATCACAGCTGATATTATAGTTATATATACATATTAAAATATATATTAATTATATATGCACAAATCCTGGCATATATATGTAGTCTGATTTATACCAGACTGAGAGAATTAATTTCTTTCTTATGGCTGTTATTATTTATTATTCACAACACCTGATAATCAAGTGAAAAGAAACTGTATGTAAAACAATTTATGCTGTCTCTTCCAAGTTTGTAAAAAATGTTGTGTATTTCATGTACAGATTTTGCTTTGGAATGTTTATAGTCTGAGGCTTTAAAGCACAGTGTCCATTAGTGTTAATGACACCTGTGATTAAATGACCTATGTATAGAGACACTTTTCTGACTTTGAGCTACCTTACAGTCCTCAGGACAACCTTTGCTTCTGACAGCAAGGATATCAAAATTCATAAAAACTGTGTACAAAATTGCATAATAAAGAGTTGGTTTGCAAATGAAATAAATGTGATCAAATAATAGCATTAATCTGCAGTGATAACAAGAATGCACCTACTTTTTAAAACAAAAAAATGCACGTGGCACAAGCAGCAAAGAATCTCCTTTGCAAAAGTGCTGTTTTTTCTACTCCAGCTAATCAGTGATAGTGCACCTGGATCCTGAATATTTATGACAGTGACATACATCTGTTTAATGTTCAGAAATAATTAGATTTTGCTGAAGCAAAGCTAATGAATTCCCCTGGAACTCTGCGGCAAAATAAACAGATGAAAGGTATTACAAGCATTCTGTATTCCTTAAAAAAACCCAAGAAACCCAAACAAAAAAACCCCACAACTGTTTTCTTCCGGTACTAATTATACTTTGTATAAAGATCTGTAGTCCAAGATTTTCTGTCCTTACCACTGCAATTTCCCCATTTGCAACACTGCAAAATCCACACATTAATAAATCATGCAGTTTCATTTTACCTTTGCCTGCACCTACAGCAGGAGGGAGAATACCAGCTTTAATGGAGGAAAACAAGAATAGGAACACTATATAATTAGATACAACACCAAAGGGAACATACATATATAACTTCATAATAAAAAGCATGCAGACTAGATAAAATGTATTAATTCAAACAAATTAGAAGTTGAACACTGACAGACTGCTACATGACAAAAATTAATATACATGCATTTACAAAATTTTATTGCTCATGCTTGTTAAGATTCCTTATTTAAAATAAATGCAGTTTATATGAAACCTTAATACACAGTATCAGAGAAATTGCACTGCGTACCCACTCATCTATGACAACAAACTGTACCTTTACTAAGCATAAAAGTATGTAAAAAGATGCTACCGAAATAGACTTTTAATATTAAGATGAGCAAAATAATGAAAAAATTCCCTCAAATTTACCAATGGTTTTAAATTACTCTTATTTTATTAAGCTTTCATATTTAATTAAACAACTTCAACAAAAAAACCCTGCCAAAATCAAAGCTCTAGAATGGCTATAAATATAAAAATCAAGAGTGATGGAATTTAACAATATACTTGGTAGTTTTTAAAGGTCACCAGTTACTTGGGGCCATAGAGGACAAATTTATTGCAACAGCTTTACAGTTTTTTGTCAGCTCTGTGAAAAAAATTTAAACACTACAGAAGCTGTTGCATACCTCAAAAACCAAAAAACTTCCTCTAGTCATAAAGTTGGATCATTTCTGTATTTTTCTCTGTGACCAAAGATGGTCAAGGAAGTAGAATAGGTGAATAGACAAAGACCACTAAAAATGTAAAATCATATGAAAGTTGAAGCCCAGAAAAGTGAATGTCTTAGAGCTTGTGAGCTTTTATCAAAAGGAAGGGCTTTACACCTCTTTTGGGGCTTCCACTTAAGTACAAAACCTTTGCATGTATTTTCTTAAAATCCATTTAAAATATTTTATTAGTGCATAATACAGTTAAGAAAGCTCTAGGAAAAAAATCACTAGGGCCTATTTCCTTAGTGGAATTAAGAATAGCAGTATTTTTAATATAATCTGTAATGTTTTTTTAAACTCAATGGATTTTCCTTATACATACCCATCTTACCTTCATCCATAATTGTTACTGCTTCCTCAGTTATCTGACTTCCTGATCCAACTGAAGTTTGTGCGTTAAAGTAAAACTTGTACCGTGTGCTGTAATTTAAATTTTTTAATATCAAGCTGCTCTCGTTGGCAGGAATTCTTATCTCTACCAAGGGACCCAATTCATGTGTGTTGTTGACTGTTGTTACAAGAAAAAGAAAAAAAAGTTAGGAAAGTTGTGTCCTTGTGTTAAAAAAGGCGTTTGTTTGCATATGTAAAGTCTCCTTTGTGTAAAAAGGATCTGCTCAAGGGGCCAAAATTGGCCCCTTGAAAAAAACAGGGAGATAGGAAACATCTGCCAGTTTTTTAAGTTCAAGTTCCATTCTCATAAATATTTGAATCCAAGGCAACTGAGTTCACATCAGATCATCTGAACTTACACGGAGTTGAAAGACTGATCATTAAAGAATTCTGAAACTCAAAATACAGTATTCGTAGGATAAGAAAATACTGAAGTGACTTGTGTCAAACGCCAAAGAATAGTGGAATTTGGTAAATGGAAGAAAGTAAACTTCCTTAGTCTGTTCCATGAACACCAAACTCTTAAATTCCCAGTGTCACTGCTGATAAATTTCTGGGCTAAGTAAACAGTTGGGATCCTAGAGAAGTGATTTTATACTCTGATATGAGTAAATGGCACATTTATTAGTTTTTCATTTTAAAATTACAATACCATGAACATTGAAAAAACAGAAGACAATGTATTTGGAAGTCTTTTGATCTGTTTCTGATGAAAATGTCTCTGCAATTAGAATATAGAATTTGTAAGTAGTAGTATCCTGCGTCTAACTTGGATGCCATTTGTACGTAGGACTTCACCTCCATTTTTCTGTGCAGTATGGTTTGAAGAAATAAAAGAAAAATGCTAACCTTGTACTTGAGCAAGGAAAGTTTTACAAATACTGTTATTTATATTATCAAAATACATTAATTTTTTTCAAACTTGACATCTACAACGCAATCATATCTTTTTTACATTATATATTAACATTATTTTATTAACATAATTTTTTCTTCATAAATGGATTACTATTTGGTAGATGTATCGCCTAAGTTAGAGTTATATCACAGAATGGTTTGGGTCCTTTGGGAAAAGACCTTAAAGATCACCCAGGTCCAACCCCCAGAATATATTCAGAATTAACTTACTTGGCTGAAACTTCAGTATATATGATGTCAAAATACCATTTGGATGGGTAGGTGAACCCCACTCCAGAGTCAGAGAGTCCAGTGTTGGGTTCGTAATCTTCAAAAAGGAGGGTGAGCTAGGAACTTTTAAGAAGAACATACAATAAATACAAAGTAGATTAAACAGGTAATGAATAATTAATTCTTAATAATATTACTGTATTGAGACAGATTATTATTTTATGATGTTGAAGTTTATGTTTACATTTATTCTCTAGCTTTCTCATTTCATACCTCCTTCAGGGGTCTTAAACACTTTGTCTGGGCTTGCTGGTCCTTCTCCTTTACCATTAACAACTCTAACATTCAGCTTGTAAGAACTATAAGGCTCCAGCCCTGGTAACATTCCAAAAGTCTTGTTTCCCCTGAAAGTCAAGATCTTTTTTTCTACATGCCGCCTACTCCTTCTGGATAGACTCTGCACTTTCCAGTAGTAAACCTAAAGGCAAAAAAAAAAAAAAAAAAATCTACAGTGAGTGCTTACGTGTTCTGTTTTTACAAACTCTAGGCTTTTCCATGAGTGTTCATGAATTATAGACAGGAATAACAGGAGCTTTAATAAGCTATGGTGAGGCACAGCATAGAGCTTTCCAGCTCCAGAAACAGACCTTGTCCAGAAACGGTCTACACAGCTACACAGCTGGGTGAAGATTACCACCTGCCAGTTCTGCTAATGCTCAAAGCCAGCTTGACACAAGTTCTGGTATGCAACTGCACTGGTATGTGATGATTCTCTTGTCATCCATTTGCGTGTGAAACAACAGGTTTATATAAAACTGTTTTCTAACAGATAAACATTTAAGAGCTTAATAAAGTCCTGTTTCTTAGCTGAGTTAGTGAGTTAGTGTGCAAAGCACCACACTAACTGCAAACACTTATGCCAGCTCATACAGAACCAGCTTAAGTCTCTCTGGATGGTGGTATCTTATGCCAGGGAAGTGCTATTCACATACCAGGAACTCACTTTCATACGGTAAACAGCTGTAGAGCACTGAAGTTCAGTTTCAGTGCTTTTGAATGCTAGTCCTCCATTTTATAAGTATGATGTACATTTATTCTCTTCCAAATTCGCTTTACTCTTTTAATTTTTCAAATACTTCTTTTACCTCCCTTCAATAGAGAAGTAGTTCAAATTAGTCTGTCTTACAAAGTAACCTAGTTCAGGTTGTGTCAATAGTCTGTTTTGTTAGAACATACTTATCTGAATGCTTGCTAAGGAGCAAAGAGCAAAGAAGTATATTATTTTTTAGTTTATTCTATTGCTGCATAGGGAGTATCCTCACATTCCACTCTTCCCTCCACAACCATTCTACCTTGCTTCTTCAGTTTGCACCCCTGACTTTCTTCTGAAGGAAGTCTAGTGCAACCTCTGAAGCAGCTTTTGCCGTCAGATTTTCTTTATCCCCCAGGGATACCAGTTCCCTTCACTTATATGGGCACTTCAACTCTTCTGCCATTTCCTATGTCCTTAAATTAAGCTTTTAAACTGAACTTTTCCTGGCTTCCAAAAAGACACAGAACCCAGCATACCAACTGGCCATAGGAAGTGGCCAGTTACTCAGAATTAAAGATGTGATTAACCACATTGTGGCAGAAGATGAGTAACCTTAGCATTAGACCTAGAAGAGATTCCTACAGAAACTATTTTTTCTCATCCTCTAAATATTATTTTGGAATAAGATCTGCAAAACTGTTATCATTTTTTTATCCGTTTAATGTGTGCAAATTTAATTGCAAATGCATCCCATTTTCCTTCAAGGACAACGTCACAGGCGGCTACTGCTACAAGGCTGGAACACTGCTGAACTCTATGTGAATCGTATCAAAGCTGTTGCTCTTATCAGCAAAACTTGGAGCTCACTGAAGAGTCCTCTTATATATCAGGTACTTCAATCAGAATACAATCTCATATAGGAAGAGTGATCTATTTTAACAAACGAAAAAGAGAATGCTTTTGACGGTACTTACTTTGTACCCTTGGAGATGTCCTCGGACAGTTTTCAGTGGAACTGGGTCCCAGTGCACCTTCGCTAATGTGCTGTTAATAACGTGAACCTGCACATTGCCTGGAGCAACCATTGGCACTGTGTGGAAAGGATGCAACAAGCACCCAGTTAGAATGAGAAACCACACAAACATACTTTTTCAGACTGAGTCTTTGCATTGTACTCAAGGAGTAGATTAAAACGTTCCTGTGTTTTTAGGATTAATAATACAGAGTGTTATGAAGGCTTATTATCTCCAAATTACTTCCTTTTAATTAAAGCAATAACTACTATTCCCTTATCGGTATTTCAGTATTTTAAATACCCATTTAGGTTACACATTTAGTTCCTTTAAATTAGTACAACTGAGTCAAACTACAAAACTTACAGTCTTCCCCTGAATGTCCAATCACCTCTGATGGCTCTGGTGCATATCCTAGGTCATTTAAAGCTTGTACTTTTATTTCATAGGGAACAAAAGTTGGTGTACCAGACACAATATATTTAGATACATTTGCAACTATAACAGATGTCCATTCATCATCGACATCCTTCTGGCGCCAACTGACTTTGTACTGAAGTCCTGGTCCATTGGACTGAAAACCTTTTAAAGACTGAAATGAAAAGGAATATTTTTTAAAATATTCTGAAGCATCTGAAAAATCCAAAGGCACAAAGGAAATACACTGATTCTTCTTTAGAATTTCACTGAAAATTTACTGCTGGGTTCTGTGACAAAGAAGTACTGCTGAAATTTCCAAGTTATGCAACTTAGCTTTTACCAGAGGTCAGTTCAGTTGCTTTCCACTCTTTAATAAAAATCACACTGAATGGTAATGGTGGCTAATTCTCACACAACCAGACACTGTGATTTCTGTATACATATTTCGATTTCAAATATATCTTAAGAAGTGGAAGAGGAAAAAGCAGACTTACACAGACTCCCTATAAACAGTGTTCCCTAGACAATGTTTCTTGCCTGGGACAGGAAACTGGGTTTACATGGCTCTGTTTGAGTTCCTGTCATGACAGTAAAAGCACGATAGAGAAAGCTTTGATGGAAGTTTTTTACTGTGAAAGTGCATAATGAATTAGTTCATCACAAAAGATGACAGTACAAGTAGGATTCACATTAAAAATTATTCTAAAAATAAGATTCTACTTGAGATAAACCTCAATTTACATTTTTAAGTTTTCCTAATCTGGCAGCAAAGCATCCTGTATTACCTAATTATTGGCTTATCTTGAGAAATCACTCAGGAAAATATGACCCTTTAACTAATTTACTTTTTCTCAAAAAGCACTCAGCTTTTCCCTTGAAAAGAAGACAGGTAAATATCTGAATTTAACTATTTTTCAAGAATATTTTAACAAGCAATATATTGGGTATTCTTATCATTATTTCTCAAAAAAATGCTACTCACAGAGCTGAAAACAAATGAAACCTCAAAAAGAGATCCAACTTACCTCCCATGTTATTACCAGATTATCGGGTTCTGAGCCTATGCCTTGCACATTAGCAGGATTCTCATCAGGGCCTAAAAATGAAAAATTTACACATGAACAAGAATAACTGGTGTTTGATTCCAAGCAAATTCAATGCTATTCATAGTAGAAATCAATTACTGGTAAGAAGAAATACTTATTTACTTGCAGATTTTGTCAGGTACTGCTCAGATGGTTCACTGGGCTGACTTCTGCCAATCTTATTGACAGCTATCACACGGAATGAGTAGTTGACGTATGGAGACAACTTCAACTGTACTGTTGTCTGAGTTCCAGGAACTTCCGTCTGGTAATGCCATACTCCTGGTTCATGCAGCCCATCTTCATATTCAATTATAAAGTCTGTAAACAGAAATTGAATCCAACTTTATGTCAAAACTTGCAACACTTTCCTAGACCAGTGTAGGCATTTCTGAATGAGCTAATCAGAAGGGAGGGCTCCAATCAATGCTTTTCAATATTGTGGAACTTGAAATAAATACATAAACCATAACACATATCTATAATGTGGATACCAGAAGTACTGCTTAGGTAGGAAATAAATGGGACAAGAATGCACAGTCTGAGTACATTCCATGGAACTTTAAGTTTAAATATATGAAATTTACATTTTTCCCTATCTCATGTACAGGTGGGGACAAGACGACAAGGGTATGACTCAGAATATATCCTGTTTGCACTACTAAGAAATTCTGAGGGGCATCTAGAAATTTCTTTGAGAAGGATGTTTACAGCACCATATGGAAATAATGCCCAACAGTTTGATGAGCCAATATGTAAAATACATAACTGGTACTAATCATAAACTTCTGGACTTAGGGCTAGGATTTCCTTCTGGCCTAAGTAGTAAGAAAGAGAAAGAACTGACTCCAGATTACTGTGTGAATTACTGCTGGTGGTGTGTGCTCAGTGATAAAGGTTTTGGGATGGGAGGTCTGGACCAAAGCTTTGCTGAAAAGGTGAGAATATTACATACTAAAAAAGTTTTCATTACTGCATTTTCCTTCCCAAGTAACTAGCATTCTGCTTGCAGCTCTAGTAGAACAATTTATTGGCAACTTCAAGGGAAAAAAATCCATCTGAGCTTTCAGAAAGATTCTAGTATGTCAATCAAATTACTTGTGTAAAGGGATCTCTGGTAATGAAGTGCTATCCTTGAGTCCTGATGTGCACTTTGAAGTGATAGCAGCAGAAGGAAAAACAGGCTTACTCAGGAACCAAATGCCTCACTTTTCAGGCTCTAAGGGGACCATGCAGCAATATAAATTGCATTATAATTAAAACCATCATTATTTCGTCAGAGGAGCTCAGTTTCAGTATCAGAGTGCATGCAATATCTCACTCTAGAAAGACCTACGTAAGCCAACAGCACCAAGTATTATCTTTTTTCATACACTGTGATTTCATCCCTACAGAAAGACAAGACTTGTATCTTCTGGTCTGGAAATAAAATGAAAATACTAATAAAAGAGCATATGAGTAATCTATAACTTAAATAAAATTTAACTATTTACATTAATCTTCTATATATTTTTTAAAGTATATTACTAGCTGATATATTTTACAGATGTCTGAGGGTGTAAAATTTCAGCAAAATCACTTGGTGTTTCATTAAAATGCAGTCAAAATCCTTGATGTGTTCTGAAACTTGTGAAATTCTGATTTTTATAAAACTTCCTTTACAGACACCTGATCCTTATGGTTTGTGTTCTGTGTTGATACTGACCAGCATCAGATATTGGACAGCAACACCCAGCAGGTCAGCCTAACTAACTTATACCAAACATAACATGTACACTGGCCTTGGTAACTTGCGGCAGTTACTATCTAAAAAGACACTGCACAAATAATTAAATAATTGCACTAAGTTGCTTATGGGGAAAAAGTTACCCCAACAAATCTTTCTGATCATATGATTTTTTTGGAAAACAAACAGTACTATCTTTGTTCCTTCCTCCTAAATTCCCCCTCCATCCTCTCTGCTCAAAATAAGCAAGAATATCTTTCATCATGTTTTACTGGGAAAAGTAACAGCATTTAAGATCAATTTCTGCCTCAAAAATTTATAGATATTTATTTTTCTGTTGTATGGACATGCTTTACTCTTTTAACTGTCTGGACTAGAAAAAGAAAGAAAAGCAGTAAAACTGTATTTTATATGCCTTATATTTTCATGAAGAATACGCTTCTGTATCAGTAATGATGGATAATCCCTGAAGATAGTGGTACTGATGCTATTTCAAATTCCCAGGAATTACAAAGGAGTTAATGCAAGATGGTAGTAACTCTCTCTTCAAGGGCATACAACCAATAAAAAAAGTCTACTCTTTACATACTCATAAGACTGGACCTTGTCAGACAGACCTCATACATGCATTAACTTCTATGTTATCTGGCACAGGTTTTTGAATAAAAAGGCCCAGCTCTTTTGGGCAGTAAAGGAGTCTTTCTGCTTGACTGTACGGTAGGCGATATTAGGTGAATTTTTGTAATGTAATTAAATGGCAGCTGCAGAGAATTCATTTAACATTTTCCATACTGCACACAAAATTTATCTCAGAAATCTTTGGAATTTGAAAACAGTTAAGGTAATGCTGCCAATGTAATGTAGTAGATACAAACAGACATACGTGTAATGGGACTGTTGTTTTCATCTCCTGGTATCCATGAAAGTACAATGCTTCTTTCTAGCTGACCTGTCAGTTCCAAGTCAAAGGGTGGATTTGGCCGAGCTATGAATCAAATGGACACAAAGTAAATAACCACACCAGAATATGTAGTTTTATATTTTTAAAAAATCCTTACGTTCCAATCAAAGAATTCCACAAATACAGCACGGCATGTCTACTCACTTATGTAAGTGGGACTTAATGACCATTAGCATGCAATTGTTACAAAACAAATGAAAAAGGGAGAACTGATGCAACCTGAAAACTTCTATACATTAAAAAGAATCTGTATTTATTTTTATCTATGTCTGAGTGCATTTTGATATAAAATGTGATGAGATGCAAGGAATTGTGAAATGCATGTTCAGTTTATCTTTGAATGATTATGTGAGGTTACCTAGTGTAGAAGAAATATCTAACAAAACATGGAAAATAAAGAGGCATTCACATCAAAGAAGCTTTTCCAGAAGCACTACAAACATTTTTCATATGAATTCAATCAAGTATAGTTCAAATAGAAACTAATTGCAAGTTACTGACTAATTTATTTTTGCTGTTCTTTTAAAAAAGTCCAGACATATAGTCAGTCCATGCAATCTGTTACTATTCATCCTTATAATGCATAAAGATGTAACTGTCCATTCCGAATTCCCAAAGGTAATTCATTATACGATTTTTTACACAAAAATCAGGACTAATGAGTAGGTTTATTTAAGAATACATAAGCATTTTCATAAGATTTACATAAAAGTGCTTAAGACCCTTATACCTTGAAGTGTTTTAGCATTTGCACTTTAAAACCTAAATTCAGAAAACATGCTACAAAATTAAAGGCTTTATACCATCGAATTCAAGACTGTATCTAACAGATTTTTTTTTTTAATTTCAGTTTTAACGTTAAAATCTTAGCGATTTCATCAATTGTAAACCAAACTGGTCAATATGGTCACATTCATCTTATGAGTGGATTTACCACTGAGAAAAACATTGCTGTACTATAACCAACCTTATATAAATAATTTATCTCTGAAAACCCCTAAAATTCCCTAAAATACAAAGTAGCCTGCACTGTAAAATTCCAAAGTCCAGTACTCCAGTAATGAATCAGTTGGTAAAATGGGATGAAACCACACAGACAGACACAGACACACACAGAGGAAAAGGTGGGAAAAAAAAGATGTTGCACTTTGCAATAGCAAATCAGAAATATATCTGCCAGATGATGTAGATAGAGAACTTTGTATTAGTTTACCGTAAATGATAGCTGGAGTTGGGGGAGCAGCTGAAAAGAACATTAATATAAAGGATTTAATCAGTTAGTAGCCAAAGAAACAGAATACTGTAGGCAGTTAAAGACTTTAGTTATTAGAGACAAAGAAAAGTTACCTTACTTAGAGTAAATGGTTAATTTAAAATAATATGTTGATAATTTTTCACTGAAAAGCTATAAAACTATTCTTGAATGTTTTATTCATTTGTAAAATAGGTATAGATCATGAAAATAAATAAAGTAAGCAATCTGATAAAAGCTTTTAAATAAGTACTAGTTGCTTGGCTTAGATCATTCCTGGATAGGCATAAGATCACAGAACAAATTTAAAACATATACTTGACTTTGAGTCTCAGCTTGTACTCAGGTAAGAATCATTCAGGACATCTACTTAAAACTTTCTTACAAATTGGAGAAGGTGCAAAGTAATATATTCTACAATAATCTGAAATCATAAAAACTTAACAGAGAACTAAGGTAAAAATAAAATCCTTGAGAAGTCATACAGCCAAGTATGCTTAGTCTTTCTGAACTATAAGACATGGAGCTGTTGGAATGAATCCAGAGTAGAGACATTAAGTTGATCATGGGGCTGGAGCACCTCTCCCATGAAAAGTAGGCTGAGAGAGTTGGGGCTGTTCAGCCTGGAGAAGGGAAGGCAGCCTCCCAGTACCTAAAGGGGGCTACAAGAAAGCTGGAGAGGGACTTTGCACAAAGGCATATAGTGACAGGACAGTGGGGAATGGCCCTAGCTGAAGGAGAGTGGGTTTAGATTAGGTATTAGGAACAATTCTTTCCTGTGAGCGTGGTGAGGCACTGGACAGGTTGCCCAGAGAGGTTCTGTGGAAGGTGTTTCTACACAAGGCAGGGGGGTTGGAACCTGATGATCTTCCAACCCAAACCACTCTGTGATTTTATATGTTTATGAACAAATACTCTGCTAGCTTAAATGTGGTCAAAATAAAAACCTATATAGTGCAAAAGCAAATGTGTCCTGTAGCAACTGGACCTCTTCGTAAGTAGCTGATTCAAAGCCAAACTTTAGGGTAAGAATACATTTTTTCAAAGCTGAAACACATTTACACATAGGTGGCATTTCCTTTGTCCTGTCCTAGGAACCAAAACTATGTTTGTGCTTTTCAGTTTAAATCTAATGCTGTTTTAATACTTAACAGTAATTAAACACAGTTCTGCTATCATAAAGTTTGAGAGTATTCTTACCAACAACAGTAAGCACAGCACTTGCTGAAACACTGTCCAGAGTAGTATTAACTATGCAAGTGTATGTTCCATCATCTTTATCAGTTACATTCATTATGGTCAAGTTGTCTTTACCAACTAGAAACCTGTAAATACAATAGATTCAGCCACTGATTTTTCAATAACTGGCAGTGTTATAAGAAACTTGCATAAGACATTATCTAATCCCATATGTGTGTATTTCAGCACATACCTAAACAGCAAGATAAGCTATGGGACAATGTAACTTTTCATTTTCTACATTGCTCTTGAGCACGTTCCCACAGTAACTGTCTATCCTAATGTGCTTTTCTTTCCAAATATACTCAACAACTTTTAAATATATGTGATCTAGAGCAAAATAGTCTGCCATTATCTGTTTGACTTCTTATATCAATTCTCTTCTTCTTACACTTAATATACATCGTCAGTGTGCACCATTTTTATAAATGTTTACATCTCATTGTATTTTAATTCTATCTTAATATTTTCATCACACTAAGTAAGTCCTTCAGTCATCAAATATGGAATAGTTATGATATTTATCAGTCTTCCTTGGAAAATGTCAATAGGTCAATACATTCCGTTCAGAGATCAGGAAAAGAAGCCGACAAAAGGACCTAGAAAATAAAAAAAAAAAAAGAAAACTATTTGGTCCTTACCTTTCATCATCTGGAAGTTCATTATTGTCCTTCAACCATGTAACTGTTGGTAGTAAGGTAGAATCATGTTTTATTATACACTCAAATGAAACTTGGCCATATCTCTGAACCACTTTGTATTCTGGCTGTTTAATTATCATTGTTGGATCTGAAATTTAAAATTAATATTAGATATTCAGAATGTCTGAAATTCTGTACTAATCAGTGATGAACAAATGATTAATTTCTTACCTTTAATTTCCAAGTGCACCTCATTTTGTATCTTTCCTAATTCATTCCTTGCTACACATGTGTATGTACCGGTACTATCTTTCTGAGCCACCGGAATTTCCAAGGTTCCGTTATCATGGAAAACATATTCATTTCCACGCAAGATGCTACCTTTCACTCCCTTAAACCTTTATGTAAAAAGTAATATCATTATCCAGCATCAAAGTTAAATTCTGTAGTATTTTATTATCAGAAAATGCAAACTTAGGACTGCCACATTAGAAAATACAAACAGAATTACATATAGAAATTTAAGCTTGACTCTGTGGGGATAACTTAACTGCTGTTACATTAAGTATATGTAATATTGTATTAGCGAATTGTAATCAGCATGTATTTTAAAAGACACCATTTTAAAATTGTAAATAGAGTTTAAATAGTTTTAAAGCTTCAAGTGTTTGTCTCCATAGATATGAACATTTTCCATATCTCAAGCACAACTCCAGCTTACCATTCAATTTCAGGCTTAGGAGACCCAAAATAAGCACAGTCTAGCAATGCAGGACTATCTGCGATGACTTGATATAGCTTATTAGCAGGAGTCAGAATTCTTGGTGGCTCAGCTGAAAAGACAAAGATATCTGGATATAGATAAAAAGACACAAAATCCAAAGACATCAAGACTGGCCTAAAAGACTGTATGTTAACATTCTTCTCTGAAGTGATTTCTGGTCTCAGTCAAGGTCCAAATACGTTCTACTGGCACTAGCCTGAGGAGAAGTTAATGCAGGGGAATTATCTTGTGAAAAACAAATGTTTCTTGCCTGTTTACAAGTCACAGTGGTGGGTAGCAAAGACAATGATTTCAATTGCAAAATTTAAATCAGTAAATACTTCAAGAAGATAATCACCTGTGAACAGAGTGAACTATATAATCCAAACAAACCTGCAGAAAGAAAGAAGCTAGGATATATTTTTGGTGCAACACCTACATTTTGTTTCTTTGAAAAGACAGTGTCTCTGAATCAACAGATCTGCCAGTTCCTGCAGTGGAGTCGTTAGAGGCCATTCTGCCGAGAATTTGTTACTAGCTTTGTTAAATTCAGTGTGAATTAGAGAGGCCACAACATCTTGTAACCAGAAACACATTCTTGGAAGGCCTTCAAGACAAATGTATAATCATGTCCCAGTAATTTAGAGATTCATCTGTTCAACTGATGCAAAATATCCACACTCAATGAAACTGTGTTGAAACATACTAACTTAAGGAACACTAATTCCAGCCTTATTTGTTACACTTCCATTTGCTTGATTCACATAAAAATAAATAAATAAATAAAAAGAGAGAGAGAGAAAAAAAAATTTTCCAAGTTTTCTCCAGCTTTCACTACTTTCCTTCTTACTTAGGTACAGTGAAACTAAAATTCAGGAATATCCTAGAAAAAACAGGTATGTATACTCTTGTTTTTTACAGGGGTCAGAAAATACATTGATTCTCACTAAAGACCTCAAGCAAGGCTTGAACATAGAGTCTGTGTAGTAGCAGCAAACTAAATACTTAAGAAAAGTGAAAAATATAAAATCTGTTTCTTACCCAGAACATTCACAAATGCATTTGCTAGCAAGTATCCGTATTCATTAGAAGCATTGCACTGATAGACGGCACTTGACCTTTCTTGCACGTGTGAGAAAATAATGGTGTCACCATCTACCTTTCTGCTAGGATCTTCTGGGGCAACTGTTGGTGTAAAGAAAAATAATTATTGGTTTTCCTCAACTGCTCTTGGATTGCAAGTTTCATACTTCTGAAGAGAAGAATCTGAAGGATCAATATGCTCTTTATATTTTTTTCCTGGGTGATTGCTTACTGGTAAAGATGTGAATTTCAGTACGTAAAGGAAGATCTTCCAGTTCTACAATATTAACTCAGGATGGTAGAGTTACCATTTTTGGAATTTTTTTTGTTTATTTTCCAAAGAAGTGAAGCTGAGATTGTATTTTACATGTAATACAGAGGAAAAATACAGATATGACAAGAATCAAGCAAATACAGACAATATCTAGAAAAATAGGAAAGTATTTCTGAATGTCAAAAGAAAACGCTGATAGAATGACATAGTCCTCTGTGACTGTAAAGTTTCAAATAAACTGTTATACCATAAATAATTCTCCAAATATACAAATAGCCATACCCAGTTGAAAACTACCTCAGAGTAAAGCATAAGCAATTCCTTCCCACAAAATCCAGAAAAGGTCTTCACAAGAGCAGTTAGGAATTCAGCAGGTGGCACTCTTTCCCTTATGTAAGAATTATACACTGGAATTCCCTTGACTCTTCTGGAGTAGTCTGAGCTGTCAAACAGCTCTTGCATCTCAGAAGCATCAAGAACATAACTGAAAATAAAATTCTAAAATAATACTGAAGAATAATAGTGGTCAGTTATCATCCAAATGGATGGAGTTAGGTACAATGGAGAAAGAACTTAGCTTGTAACAATAAAAAAGCAGAAACTATAGTTTAATATTTCAAGAAAATATTAAGTAAAAGCAGATTGATTATACTATTAATGTATTAAAAAGCAGATATATTATTATTACTATTATTGAAAGTTAATATTAAAATTAATGTTGTTCTTATATGAAAAATAAATGTATATATCCTAGTTTGGACGGATCATCAAAATGAACACCCATACTGAAGCTTCAGAAAATAAGTATATTTGTGGAAGACAATTTAATATAAAAATTTTTCTCAGTTATTTGGACTCAAAGAGAAGATCAATCAACTAAATCAACATCAATTTCCCATAAGTGACAGGACCTTTTGATTGAGACAATGCCTTAGTACTTATCTGTAAAGAAAATGGAGAAATTTCTCCTGCATTTTCTTTAAGTATCTACTACTGAATTCTCTACAAGAGAAGAAACCAGACAAAGAGGACCACAGTTCCGTGCTTCTGCTTAAGGGTATTTCCATGTTGAGTGAACTCTAAGGCCATTTTTCACGTAAAGTAATTACATCAATTTCCAAAGAGTTGCCTCAAGAACAGTTTTCAACTCCATTTTTCTCTCTGGTCTTCCATCGCTCTGAGTACTAATCAACATCACAAATTCGAAAAACTCGGAAAGGAAACAAAGGTACCACTGGGATTTTAAATGCTTATTCTCTGGAATTCTGGATTGCTAGCACTTATTTTTCATCTCTTTTGCTTTACTTCCTATTGTGTTCTATGTCTCACATTGCTTCCTATTCTGTGTAAAAGCCATTTTCATTAAAAGATTCATGGGCTGAAAATAGACGAAGCAGGTGAGTAGCCCAGCAGGCAGGCCAGCCAGCTGTGAGAAATGGTCTGTTTCTGCATACAAATCACAGTTAAATAGAAAATAGGCACAACTGCCCTCCTAGGAGGATGGAGATCTGCCCACAGCCATTCCAATCATGGTTACTTCCTGCCCTAGGCTCTGGGCTTCCCTCCACTCATATCCTTTGTATCCTGCAGCACTTTTTGCACATGGAAAGGTCTTTAATGGGTGTACAGACTGACCCACACTCTCATAATCTATGTATCTATATCCAGCCTCACAGGCTGATGGCAGGGCCAATCCAAAGAGATGGAAGCCATTAATTCAACTCACTATGACTGAAGAAGGAACTGGGTTATAAAACAATGATCTAACCATTAAATTATTATATAAAAAGAGGGATAGCATCTTTTCACTGCTGTATTTAAGAAAAAAAAGAGATATCCCTTTTCAGCTATCTAAAGGAAAGGAGGTAGGTGCCTGTTCTCAGAAAATGGCTTCAAGCTGTGGGTCCCAGGAGGAAAGAAAAGAGAAAAGTGTCAGGTTAGTCTGTGCTTCCTTTTAACTGGTCTAGCCACTTGCATGCTGCAGGGCATTGATTCAAAAGCTCCCTGTTGAGACTGGCATCTAGTCAACAGCCTGTCTTCTGACACGTCTCATCCTCCTGCCCAACACCAATAGAACCTACAAGCCTTTGCCCGCGTATTACACTGTGTTTTGCAGGGCCAGGCCATACAAGTAAGATGCTGTATCATCCAGCATTTTTAATGACCTTAAGCACACGCTGCTGCACACACAGCACACAGGATCACTGAGGTCGGAAGGAACACGTGTAGGTCATCTGGCCCAAACCCCATCTTAAGCAGGGCCACCTAGAGCCAGTTGCCCAGAACTGTGTCCAGATGAAGGAAGGATCACCTCCCCTGACCTGCTGGCAATACATTGTCTAATGTAGCCAAGGATAACTTCAGCCTCTTTGCTGCAAAGGGACATTGCTGGCTCATGGTCAACTTGGTGCACACCAGGATGCCCCAGTCCTTTTCTGCTAAGGCACTATCCAGCTAGATTCTCCCCAGCACATACTGGCACTAGGGTTGTTCCTCCCCATTAGCAGGACTTTGCCCTTCAGTTTGCTGAACTTCACGAGTTTCTTGTCAGCCCGTTTCTCCAGCCCGATGAGATCCCTCCAAATGGTAGTATTTCAGCCTCTGGTATATCAGCCACTCCTTCCACTTTCATGTCATCAGCAAACTTACTGAGGGTACACCCTGCCTCATCATCCAGATCATCAATGAAGACATTAAAAGGACAGACCCCTGGGGTACATCACTAGTTACTGGCCTCCAGCTAGACTTTGTGCCACTGATAACCCTCTCTGGGCCTGGCCATTCAACCATTTTTCTATCCAGCCCATACACTAACAGCTTGTCTATGAGCATCTGATAGGAGACTGTGTCAAAGGTCTCACTAAAGTCTAGGTAGACATTATCCACTACTCTTCCCCCCACCTACCCAGCCAGTCACTTCATCATAGAAATGTGTCAAGTTGGGCAGGCACGACTTCCCCTTGGTGAAGCCATGCTAACTATTCCTGACAGCTTCCTTGTTCTTAATGTGCCTGGAAGTGGTTTCCAGAATTAGCTGCTCTATCACCTTTCCAGGGATCAAGGTGAAGGTGACCAGCTTGTAGTTCTCTCTGTTCTCCTACTTGCTCTTCTTGAAGATGAGAGTAACATTTGCTTTCCTCTTGTCTTCGGGCACTTCTCCCAGTTACTATGATCAATCCAAGATTATCCAGAGTGTCCTTGCAATGACATATGGCAGCTTAGTCAGCACTGGTGGGTGCATCCCATCAGGGCCCGTGGACTTACTTACTAAGTCCAGTTAGCCTAAGTATCCCAGGACATGATCCTTTTGCACCAAGGGTACAGCTCATTCTACTCTTTTTCCCTGGTCTCTGGGACCTGGGATTCCCAAAGGTCAGTCTTGCTAGTAAATAAAGACTGAGGCCAAATGGGCATGTAGTACTTCAGCCCTTTCCATAATCCAGTCTTTTTTTTTTTTCCTTTCTCTTTTCCTAGGGAAAAACAAGCGTAGGACCACCCAACCACTGCTTGTTTGCCTGTAAAAGTATTCTGGACACATTACAAGACAGCTGCACAAAAAAGACATGATAGCCAAATCTGAATTTTTTACTGATAGCCAAACTATGTAATATTTAAAATGGGCTTGTAAAACCTGTATATGAATGATGAGGATTTGCTATAGGAGTTCTGTTGTAACAGGACAGTTAAGCATGTGCCCTGTAACAGCCAACATTTGCTCCTAATAATATGGAGTCAGGTAAGAATTGCTTACCTGACACCAAATATCAGTGGGTTAGTAAGTGACAAGTTTTTGCATTCATGTAACATTTAAGATACTTAGAGTGAGCTTACGTGATAATCTTTGTATTGCATTCTAACTATAAGTGTAGTAAATACTTGACCACCAACCCACCTGTACTTATTAAATATTTTATATACCTAAATTTACTGATCAGAACTCAGTAAACTACTACATCAGGTCTGTCTGAGTGATCTTCACCTGCAGTAGATTTTTATACTGAACATTCATTATCCCAGTTCTAATATTACTAAAATTCTTTTCTTAAGTTTATGCAAAAACAATAGGGAATGTAAATTGGAGTGTGAGATTAGTAATGGCTCTTAAGCCATGATTTTTAACAACTCTAATTTCAGGTAACTTTGAAGACACTGTTACTGTGGAAATATATAAAGAAAGCAAATACAGAAGCTTAGGTGCTTTTTTTTTATGCTATGAGTGTAGTAACATATGGTCCTTTTATAGTGATAATTATGCTTTTCACCTTCTGAGAGGATCATCAGGATCATTTATATTATAGTAACTTTTGCTAAAGTATCCTATTGTTCTTCACTTGCTTATTCTTCCAAAAACTCACATTCATGAGTTATTTATGAATATAGTAATAAATTTTAAAACTAGAAAAGTCTTTCTGGGGTTAAAACTACCTATAACTGAATGACTGAAATGGCAAAGAATGCTCTTTTTCTTTTCTTACCAATCTCACATGCTTCTCAGCAAAGTATTTTCCTGTGATCACAGAAATCCTTGTTTCCAAGTTTCTGATTCTGATAGTTCCATTATCTCCAATTAGCATTACCAGCACTAATTGTGACCATCCTTTAATTATCTCGTGCAAAATTAAAAAAAACCCTGATTATCAAAGGTTTTTATAGCTCCTGCAGTTCCTAGGCCAGATGCACAGTTCCAACACAATGACAGCAGAAGCAGGGGATAGATGCCTGCCCTGGTAGTACTTTGCTGTATGAGACTGAAGTTTTTAGTGCACCATAGTCCAGCAAATTTCTCCCCACCAACCCATGGCTGCCATGCACATCCAGTACATACAGTGTGTGTATACTCAGAGAAAACACAATGGATGACAAATCTCTGAGCCAGAGATTATCAAGGTCTTTCATGAAGGAAATCTAAAGGCCAATGTTTCTCCCTTAAATTCAGTAGGAGTACTAATGGAGACTAACTCAAATCTAGAAATTCAATGTGCAATGTGATATAAACATGAGAAGAACATGTTGAAAGATGATAAACAGTGCCTTTGTGTGCACTACTCTGTATAAATCTAGGTGTCTGTATCTAATAATTAATAGCTCATCATGAACTATAAACCACTGAACCAATAAATTTGTCTTTTGTACAGTATTTCCAATTCCTTTCTGAAGTCCAATTATGAAAGTGCTTCCCCTTCTCAATTAATCTGGGTTGTTACTTTCTTAAAAGTTGAGATACTTTATGCATGGTTTCCCTTTTATAAAACCATGCTGAATATCAAAGAAGTAAGACACAATGGATTATGCAGCGGTATAAATAATGCAGACCTGGAGTGTTAATTGAAGCACAAGGCAAGGCAGAGTCATGGCCTGAACTTTCAATTGCTACTTGCCAAAATAATTCCAATTGACCTCAACAGGATGGTGCACATGAGTTCAAAATACTCCTGTTGGTAAACATTAAGAGGTTAGGCTAGGTCCTTATCACTCCATTAAGTCTGAAGCAGCTTTGTTTTCTCAGAAATGCTGGTGTTTTTCTTTTCAGCATGCTGTTGAAGAAAATTAATTAAAATATTCCAGAGAAACCTAAAATCTTTCTCTTAAAATATGGGTTTACTCAGATTATTATAATCTTGAACAAAATTTACACCATTGCAATTTTGTTTCATAGGTACTTAATACACACTATATTTTTCTTTATTTTTCCCTTCTCCCCACTGACATTTAAGCCTCAGCCTTTCACTGAGATACGGACGAATGGTTCTTTCTTCAACATTCCCCCTTCCTTGTCTAACTCTATTATGAAAAAACAAAACCGGAAGAATTAAGGTTCTCCCAGTTGTGCTTTCCGACAGAAAATTAAAGTATTGCAAACAGATTACTAGGCCACAGGAGGCACATTGTGAATATATGATGACAGCAGGGCTTTGAAATTCAAATGCAGTTCTTTTTCTTTGAAATCCTGCCATGGGTGTAGCTCTCTCAGCACTGCCCTGAAGCTGAAACAGCTGCTTTAGTTTCCTTTTACAGTGATTTACTAATCATTCAGTTGGAAGACGAGGGGCTCAATTCTATAATTTAGTAACAAGTGAACATAAAGGCCCACTGTACTTGGGAGTTTCCAGAACAGCTTTTGATAACTCAGAATAATAAATAATCACAAGAATTTTAAGAACTGCACTTTCTGTGATTATGATGCTTCTCTTAGATGTGCTGACAGATGCACTGTGCTGGAGCATCCAAACATCTTGCACTTAAATATTTAAGGGGGATAAAACTTCAGCTTTTCTCAGTAGTGAAAGTGACCTTTTGCATAAGGCTGAGCTACCCACTTGTTTATTTCCTGTGTTCTTTCCTTTTTTTTTTTTTTCCCCTACTAAGTTTGAGTGGGTAATTTAATTAAAGTCTTTTAAATTTTACTGAGTTCCCTTCAACAAGACTCTGTGTACTGGTTCCTCAAGGCCAGCCAGCCAATATATGCTGCCTTTGTATTTGGGAAATTTGGTGGCATCCTGCAGCTGCTTATGAAAACCCTGATTTTACTGCTACCCTGCTAAAATGCAGAACACATCATTGCTTTTCTGGAAAATGTACTTGTCTGTCATTTGAACAGCATGTCCTACAGCTTTGACAAGGAAGCAGTGCAAGGCAAAGGTGACTCTCACAGCCAAGTGAAAAGGATTTTATTAGTCAGGAGGCCCAAAATAAGAGTTAATCTACCAGGAAAGCAGGATAAAAGTCTCCTCCAAACAAACAAACAAACAAAAAGTGAATTGTAGATATGTAGAACATAGCAAAGGAAGAGGAGACCCCAAAAACGCAGAAAGGAAAGTGAAAGGCAGGTACTGAACTTCTATGATAAGGCAGGCACTATGATATATTTGTGTATAAACATACACAATACAAAACTACACTGATACATTCCTGTTTTCCTGTAAAGCCATTGTTTGATGAGGTGGTTAATGTCAGCTTACATAACATATTTAACCAATGGAAACTTGTCATTTTAAATGTCAGGCTAGAGATCTCAACTTACATTTAATTAGGATTCATGAAACAGGTTATTTGCTAAATAACCAATTAAGTTTAACCTTGCTTGTATACTAAATTCTTCAAATGTATCTATTGAGGGTTCTCATTTACCTGTTGCTGTTTCCTAGATTTGACTGTAGACAATCCTTCTCCATGTCCCAAACCAGCTGACATTATTTCATCAACAGACTTAAACAACTCCTAGAAACTTCTGCAAGTGACACTGTGACACTTTAAACAGGTAAGCAGAGACCAGTATTTGAGAGTACATTGTCTCTCATAAGCCAACAGGGCAGATTGTCTGTTTTTATACTATTGTTTTGTGAATGAGGAAGGGCACAGCGTATGCTGAGTGCACTCCCTGCAGTGTCCTCCAGCAAGTCCTTCCCAAGTCAAGTTGTGCTATATATAGTGGCTATCTTGTGTCTGTCATACAGCATTGCCTGTATAAGGACAATTAAGTGACTCAATTACCAATTCAGGCCTGCTTTTCGTACCCATGTACACAGAAACAGCCATTCCACTGCCTTAGGGGTTGTTTTCTTCGACACCTACTTGGCACAAGCTGTTTGCCAGGTAGGTGCTGACACATTCAGTCAGTTTTGCTGCTGCAGCTTCTTCGTAATGAAGGCTGGAAGGCTCCAGCATACGCTAAGCTGCAAATCCTGCAGTGTGCTGCAAATCCTGCAAATCCTACAAGTGCTCTGTATATCCACGTGAGGACTTGATCTTTTATGTCACATTCAGGGCTCCTAGACAACACTAGAGTTGCAGTGGGCAGCAAAGGAGAGATCTAGCAGAGGTAACTGCCACAGAAACACAAGGGTAAAAATTACAACCCAGCAATGGCTTTGTGAAAGGGACAAATGTCACAGCTTTGTTACTACCACCTGATCTTCACAAAGACACTTACCAGCAGAACACCAGATAGAACAACAACAATTTGTATGGTTACAAATTTTAGTGCTCTCAAACATGTTAGGGGCACATTTTGTTGTTCCACTTTCATGAACCACAGTATTTTCCACATATTTTATAATTTAGTATTACCTGTCAGGCAAAAACTACTCAAATACAGGCTCTTCACTTATATGTGAAAAAACCCAACCTGATATTCCTCATATTTTCTTATTCATGCTCCTGTAAGGTAATTAAGAATCTTACTTGCTATGGGAACGCCATTTGCTAACCAGCTTATACTAGGCTTTGGGTTGCCATTAGCTCTGCAGATCAGTGTTCCATCTTCTCCAGGAGACAAGACCAAGTTTCTGGGTGCTGTTATCCAGTATGGGGCAGCTGGGTTTAAAAGGACAAAGACAGCAATTATTTTCCAGAGTTATGTACAGAAAGTCATAAGGCACAGGTACAGTAACCAGAAGATAATTCAAACAAGGTATGTGTAGATACAGACTTACACTTGTACTGTTACTTTATATATATATGTACATATATCTGTCTCTATGTGATACCCAAGGATTAACTGGTGGATTATACATTGGCTAAACTGAGCTATTGGCTACCTATTGCATTAAAATTCTGATACAAACAAAAAGGTTGTCTTTCACTTAGTGTTGCCTGCTTTGAATCTAATTCGCCTTTCCTAAAGCAAGCAAAATTTCTCCAAGTCTGGCATCCGCAGAGATTGCAGTGGTATTTTGATTAATTTTGGAGATATCCATGCTCGCAGTAGTTCGGCTGTTAGGAATTAATTTAGGTTTGATTATATAAAAAGATTTCATGTCAAGGGTGAAACTTAGAAAAGGAAAAACCCTTGGTCTCACTAAATTCAACAGATGATTGCAATGGGGTCAGATGTTTACCTGAGACAGATGAAACCACACTGAGATCAGAATGGGTGGAACACTGTTCCTAATAAAAGATATCCAACTATTTCTCCATTCTTTTTACAATAAATAACCACAAAGAGCATATGTTATCACATCTTGTGATCAAATTTTAGACATTGGATTGATGGGCAGATGCAAACAGAAAACTAAACTTCTCTTAAAAAGGATGCTCAATGTGATCATAAAATGATGCTGATCTACAACACAATAAAGGGCTATTTAGTATGCAAAGTAAGCACTACAACTGATTATTTCAATGACTAATTAGCTGCCATTACAGGTTTTTGTTTCATGGTATTCACAACATACTTACAACTCCTGTTTAGACAAATATATTGTAAATGTTTTTAGAACTAGTAAAGCATCATTTTAAGTAAAAAACCATGAAGATAGAAACTCAGAAATGTCAGTTAAGAGAGAAAAAGGAAGAATACAAGACCATAAGACATTTGTAAAATAGAAAAGAAAGAATCTGGGCTATAAGAATGGTGTGCAGAAAAAAATGGAGAAAATAAGAAAGAGACGATAAAGAGGGATGAGGAAGAAAATATAAAAACAAGAGAAAGAAGCAGTCTAATGACAGAAAAATCAAAGGATTCAAAATAAATGTAGTACTGGTGCAAACTAATGAATTAGCTTATTACTGTTACAGTACAATATCAATTTAGTCTGATGCTTTATAAAAGAATATTAAAAAATTATGAAGAGATTAGAGATAGTCCTTCCAGTGCTAGAATTCAGATGGTTTAATGATTGTTTCCTCAGGGAATTTTTTAACCATTATCATTTATCCTTTCAGGTATACTTCATCCTAGAAAACCTACTTCAGTCTTGTATTCTGGATACTTGACAACATTACATTAAGGATGATTTGAGTATTACCTTTCACGGTTACTGAAATGACATGATGAACTGAACCTAGCGTATTTCTTGCTATACATCTGTAGTTCCCAGAGTCAGCTTCAGAAACATCTATAATCTTGAGAGTTTTCTTAAAGTTTTCAAAAAATGTTCTGTTGGCTGGCAGTTCCCCACCCTCTTTAATCCAGCGGATTACCGGTGTGGGTCTGGAGAAGCAAAAGCACAGATCAAATTTAGGGACTGAAGAGAATGAAGATAAGAGTTCAACACATTAATAATTTTAACATATGTTTTGGTAAGTTAAAGCCTGGAGGAGACTGAGGGAAAACCTCATCACAGTCTACAGCTTCCTCATGAGGCGAAAAGGAGGGGTAGACACTGATCTTTTCTCTGTGGTGACCAGCAACAGGATCCAAGGGAATGGCCTGAAGTTGTGTCAGGGAGGTTAAGGTTGCAGATTAGAAAAAGGTTCTTCACCCAGAGGGTGGATGGGTGATGGAACAGGCTCCCCAGGGAAGGGGTTACAGCACCAAGCCTGACAGAGTTCAAGAAGTGTTTGGATGATACTCTGAGGCACATGGTGTGACTCTTGGGGATGGTTCTGTGAAGGGCTAGGGATTGGACTTTATGATTCTTATGGGTCCCTTCCAACTCAGCATATTCTGTGATTTTGAGAGCCTTTACCCAGATTCAGGGGCTCATGCAACAAATACGAAAAATTGCCAGCATTTTTTTCTAGGAAATTACAAGCTTCACTAACACTGTCAATGGCCATCTGTTCATAGGATTAATAATTACAGAATACATTTGTCTGCTGATTAATCTAAAAAACCTGATGGTTGATAAATGAAGACAAGTTTCAAATCTCATTGTGCTTCTACTATTAAATTGATGCTTATGGTGCTTTTAAAGGTAGCTTCTAGATAATGATAAGTTTATAATTGTCCTTAATGTGTCCTAATGCTTCATGAACATCATAAATTTTACAGCAGAGCTGTAAGGAGACACAAATATTTCTTATGAGAAATGAAGAAAACAATGTCAGTGCTGAGTCATGTATAGCTACTTGTCACCGCACCATGTCTAAACCTTGGCTACACCCCACACTGCAGCTGAAAAGTTGTTCAAACACACGGAGATATATTTTTAAAATTACAAAAAGTTAGAAGGTGTTTCTTACTGAGTAGAATGTCCTCTCCCAAATAGTAATGACTCTAGGCAAACAGTCCCTCAGCAGTCTAACATCACAGATTCTATAACACCGACACTTATTTATGGTGTCCGTAATTAGGAATAGTTGTTTTAAAAAAAGTCTGCATCTGGCCCTTTGTGGACAAGTATTCCCTTAGTGAATTATTTTTTTTTTATATTACATGACAGCTAAAGACACTATGCCATATAATACTCTATATTTTTCACTGGTTTTATTGAGCCATTTTACCTGTGTTTGGAACACCGAATACTTCTATTGCAGGGTTATCAAAAAGCATGTAACCATACTGCAGACAAGGATCACCTGAGCTGATGCTACTCCAACTCACAGGCATGGTTTTGCTGGTGCTGCTGGTGCAAACACCTGTGCAGACCACAGCTGAGACAGAAACACTGCGCTGATGCTCCTATCGAGCTGTGTCAAGTGTGCATGAGAAGCCCTCTAGAGCTTATGCAAGTGAACACACATGCGTGTTCATGGTGCATGATTTGCAATTACTGGCTTTCCTCCTGGCTAACTCAAAGCCCTCTGCATTATATGCCTTTGCGCACTGTAAACACGTTTACAGTTCCTGAAATACGTAAAATGAGGATTTTCTATTTCTAACCAGTCTATTCTCAGATTTCTTCCTGAGAATGAAACTGACTTAAGATCAACCTAATTAATGAAGTTAAATTGCTCTTCAATAATTTTCTTCTTGTCCAATAACCAGCAGAAGCAAAACTGCATTGCATTGAAGAAACAAGTACCGATTAAACTCAATTACAATGAGAAATCTGATCTAAGGAGCTGCAGATATGTTCTAACAACTCCCACCTAGCTGATCAAAGTAATTACTAGCTTATATAAGAAGTTTTCTCAGATTAGAAGAGCAAATTCATGTCTATTTTTATATAATTTGAGAGCCTAATGATTGCAAACTTAGGAAAAAAGCAGAGGCTTTATTCCTGAGTGCAATTCTTTGGATATTTGCATGACTTCACCCTATGGCATTTCTTGCTTGTGTCTTTTATACCCAACAGTATAACCTGTATCCTGTAAATAGGGTTTGGGGATCTGAGAAGGCAGAGGCCATGTATATGTTCATATCAGTTTTAAAGTCTGCTGATGCCCAAGTAAATGGAGGATTTCCTTAATACAGTTCTTTCCATTTTACACTTCTTCTTCTTTGAAACACATAAGCTTATACAGTGGTAACATTTTCAGCATCTCTGAAAGGTTTCCCTCTGTTTCTGTATTTCTACTTAGGAAAAGAAAAAAAAAGCTATCAAAAAAGTAACTCACAATCCTGCTGCAATGCACTCCAATAAAAGCACATTTCCTCTGAGTTCCACTTTGGTGCTCGTGCTACCTGTTGGTGTTAGAAGAACTGGCTGCCTCTCTGTAACTGGCTTTGCTGGAACAAGAAAAATTCAAATAATTAATTTCTGATTTTTCTCTCAATACTGATCAAATGCATACATCCATTCTCACATTTTGGACTGAGATTTTGCTCTACATTGGCCATTTAATCATTGTGTAACACAGCTACGGAGCTCAACACATTAGGTTTTGACAGACATAACATATCTGTTAAATGCCACAATTTTGAACACATACATGAAAAATGTTATTATTAAAGACAGGAGCAACTGATACAAAGCTTTTACATAGACAACTATGCAGCTTTAATCCTAAGCAGCCCCTATTCACTTCAGTAGAATTATTATGGGGAGTAATAAGCCACTGGTGAGGCACAGGCACGACTAAGTTTCCAAAATTTTCTGGGCTTCCATCAAAATAAAAATAAAGCAAAGTCATTTTACTCAGAAATATAAACCAAGGGGATGAAAGGTATGCCCTGCTTTGCAATATGTTTTAATACTTTCTAGACAATGTGAGACGTGGTTTCAGAAGCCTTGTATTTTCCTCTTACTGTATATTTAACTTTAATTCAAGCTTTTCCCCAGTCTTGTAATAAAGAACCATTGATTAACCTGTAAGAAATAACCACAGTAAATAGACAGCTATAAATATAAGACCAATTTCTGACATTATATTCTGTTGGCTTTTGAAGTATTATAGTATTTCCTGTGCCTTTATAGAAGTAATAATATGAGTGTTTTCTGTAATTATAGAGTGTTTTTTGAGAATCCTCTAATTTTCTCTTATAGCAATTTAATATATAGGATTAAATTGCTCTGAATTGCAGTAGCAGTCTGAAACATTACAGTAAATTGTTTGGGTTTTTTTCTATTGTGATTAGAAACACAACAAACTCTAAGTTTGGTACCATACAGGATTTACTGACAGAAAAACATAATTACGATTTTAAATACAGTATGTGCTGTGAGTTTCTTAAAAACTAGTACACAAACAACTTAGCTTTGTGGGAGAAAAGGGATGCCTAGAGTCAAGAATGCAGCTGATAGTCACAGCAACAACTAATCTATCTCACATTCTGAGACTATGAAAATTCAGAAGAACTCCTGGTGTTCCTGAGTTGTGAGCCAATCGAACAGTTTTTTGCTAACTAATTGTAGTTATTTTATTGTTTTGTATTCAGTTATTTATTTCTTGTTTGTTCCTCCTGAATAACATATAGTTTTTATGCAGAGAAGTAAAATATTCTGTGCCCATGTTTTATTCTGTATTCACGTAAGTTATGGTTTAATATGTACAAAGCCCCATTTAACAAGGAAAAAGACTAAAAAGAGTAAATTATCAATTATTTTCTACATAACACAATATCAAGTGTAGAGTCTAGAACCTCAAGTGTTACAGAACCAGTGGTGCTCCAAAGTCAGCCTCGCTAAACATACTGTTTAAGTCACCATATACAAAAGACAATGCAGCAGAAATTAATGGAAGACCAGCTTAAACACCAAGCAAACAAAACTCATCTTACCCCTACATAGTTAGTTATACAGATAGTATTAAAGTGTTCAGATTTTCATTAATTTCAGTTTCACACTTATGAATTAAGATAAAAATGAATGGTGCATACAATAAGACATTAAATGTGAAGCGCATCTGTTAAATGCTTAATTATTGTTATTTGTTATGCAACACATGATATTGAATAGTCCTCGTGATAATGAACTATCAAACTACTTGGTAAATTGGAGGAAAAATATAAAAAACAACACAGTATAGAAGCAATCAAATAGACTGTTTTTAAAATCTGCCCCAGTGTGAAAGGATTTATTTATTATAAGCATTTGTATTTATTATGAGCCATATGTTATGATAACATTGAAAAATTAAATATTTGAAAGGATCACACTGTGCAGTCCCTTCCTAAAGTATGTATTATCACCAGCACTAATTGATACCTTTATTAGAAACTGAAAAAGGGAGCAAAAGGTTAAGTAGCCATGGAGGTGAGGTTAGTTAACTAAATGCTACTGTGAAACAAGGAGTATCAGTGGGGACCAGTGTAACTCACCACCATAAATATCAGTGTCACTCAAATTAGCAGCTATAGTGTCATTCAATGAATCCACTGAAATAAACAGAATATCATGAAGAAAGCATACAAGAGGGATAAATAAAAGTTCTGGGAATCAAAAGGTGATGATAGGGCTGCGGTGAGTTAATCAAATGATTGATTAATTTGTTTCAATAGTTACAATATTCATAATAACTTTATATTCTTGCATTGGAAAACCACCTGAAAACTTATTTTTTACACTGTATTTTTCTATATTTCAAATCTTACAAAACATTTTTTTCAAAAGACAAAGCCTTATGAAGTGAAAAATGACAGCTTTTAAAATGTCAAGAAAAACTGGAGGTTACATTTCAAGTTTATACAGTAGGATAATTTCTTATTCAGAATTAAAATGACAAAGTTCCCTAGCGTAACACTACTTGAAGTCAGCATATAACTTGGGAACTCCAGATAAATACTACGTAAATATGTAATTAGGTAATGCAATACCTACTTGAAAAGACTTTTACAGAAATGGGTTGTTTCTGCTGTATAGTTTGTGTATGATTAAATCTTGCATAGCAGATATAGTCCTCCCGGGTGTCTTCTGGTTGTACGTTAGAAAAATAAAGATCTCCATTTAGACCTTGGGAAACTCTTTCACTTTGAGGCAGCCTTTGGAAAGCTAAGGGAAAACAAGGACACATTTATTTCAATTATAATACACACTCCATTATTATGATCTGCAGACTCCACATTCGCTCAGTTACACTGTTTGTGGCTTTGTTCATATATTATAGACATTTCTAAGTTTCCCAGCAAGTTCCCCTCTCTTCCCATTCTTCCCCACTGGGTTAATCTACAACTTACGTGAAGGTCTCCAGCTGCTTTTGACTTCATGCTTTTGTGCTGTATGTCTGCTTGTTTCTTCATTTCTACAGAAATGGAAACTCTCTGAATTTTAACTTATGGGGAAAACTCCACCATCTGGTCTTGGTAAGTAAACAATGATCTACTATGCAGAAAATCTGCAGAGTAAACTACTTCTGCATAAAACCCAAACTCACCATTATCCATCCAAAATATTATAGGTGGTGGTAAGCCAACAGGAGGTCTGCAGTGCAGTACTAGTGAATCACCTTCACGAACCTGATTTGGTTCTAGTTTTTCTTTGGTCCACAAAGGCGATCCTATAGAAAGTAATTTTAACACACACACAAACTATGGATTGACAAAACCTCCAAAATTTATGGGAAAATGTATATAATATTCCAGAAAAACAAAAGAAGTACATGCATCAGAATGTTAAGTCCTGGCATATTTACTAAAGATTTAATTTTTGTTCTTTTTTATATTTGCTTGGAAGAAAAATACGGCACTGATTTGCCAAAAGTATAATCAAGTGATTCAAATAATTTTGCCTTCTTAGGAAATGTTTTATAACAGTATCTTGAAAAGTTTTAACTACGATAATGAAAAAAAAAGTCATGTGCTAAATTCGAAGGAGTAGACCTTCCTGAAACAATATTATACACACAGATTTATTAAAATGTAAGAACAGCACATTTTAAGCTGAGAAGCTTGAAAAACTAATCTGAGATAAAAAAAAAAAACAAAAAAACATAAAAAGCTGTAAAACCAGTCTACCATTAATAAATTTTTTTTAGCTTTATCTTCTTTCTAGTCCCAATCTGTTTTGTATTAAAGCTATTACAAAAACTGTGGAATCTAGGCTTTGTAAAGAGAATAAAAATTGTCATCAGCAAGGATGTACTTTAAGGATTTAAATATTTTATTCTAATAGTAATGTCACATATACAACTCAGTTTTAAATATGATAGGTCATCCAGATGTACTAAGAAAAAAACCCCAAGTTATTAAATTTTCTGAAGAAATATTTGAGAGGACATGCAATACAATATTAAATCTAAGTATCAGAAAAGAGACAATAACTTCTAACATAATCACTTTGGTGATTAAATTTTTAAGACAGGAAAACAAAAAGACAAAACATTCATAAGAAAATAAGAAAACCAAAGTGTTTCACATTTTCTGAAAATTAAGAGCTTTACTTACTAGAAGGCCTTATAACAATATTGTTGGAAATGGCTGCTCCTCGTTCATTCCTTGCTGTACACTGGTATACTCCTTCATATGCTTCTGCCTTCCCACCATTCATAATATTTATGACAAGAGTCCCTGAATTTGGTTTCATTGTTACCTGTTCATCTTTATCTATATCAAAATGAGTTCCATTGCGTGTCCAGGAGAAGCTAAAATAATAAAAACAAAAAGAAAATTTCTTCTTCAGCTACCTTTTGTAGATTGCATAGAAAGAAGAAAAAAGTAGTTAACAAAAAATGCACATTATTTCTTCTTTGGCAGATAAGTAAGACTTGTTCCCAAACTAAATGAGCTAATAACATAACACAGCACTTTTAATATGAGAAATCGGGCAATATTTTAAGATAGAAGGGTTTGGCTGAACTTCTTAAGAGGAATCATTTCAAAGTCAATTATTTTTTTTTTTTAAATTACGTTAAAGGATTCTGAGGTTAATTATACATGGAAAAGAACTGATTTCCTTTCTGATAAAAATGATGTAGTAACATCTGCAAGAACTAATACTGCTAAAGCTACATTAGCATTTCCATTACAAAACCTATTGTTGAAAGTGTCTGTAAACCTGTCTTTAAAAACTTGCTCTGGGCTGAAATGTGTCATCTCAGGCCCCAGCAGAAGACCAGTTCTTTTAATTGGTTTGGTAATTTTGAAGTTATGCAAATGAATTAAAGACTATGCGGTGAGTTTGATTTCTTTTCACTATTATAACACAACCAACCATGACTCTTCAAATACAAGCTAATAATTAATCTAGTAAATTTATATGGGTGCTACTCAAAGTAAGTGACATTTTGAAAAGCAGTCACTAAAAATGAAAACTAATAGAACTCACAAAAAAATTGTAATGAAGCAGAGATTCACAGTCCTCAACTTAGACTACTGTAAACACCAATTTCTTTCTTTCGCTCTGTTAATGGTCAAAAGTATAGTCATAGAAAACTAGACCAATGCCTGTGAAGTGCTGAGTGCTCACAGGTTCAAATGCTGTAAAGAGCAGCTTTCATACTTGTTACACTTCTGCTTCAGAATCTTAAGCACAGTCTATGAGCTTACTACTTCGAATGCTTCCTAAAACAGAAACTTAAATGGTACTGGAAAAGCTCAATTTCTAAGGGACTCACACAGTACACCGACCTTCTTAGGCATGCAGACATGCTATTTGCACTTTGTGGTGTGGGACAGAAGAACTGGACCTGACCAGCAGTGCTGCACCACATCACAGTGTTTTTGGGAGGACTAGCAGGCACAGGCACAGTGAACCAACAGCGAGCCTCTTTCTTACAACCTCGCGGATGAAGCTTCAGCAGGTGGGGTTTCTGTAATCCTCTGCTACCAGTAACTGAAGGATGCAGGAAACTGTAAAGTAGCTTCAGCTGAGAGGTAGCATATGTGGTACAAACCCCTCAATTTAAGATATATGAAAGTCAGAGTCTTTGCTGCTCAAGCAGCACATCCATATACCTTTACGCCAGATGCTCTGACCAATAAGTAGTTGCCTTGTTCTAACAAACAGTTCACACCATGGGCTCAGAAAGTTTCAAAAGCTTCAGAGCTTTTGAGCAGATCAAGTTTCAAAATCCACTTGGAGGTTATCAGGGCTGATGGACCAGACTAACTACTGATAAAAATTAAATGGATGTCATATCTTAAAAAATAAGGAAGACTAAGCACAAGCTTATAAAACTCATGAGAAAATTCTGTACTTAAATCCTGTAACTTCTTCTTTAGTAGGGGAAAGCAAATTACAGGTTTGATGGGGAAGATGAGGATGCACAGCAGAGAGCACTGGTATACAGGTACATCAGTCTCACAGACAGCACCCTTTTTATCTCAGGTAATTCCAAACAAAAAAGGCATTCAAGAGAAACATCTGCAGAAGCAATACGGTTGTGCCAAAGTGCACAATAATCATCTGATCCTCTAGGTCAACACCCAGACTCTTAAAAATGGCATTGGGCCAGCTAAATTAAAGTGCTGGTAAGCATAGCAGCTCTGTGGCACTCCTATCCTTAATGGAACAACAGAAAGGATGAGAATATCCCAGATAATCTCCATCTTCCCCCATTCTGCTGCCCAGCATGATAATGACCAGGATGCCAAGGCAACCAGCAGGAATAATGTACAGAAAAGCCTGGTTATCCAGAAGAAGTACATTTAATGAGCTCTGTCTGTGTCTGAATGAACAGTGATAGACTGACCTTGTTAGTAAGTTGTAGCATAACACTGCTGAGCACAGAGAGATCCACATTTCTATGTTCACAGTCTCTGAAATCAGAGGCAGATACTAACAGTGCCAGAATGTATCACAACTATTGCTGTTTCCAGTGCAGGTATCAGTATCTTGAAATGAATAGTTTCTACATATTTAAAGACCCTGAAAGAGGACCTTACACTTAAACAGGGCCTTAAAATGGACAACAGCCAGGAATCTGATCTACATACAGGGCTACCATTTCTGCCAAAACCAAAACTTAAGCTTAATAAATACTGTTGATAAATCAAGGCTACTGAACATTAAAACTGATACACATTACATTCTGAGAAAATGTATTTCAAGATGAGCCTCAAACACAGAATGATTTACAAAACATTCAGTGTTAATTTATTAGTGTTACTCTGAATTCATTCAACGTCCATTGTTCTTAAACACAAGGCTTAAATCTGGAATGTGATCCAGTTCATACATAGCACGGCATGCCTCTTAGAGTGTTCCATGAGGATTTACCTATCTGCTCTTCTAGTAACTGTTTACTATTTTATTGGTAGAGCTTTGAGAATAAAAATACTACATTCGCTTGATGAATGCAGAAAAGTGTAAATGTCAAGTATGAGAAGAGTCAAATTTACCACTCTCTGGTAGCTGCTTAAATTACAAAAGCAGGGGTATGTGCATGTTTCTTGCATATGCAAGCATATTCATACACATAATCTTGTTAGTTTACAAAAGTTACAGTATTTTCTCCTAGTTCTTCCTTGCTGTTAGGCCAACAAAAGCAAAACAAAATGCTACTAACCTAGGAGGTGGCTTTCCTTTGGCTTCACACTGTATTACAATATTCTCTCGAGGGTCAACAATGTAATCTTTCGGAGATTGATGAGTTATCGTAGGAGGTTGCGACACTTCATTATGCAATATAAGAAAGAGAGACGAATTTAACAATGTTTTCAAAGTATCACCAAACCAGTTTTGTAAACAGAGAAAGCAGAATTGTGATTAGCAACCAAATCAGCGACACAAGAGTGGGATTAAAGTATTTTTATCCTTTGTATTAGGAGGTTGAAGTGCTCTACCCTTGTAAATCAGTGTAGCTATACTACCTTCCAACTGAGCTATCCTGATTTACAGTGGATGAAGATCTTGGCCAAAAAGTTTAATGAATGTTACTTCTATACCTCAGGTTTCAACAGATTTCCACAAACCCAAAGGACACTCCAATTTTAAGTCCAGCAATCTGAAATGAAGAGTTGGAAGGCATAAACCTTCACAAAATGTCTTTTACTACACAGAAGGAAAAAAACACACATTGCTTTGTGTTCTAAATATTTTTGTATTTCCAAATTTTCTATGGGTGTAACACTTTTCACACATTTATTATGCTCAACATAATCTATAAAGCATGCTTTTAGGAACTACTTTTCAGGAGTAAAAAATGTGTTAAAAGACTGTAAAAATGACAAAAATAGTATCTACTTTCCAAATAAAGTAAACATGTAGGAGAATTATCGTACTGATTTCCCAATAAGGAACCCAGTAAGAATTTAGTCAATCTTATGAATTGCCCTGTAAGAATCAAACATTCCACATTCGTGATTTTTCAAGTACTCTAGAATGAGTAGCACAGAACAGAATACACCTGACACAATAGTTGGTGCCTACCTGTTTAACGTAATTTATAACATTTTATCAATATTTATGCTGATTTTTGCATTAAAAATATCTTTGCAATATTAAGATAGTGAGAAAGGTGTCTTCCTCAATATTATTCATCTCTTTATAGTTTAGTATCATCTAAAGTAACCTGTTTAATAACATGCCCATTAATATCTTTGTCTGAATGTTGTAAATTGCCTATCCAGCAATGCTACTGCTTTGGGGTAATTTCTAGCCACTTGAACAAAATATTTCAATCACTAGAATTAGTTGTATTCTCATGCCTCTTTCTAGCCAGTTAAAATTGTAAAACTGGGATTTTTATTTTAAGTCTTTCCTACCATTATGTATTTCATCTGTTGCACAGACAGGGGTAGCCTTCTGTAAAACCCTACTGACAGGAAACAGCCAGGTTAAAAACATCAGATCATGAAATCATTAACAATATACAGCAGCTAAGCAGAACAGAACAGGCCATGCAGAACTGGGTTTTGCTCCTCACCGCAGAGGGGAGAGTCCTTAAATGAAGAAGGCAGCATTTTCACATGATCATGCCTTTGTGTGTATTTCTTTAGAGGCACATTGAAGACAGACCTTTTCCCTCTCAGGGGCATTTTTCAGGGTCAGTACATGCCAGATGCTTGCTTGGGAAAAGCAAGTGCACTCTGAAAAGGGACATGACATGAACACTTCCCAACCCACAGGATATTTCATCTGATGCACATCAAAGGTCTGAAATCTCCACTCCTGTACTATGCACTGCACTTAAAACTGATTGAATTAACCATGACACTAGAGCTTAGTTAGGAAAAGCCATAAAAATATGAGGTCTACTTAAATAACCCTATCCACTATGGATACAAATGTATCTCCAACTCATATGCGTATAATAGTACAAAAGTACATATATTCCAACAAATTTATTTTTTATCAAATACATTTACTCCTGAAAGTAGCCATAAAACACTGCACATGCTGATATTGACTAAATATTTTAATGTTCAGATAGCACACCATCAAAAACCACACAATTCATTCAGAATTTTAGAATGTTGATTTATGTACAGTAGGTTTTTTTCTGAACACTGCATGCACAAAACATCTAGATACAGCAAACCAATCAGTATTACTTTTCAGCAGCACACAGCCTACTTTTAGTGAGGAGGAACTTACATTCTTCTAGAAGTTTTGCTTTTATTCCCACATCAGAATCAGCAGTTGAATGGACAAATGGAGATTAAAGAGAAACATTTGTTAGTGAAAAGAAAATTAGCAATTTTGAGAGGGAAGATAAGTATCTCTGACAAGTACATTGGTTACCATTAAAAAGTAAACATTTAAAACATTTAGCACTGTAACCCATGCGGGGAGGCCTGACATTCCACCCACAGTTTCCATTGTGTCAGTTATTACTACATTTATCTCAAAGCTCATGGCATGAGAACCTTTTCTGAAGTGTTGACTTTTTAAGGGCAACCATGATATGTGATTTTGGTCTTGCAAGGACACAAGACACTAATACTGAGGAGACAGCAAATCAGAATTAGTGGAGTGCACTGCCCTCATGCTGCAGTCAAAATCAATCCACCCATATGATCACATAGAATAGCAAAGAGAATGCTTCAGGCTAAAATTACTCTTGTAAAGACAAAAGCACCTAATTCTACTCAACAGACTTGCAACCCCTCTTGGTTTGAAAAATAACTAAACAAAAAAAAATCATCTTAGCTGTCACATCTTTATTGCTTACTTCAAATGTTTTGCATGCATGTCTCTTTATCAATAATGTATTAGAGCAGTTCAAATGCCTTTGGGTTACCTACATTTTCAGTCATCCCTTACCTGCTTTGAGGAGACAGTGACTAGGAACTAATGAACTGCAAAGAATAGGAACTGAGAATCTGGATGAAACCTAAAGGTTCAACTAATCAACTATGTTCTCACCACCAGGTCTCTGTGGTGGTTATTTAGGGAAGACCCACAAAAAATATAAATCCTTCCCTTGTGGTGCTCTCCCAGAGCCCATTCTCATCATTATTTATGAAAGCAATAACATCATTACAGATGCAATTGCTGTTAATATTAGTTTTGGCTAAAAATTCAAGTATGTGATTTTATCAGACCTAACAAAGTTATTAAGCATTAAGGAGTAGGGAATTAAATTCTCAGTAGAGAACTAAAACGATACATCTAAAAGAACTACTCATTTTTGTCTCTTGACGCATTTCTGGTAAATTTAACCTGAAGTCTTGCTCTATAGATAACGATATTAGAGTGCTGCACAATTTATATTAGCTCCTAAACTACAAGATGGGGGTTTAAAACACTATTTATAGACTGCAGAGATATCTATGCAGAAAAATTAAGTTTAGAAAACAAGACATTAATTCAACAAACTTTCAAAGCCCTCTTTAAGGCACAGCTTATTGCTCTGAAGACATTTAGAGCACAACAACAAGTTTGATGTGATTCAGATATATTGATCTTCTTACAGAAATACAGGTCACTGGTTTGATAGGCTTGTAAAATGCATGGGGGTAACCCACCAAAGCAGTTGCAATTTATGTCAATGAAATTATTAAAGAAAAACACGCATTGTGGAAGGCAGGAAGGTATCACAAACATGGGAGTAAAGAAAGTCATGCATATTAGAATCCTAGGAAAATTTACTGATGTATTAATCCATCAATTTAACACCAGCCCTAATTTTCTCTTCCCTGGTAATTAGTTTAACAAATGAATAGTCACTATGAGGTGCAACATGGTTCACTGAATCCTGAACATGTGATCATGCTTATCTTAGAAAGAAAATAGCAACCTAAAGCATGAATAATTTAATAAAATCAGCTATTAGGACTATAAAATGCAGCATCTACAATTGCTTCCTTTTCAGCATGGAGTCCTACCTTCAAGGTTCCCCACTATCACAGTCTTAGACAAGAACTTCAGATCTTGGGATTTCTTCTCTTTTGGATGCTTCCTCACATATTAATGATAGAGTTCCCTGCTCAGCACACATTTTTAACTTAAAGTTAAGTATTTGTCCATTTTCAGGCACAGCTTAGGAAATCTAAGAGCCTAATTTACCCTTTGGGCTCAAAAAATAAGATGCTTTGAGTATCTGAATTTTAGGTATTTGAGTCTTTTACTGATTCACTATCAGCTCCTGCAAACCTCTTCTCTGGAGGTAAGGGTGATTGATGACAGCGACTAAGAATTGTCATGGGGTTTTCAGCAAATTATCAGTATGATCCTAACTTCACAAATAATTAGAATTTAGCTGGGCTTCTCTGCCCCTCTTAATTTTTATCAAATAATATGTTCAACAAAGGGACACTGAATTGTAAGTAAGATCCTGTGAGAATACGGTGTTAAAATGTAACTCATTTTATTGCACAGGTTTTGAAAATCTTCAGTAAATAAATGTAAATATTCATAATCATAATCCCTGATTGAAATGTTTATCTCCACGTTTATCTCCATGTTGGAATTATCTTCAGCTTTCTACAGAAATTATTTAACTAAATTTCCATTATTCTACACTTATTTAGCAGGTTAATACTTACAGTCAAGAGGTACGTCCAGTGCTGAAATAATTTGGCACAGAAAGAGGATCAAGAAAGGTTTACTTGCAGGTACGCTCTTCTTTTTCATCATGATTTTAGGCTGTACTGAGTAAATCACACTTGAAGAAAGAAGTTCAACTTCATCAGACTAAGTAGCTTGCAATAGTTACGTAAATATAGACAAGAAACCTGTAAGCAAACAAACAAACAAGAATAACAATATGGAGATACAATGGAGAGTTGAATGATCACATACATCTTTATAATACTATGAAAAACAAGCAGTCTACATACTATATCCAGGAGTAATAATTACACTATGTGTTCTAATGAAATCCAAGAAATTCAGAAGTTCTTGGGACACCAAGATCTTATCACCTTCCTAAGGAAGCTACTGAACACCTCCCACAACCTTATTGAATGGAAATAGAACTGCCTCTCCTCAGAAAGATAAAACATCAGTCCAGCTAGTTAAAAAATAATATATACTAAAGCTAATAGTCCTCTGAAGTAGATTTAGTGGATTAAAGCTCTGAAGGCCCACCTAGTCTCTCTTTCAATCACCTTGCACCAGTCCTGGAAAGAGTTATTTAGGCATCTAATAATAATATAATGGCCAGACTTCGCGAACGAAGAACCGGGGAAGGTCTTTACGCCTTCCAGCCTGCGCATTGGATTTTTTAGGTGAGTTACAGTGTGCGCGGAACTGAGCCCAC
>JAYRBT010000042.1:27577456-27664624 GCA_036023395.1 Myiotriccus ornatus | reverse complement strand
AAGGCTTCATGAGAGGAAAGTCCTGCTTATCCAATCTGATTTCCTTTTATGACAAGGTAAAACACAAAGTTGATTGACGGAAGCCAGTTGATGTAATCTTCTTAGACCTCAGTAAAGCTTTTGATACTGTCTCTCACAGGTTGCTTCTGGACAAACTGTCCAGCCCACAGCTGGATAAACACATCATGTGGTGGGTGAGCAATTGGCTCGGGGGTTGAGCACAGAGGGTAATACTGAATGTGGTGACATCAGACTGGTGACCTGTCACTAGTGGGGTTCCACAGGGCTCCATCTTGGGCCCTGTGCTCTTCCACAACTTCATAAATGACTCGGATGCAGAACTGGAAGGGATACTAAGCAAGTTTACAAACAGCACAAAACTGGGAGCAGCTCTTGACTCCCTTGAAGGCAGGGAGGCCCTGCAGAGAGACCTGGACAAATCAGAGGACTGGGCAATCAACAACCAGATGAAGTTCAACAAGGGAAAGTACCAGATTCTACACTTGGGATGGGGCAACTCTGGCTGTTCATACAGACTGGGGAATGAGATGCTGGAAAGCAGTGTCATGGAAAGGAATGTGGGGGTTCTGGTTGATGGCAAGTTGCATCTGAGTCAGCAGTGCCCTGGCAGCCAGGAGGGCCAACCTTGTCCCAGGGGGCATCAGGCAAAACATCGCCAGCCAGTCTAGGGAGGGGATTGTCCTGCTCTGCTCTGCACTGGGGCAGCCTCACCTTGAATATTGTGTGCAACTTTGGGCACCACAATATAAGAAGGATGTTAAGCTCTTATAAAGCATCTGAAGGAGGGCAATAAAGATGGTGAAGGGATTTGAGGGGAAGCTGTATGAGAAGTGGGTGAGGTCACTTGGCCTCAGGGCTTATGAGAAAAAATATCATATTATCAGACTGCTACGACAGACACACCATGGTGTACAAACAGAACCAGAAGGAAAACTGTGGAGTGGACAGAAGGAAAATGCACCATCATCCTGTGTGAAGACTTCCAGTTCAATGACTACAGTTTGTTCCTTGTAAATATGCAAAGGGGATACTCATCTGAAATGCTCCCTGAAATTTTAATTCCTTTCCCCAGGAGATAAGATAAACAGATTTTTTTTTTCCTTTTTTTTCTAATTTTTTCCCGCTCACCAGAGTTCAGAGCATGAGTAATATAGTCTGTTCTACTCTGGGTAATTACCTTCTTTGCATCCCTACAGCTAACCCCAAAAGCACTGACTGTCCAGAAGTACTAAAGTATTCCTGAAATCCTGGAGATATTCTTGTGAAAAGCATACTGTGCAAAAGAGCAGAATCTGATTCACAGACAGGGCAACTCCTCCCTTTGGGAAGTAGAGCAGAAACCACTAATATTAGCACGAAATGCCAGAATAGTTATGCTAAAGAGGAGGTCACTCAGAATAGGGACAGTGCCAGAAACTGAGGACTAAGGCATTCTGTCAGATATAAAACCCTAACAAGTACATGAACAAAGGAGGGTAAACAGTGCCGAAAGAACAAACTGTACAAACTCTGCTAGCTGCCTTGGGTACATTTTTGGAGATGGGGGTTGGGGTCTAGCCACCTATGTGCAACATCTATTGAACAGGTAAAAGCATGTTGCTTTTTTAATTTTAATTAATTCTGTTAAAGTAGTTACAATTACAACTGTTAGCTTGCAGTGTCTGCCCACCATTAAAAACTGAAATGAACTGAGAGCTCAGATACAAACACTTCAACACTACAGAAATATTCCTGTCTTTCTCTCTAAAAGTGAGAACTGATAATGTCCACAATGATTATAGCTGTGCAAATCAGGTTGGTTCCTGCTTTAAACAACACTAATTCATGTTGCCACTGTTCCTAAAAGAATTGTGTGAGACCTAAACAAGCAAAACAACTCCTTAAAATTTGCAGATATCACCAGTGTTGTGCTACATTTCATAACCAGGCCACCATGCTCAGGAATGCTGCTGAGGATCATATGTGCAGGGATGACTGCTGCCTTAACAACTGTCTGAAAAAACTCGCATATTTTAACATTTTCTGGCTTTATCACTTCTTTATACGAGTATCTCTGGTTCCCCCTCACTCTCAAATACTTTCTAACAACTCGCAAATTGCTAATTAATTTCATCATCTTCATAAAACCTGACTGCTGCAGCTGGACACCTCAATTCTATAGATAAAGTAAAGCAGGGAAGGTTGGCATTCAAGTTCTCTTTTTTTCCCTGCTGCCTTTGTTTGGGGTTTTTTTTCATTGCTCCTCCACTCATCCCTAGTGAGTCTGCACCTGGAGTGCTGTGTTCAGTTCTGGGCTCCTCAATAAAGGAGAAACACAGAGCTCCTGGAGAAGGTCCAGTGGAGGGGAACAAACAAGGGATTGGAGCATCTCTCTTATGTGGAAAGGCTGAGAGAGTTGGGTCTGTTAAGCCTTGAGAAGAGACGACTGAGAGGGGTAGTAGTAGGGGTGGTAGTGCTCACCAAGCAACTTTCCATCATTTACCAGCAGTCCTGGCTAACTCAGATGGTCCCAGTTGACTGCAGGTTAGGATTTGTGATGGCCATCTACAAGAAGGGCCAGAAAGAGGATCCGGAGAACTACAGGTCTGTCAGCCTGACCTCTTGAGTGCCATCACACGGCATGTACAGGACAACCAGGAGATCAGGCCCAGCCAGTATGGGTTTAGGAGAGGCCAGTCTGCTTGACTAACCTGAGCTCCTTCTATCACCTGCTAAGTGGATGAGGGAAAGGCTGTGGATATTGTCTACCTGGACCTTAGTAAAGCCTTTGGTACTGTTTACCACAGCATTATCCTGAAGGAACTATCTTGTCATGGCTTGGATGGGCATACTCTTCACTGCGTAAAAAACTTGGTTGGATGGCCAGCCACTGAGAGTGGTGATGAGTGGTGCTACATTCAGTTGGCAACTGGTCACCAGTGGTGTTTCCCAGGACTCAGTACTGGGCCTTGTCCTGTTCATTATCGATGACCTGGATGAGGGGATCAAGTGCACTCTCAGTCAGTTCACAGACAACACCAAGCTGGGTGGGAGTGTTGATCTGCTGGAGGGTAGGAAGGGTCTGCAGAGGGATCTGGACAGGCTGGATCAGTGGGCTGATTAGGACAATTGTATGAGGCTCAACAAGGCAAAGTGCTGGGTCCTGCTTGGGTCACACTGACCCCATGCAGAGCTACAGGCTTGGAGCAGAGTGGCTGGAAAGTTGCCCAGTGAAAAAGGACCTGAGGGTGCTGGTTGACTAGGAAAGTCCCCGTACTAGTGAGGCCACATCTCAAATCCTGTGTTCAGTTTTGGTCCCCCTCAAGACAAGAAGGACACTGAGGTGCTGGAGCGAGTCCAGAGAAGGGCAATGGAGCTGGTAAAGGGCCTAGAGCTCACTGAGGGAGCTGAGGGTGTTTAGCCTCTTATCTTCTCTATATCTATCTGATAGGAGATGGTAGCAAGGTGGGAGTTGTTCTCTTCTCCCAAGTAACAGGACAAGAGGAAATAGCCTCAAGATGTGCCAGAGGAATATTAGCAAAATTGAATATTAGGAAAAAATTATTCACTGAAGGGGTGGTAAAGCACTGGAACAGACTGCCCAAAGAAGTGGCTGAGTCACCATTCCTAGAGGTATTTAAAAGGCACGTGGATGTGGCACTTTGGGACATGGTTTAGTGTTGGACTTGGCCGTGCTGGGTTAACAGCTGGACCGCAATGATCTTAGAGGTCTTTTCCAACCTAATCCATTCTACAACTCTATGATTTCATAAAATTGAATATTTTTAGTTTAGAGCAGGAAAAGTGCCTTGGATGCAGAGATGACATTCTGGATGAACCAGCACTGCCCCTGTTATTACTTCTCTGCCTGGTGTCTACTGTTATGCACAACTACATGTTCATTCCTTTTATTACCATATTTTTCTTCTCGTTTAAAACAAACTACATTATTTTAGCCAGTTTTACTGCCATTGAGTATTAAACTGCATCTGTCCAAATGGACAGACCCAATGTTGTTACGTTATTTTAGAGGGATAACTTCAAATAACAAATATAATGTACTAAAATTCATCTTTCTAGGATTTATCCTTCATTTTGCTGGTGTTATTTAACCAAATCTACCACTGGCTTCATCTGAACTTGGCTTGATTAAAATTTATTCTATAAACTTTACTACAGCTGATTCTGTTAAATCTCTGTTCCCCAGTCATTTCCTTGTATCTGCACTATCAAAGAGAACCTATTCAAAAAGATAAAAGAAGGGCTTATTTTTATGTATTTCACATTTATGTAAATGTGAAAAATGTCTCTGCTATTATGATGTTAAAGGATTAATGGTTTTTTAATTGAATGTATTTTTTATTTTAATGTATTAAAAATAAACCCCTGCAGCTTAATTCTCACAATAAATCTTGCACTTGTAACAGAGTTTAAAACATCATTATCAAACTGAAACCTAAATGAGCTGTGCTAACTACATTTGCATGCTATTGCCCTTTCATTTTAAATACATTTTATATGTTAAGAATATTTTCAATTTTCTGTTTAAAAGAATCAGAGAAGGTACTTACACCACTGAAATAACAATTTCAGGTGCAATTTAAGCAAGCAGCATAGGACAAAGCAAATAACTAGAGCCTGAGTGAGCTTTTTTATACAAATCATTAATTCAAACCTTTAGGGTAAAAAAAGCTCATTTATTCATCAAGAAGTTAATCCAGTTTTTTCCCTAACTGGGAAATAGCTTTCCCCGCTTTTTTTTGGTATGAGTATGCTATTCATTAATGAAACAAAAAAATCTTACCCAGGACTTCATATCTATTATGTAAGTAAACATTACACTTTGATGTAAAAATTTACATTGTTCACAGAATCATTTGAATTTCACATTCACATTACCACCTAGGAGACAAAAGAAATTTCTTTCACACTGCCATATTCACTACTGTTTTCTTCAACTTTTTAAAACTAATTTATCTGTTATATCAAAATCTCAAATCCAAACACCACACATTGCAAGAACAGTAATTTTTTTCCTGTTTAAATTAAGCTCAGCAAAGTTTTGTGATGTCACACTAACAGATGAGGAAAAACTTTTTTCCATTCAAAGTACTCTCCCAAATAGTCTATTTTCTCATTATACAAATACTATTCTAAGCATATATGATACTCCCCCCCAAAAACTAACACTTAAATTGAATTAAAGAAAGATTCTTCAAGGTAAAGGGAAAAATAGCATTGGAAGAGGAAAACATAACACAAAATCCCAAAACAACTATAAAAAGAATTTTTCTGAAATTCTGCTGATAGTATTGAAAAAGCACTTCAGCTCACAACCTGTAAACCAGACTGTAAACTTGTACTAGCAGACTGATAAGCCTACTACTTTATCCACACTAGAGAATGACTACATCTAATGATTCAAAAATAAAAACAGCTCATTTTATGATAATATGTCTAGGCACAGAAACAAGGCAGCACTAAATTGAATTCTTATTCTCAAGAAAAGTCACTGTTTTATAATTATGCATCCATTTTCTTTCCAAACTACTTTTTTTTTTTTTTTTCAGCTGGGTTATTTACCAAATTTTTAGACACAGACGAAAAATGGAAACCAAATTTCTCTCCAATAACATGGGTACACTAACAGTAATTTCTCACAGTACAATTATCAGAAATTTTTTCATTAAATTTTGCCAGTTCTAATTTTTTTGCATAGTTGTAACACCTAATACATTTTTTCCATGAAAATGCAGTATAAAATACGAACATTTCAGAAGGAAAAGCTTCAAGAAACTATGACAACAAAGGCAAGATATTTAAAAAGCAAAAAAAAAAAAAAATCCTAATTAGCTTTGATTACTTCAAACACTTGGCTATGCTTTACAGTTTTTATGAATTATCTTACTCTTTGAGGCACTTTTCAGTCATAATTAGTATAACAGTGTATCAAGGCAGCTTGTCAGTCAGACCCCTCTGCTTCGCACATCTTGAAACATTGATCCTTCAAAGAAAATACAAAAGACTGCTCATTCGACTCTCAAGCCACACCTGCAGGTGATACAGCCGTATTAGCACAACACTGTTCTGGATTTCAACACATAAAGAATCAAAAGTTGCTATAAATCAACAAGAAAGGCCAAAATTATTTTCTCAGACATACTAATTTGAATTGAGAGAGATGCTGTTGTCCAAGAATTTTTAATTTTACATTAAATTGCCTTACTGCTTATACACCAGAGAAACTGTAATATAACTACGACCAGAAAGTGCTCTTTAATCTTTAATATATAATTAAATTTTGGTGGTTTTTCAATTTATCCAGAGACTTAGTACCACTTAAAACTGTGCTTTGTTGTATTCATTTTAATCAAATGTTATTTTAATTGGGTCTGTAAGGACATGTAGAAACTGCGTCACCACAGGGAAGAAACTAATTTCTTATCCTCTGTTCTTACATCTCTGAAAACAGCCTGGTTTTCAGTCTCACCTTTAACTTCCCTTCAGGCATTATTCCCTAGGGTTCCACAGCTTTAATTTCCAATTCAGACTTGCTCAAAAGAATAACAGATCTCAAAGCAGTACTTCTGGAAAGCAAGACTTGTGGAAATGGGGATATCTTACCAAATTTTCCGTATTTTCTATGGGAAGAAGTTGAAGCATGAAGTAGGGCTCCTTGGAAATGCTTCATGGAGCCACTGTGTGAGTATACTACAAAGTTGGAGTACCTCCTTTTAAAATGGAGAAGCTGTAATGAATGCACTGCACCTCTCCCTCCCTCACCCTGATTTCTCCTAAGCTTCATTCCTTCTCAAAGACAAACAGGGGCTGCCTTTTCTTCCTTCACAAAAGCTGTACGTAAGATAGCCAGGCACCACCAGACTATTCTCCATACTGCTGAGAGTGTAGCTATCGATGAAGAAGAAGGGAAGAATCATAGAATCAACCGGGTTGGAAAAGACCTCCGAGATCATCAAGTCCAACCCTTGATCCAACACCACTGTGGTTACTAGACCATGGCACTAAGTGCCACATCCAGTCTGGCAAATAAAGCCCATCAAAGGAAAAAAACCTTAATCAGACTTTGAATAAGAACAGTCTACCTCACAGTGAAAGAGAGGGTTTGAGACATAACTTTTGTTACTGTCAGAACAATAAAATACTAAATTATTAATACCCTCTCACAGAGAGCAGTTACAATAGCTGAGACTGGCTGGCAAATCCAGGCAGCAAAATTAGGGAGCCTCTTTCCCAACCTTCATTCCTTCCTTGCTTAGCAGGAACTTGACTTAAGCTGTTTGACTCCAAAGATTTGGTAAGTAGTTCACCAGTTTCTAGACCATAACTATATTCCACAATTTCATAACTATATTCCACAATTCAGATAGGTTCAAATTGCCCAGGCAACATTTACCGTGAAGTAAATATCTTCATTCCCTGTCAGAATCAAATTTAAAGTGTCAAATCAACTTTCATCTCTAAGTGCATGAAAACAATGTTTTTTGTTAAAGAGATAAGTCCTAAGGATGGGTAGGGGAGGGCAGGGTGTGTTGAGGTTTTCTACCTTTTGTGGGTTTGGTTTGTTTAGTCTTTTTTTATTTGTTGTTTCATTTTGTTGGTTGGTCTTTGTTTTATTTTGGTTTTTTCTGCAGTGGGGTTTTTGTTTGGTTGGGTTTTGTGTTTTGGGGATTTTTTTGTCATTTGAGATCCTGGACCAAACTTTTGCACTGTAATTTAGATGAAATTGGATCAAATTTATGAAAGGGCTTATGTCACATTTATTACCTGTGAAGCAATCACCAGACAACAATGACCAAAGAAACCCTCTCAAGCTTCCTTTTCCCAGAGTAAAAAAGTGGAAAACAGCCATCAACATATTTAGGGTTTTCCAGCAGAGCATAGGAATACTTTTCTTATAACCCTGAACAGAAGAAAAGGGAAAGAGTCCGTGTCTCACATCTTAAGGTGTTTTGGTTTTCTCACATTTGAAACATGAGTGGAACCCAAAGGCAACAAACCTGTTTGTACCCCATATCATTGTTCTAAAAATGTTACAGCTTTCCACAGTGCATCACCGGGATCTCTGCATTCAAACTCATGTCTCATTTTTCACTTCATCATTCATTCTGTAGCAGGAGCCGGTTGCTGTAAAAAAGGAATCACCTGGAAACATCTTTCACAAAATCATGGAGGAGGTAAAAATGAAGTAAGATCTTTCCTCAGTCTTCTTTAACCTTGATAGTGAGTTCCCAGCATTAGGCTGGGTCCAACAAATTAAATGCGTTTTGACATATAATGCTTTCTGCTGGGTAGTTGCCAGGTAAGATAATAAATTTTTGCTTAATTAAACCACATTCCTTTTTTTTTCCACAAGGACTGATAATCTAATGGCTGTTTGCAACGTTGCTTGATGTATTCACATCAGTATATGCTGGGAAAAGTATGATATACCTTTTGTTTAATGTCAAAAACCAGAATTTCCAGACATAAAGCCAACAGTTGGCATGACAGAGAACTCTGAACTTCAAACATATGCTTTCTCACATGTTTAATCACAGGAAGTTTACCTAAGTCACTACACTGGTTTAGCAGAGATACTGAATGTCATGGGGAAAGCAGAAAGAGGAAGGAAAGGCTCAAAGATTTTAAAAGGACAGAAGTATAGTTAAAATACTCTTTTAACAAAACTCAACCACTTTAATGTATTTAAGTCAAGACACTCACACCAAAAAAAGCCCCCAGTAAAAATCTGAGCTAAGGAAACAAATACAATTAAACCTGAACTAACTTGACTGCTGTGTAAAAATGGACTTAGCTATACAATTTTTTTGTATAAAATCAGTTTTTGCTACTATAAAAGCACTAAGAGCCAGGTTAGAAAAGTAGTTTCCCCTTTAACTGTCAGCAATCACTGCAGTCTCCTGATCATCAAAGTACTTTATTAGAAGGTACTTTGCAGTACTCAGTCTTCCATATATCCTACATAACTGCAGGAATGAAAAAAAAAGACATTCATAGAAACTAGAATGATGACTTTTTTTCTTTGGCTTGCTTGCCAGAGCCACAGAATTATGCAGCAAATTAATTTCCACCAATTAAAATAGAACCTGCTGAGGGGGGTGGGTGTCTGTAGGAAAAGGTGTCATTAGGGCTCTGCATTTGCTGGCTAAACTCCCTTTTTTTTTTTTTTTTTTTTTGCAAGAGCAGACCAGAGTTCTCTCCAGCATTCCCTTTTACTTAAATGGAAAAGTATGGAAAAGTTGGTACTTATATTTAAGGGTGGATTTTCACACTAGGTTTGCTCGGATCTAAAGACAAGTAGCTGTCAAGAAGATATGGAGAGGTCCTGAGCTCTTCTGTTCCTCACTACAAATTCCTGCCCCCTTTCCTCACATTCAAGAACTGTAGCATTCCCAGTGACCTACATCACTTCATTGATCCAAGAGAAAACAAACCGCTGCAAGAAAAGATTAGGTTCTGACATGACAGAGATTTCCCCAAAGGAACTCTCTCTCTTCTGGATGACAGCGAGATATTAAACAAAGCATCATATGAAACTGTACCCCCAGCCTCAGTCTTCATGGATCTGAGTGAGGTGAATGTAATACCGAAATATTGCTATCACTCTAAGTTGACTCTGTTCCTCCCTACTTCTGCACTGGTGAGGAAACCTCTGCAAAGCCAAGGAAATTTATTTCAGAAGTAGAGTCACACTTCTGAAAACAAGTATTTATGCACCGTTGTTTTTCCTAAAAACAATAATTTAAAAAATCAAATAAAGATTCTAGTATTTCTCACTCTGTTTGACTCAATGAATGGTGAGTCAACAGCATTCATTATAATTTTTCAAATCACTATCAACTACATAAAGGTTAAACTATGTTCCTCAAAGACAGTCTCCCAAATAGGCTGTATTTTCACCTACTTTGCAATTCAAAAGAACTTCTTAGAATTGCAAACTTACTGCTTTTTCCCAAGGAACAAATTTCAAGTCTTCAAATTTCATTTATACTTAGCTTTTTCATTCAGACTAATCAGCTGTCCAGTATTTTGAACAGCTGATTATCCTGAATGACTTTTATTCAGACATTCTTTTCCATGACCTTCAGAAAGGACAGAGTTTCTTCATGTCTTTGTGATTAACAGTCATACTTTAAAGCTACTTTTCACTACAGCATCTCATTTCCTGACTTTAACAGAATCTTATACCACTCAGTCATCTAATGCTTTTAATTACTGAAAAACAAGAGATACATTTTATTTTGAGATAATTTGCTAGAGTTCTTGTCTCATGTTCAACAACTTCAAAATATCTTTAACACTTTTTCACATGTTCAGGACAAGACATTGGATAAAGCACCACACAGGGTTAGCCTGTAAGCAGCTGGCTACCAAGAGGCTAACTTAACAATGGGAAAGGATGCTAAATTCTCCCTACCTACCAGACAGTTAACTAAGTGCAGAATAGGTTTTGATAGCTTCAGATCATGTAAGTAATAATTCAGAATTTATCTACTTCATCTCATATCTCATCTTTTAGTTCCTCCTGTCTTCTTTCATGTCAGCAAGAGAGATGCAGTTTTAACATTCAAAGGCTTTGAATGTTCCTCTCTTTGCCTCATGAAAGGAAACTCTTTGGATATATCCTATTTCCTTCTGGATGGTAACACTTTCAGGTTTAAATACATTCAACTCTAGAATGCCATAAGCAAACAATCCTATAGTCCTCCTACCATTAGAAATCCTGCACTAAAATTTCTACCTCATAGAAAACTGACTCCAGATGTTGCAACTCAGTTAAACAAGAACTCTAACTCAAACTGAGTTCTACTTTTTTTATGTCACTTCACAGGAAGGGAATTGCACTAACCTCCTTGGAATCACTTCTAACACACAAGGGCAAGAAGAGAACAGAATTGGATCTCCTCTCCTCACACGCTTCTTGTCACATGTCTGTATCACAAGAGCACAGCAGCCTGTAAAGTCATACTGACTCTTCTCTCACCATGTCTCAGACACATTTCACAAGATGACAGATGCATTCATAAATTTCACTGAATATTTTAATTAAAAAACCCGGCATTGGCATTTCATTTTCTTATCTTTATGATTCAAAACATGTCCTTGTATTTCTTCCTAATGAGTTGCTGCATTGTTCCTAGTGTACGCTGTTAGATGTGAATTTTTAATTCTGAAGAGAAGTGCTATATTCTGCAAACTCTGTAAGTCATGTAAAAAGGAATGTCAAACCTTTATTGGATTTCCCTGATCTTTATATTCACCAACCCTTTAAATCTTACTTGAATAGATTAGTGTATTTGGTTTATCAAGAAAAACATAATTCAAAAAGTATAGGCAACTACCATATACCAATGTATGCAGTCTCCTGCAAAATAATTCTAACATAGTACCATCCTTCATATATATTTAACAGAATGTATTTTATAAATAGTGTAAATTTTTATATTTGAAGGCTTTTATTTCTAAAAGTAGAAAAATTATTACTAAGCCATAGCAATCTCATTAAGTTCCCACTGACTGGAAATTGGGAAACATAACTCCCAGGGAGCTACAGCCTGGTCAGTCTCACTTCATTGCTTGGCAAGATCATGGAGAGCAGAACCTCCTGGAAACAATGCTAAGGCACAAGTAGGTAACTGGTGAAAGTCAACATGTATTCACTAATAGCAAACTGTGCCTAGCAAATCTGGTGGCCTTCTACGACAGGATGGATAAGGGAAGAGCAACTGACATCATCTGCCTGGACTCTTGCAAAGCATTTAACGCTGTCCCACACGACATCTTTGTCCCTAAACTGGAGAGAAATTAATTTGATGGAGGGACCACTCAGTGAATAAGGAATTGTCTAGATGGTCACACTCAAAGAGCTGCAGTCAATGACTTGACGTCCAAGTAGTGAACAGTGATGACTGGTGTTCCTCAGGGGTCGGTACTGGGACTGGCACTATTTAACATCTTTGTCGGCAACACGACTCCAGGATGGAGTAGACCCTTCACGACGTTTTCCAGTGTTGCCAACCTGCGTACAGCAGTCGACATGCTGGAGGGAAGGGATGCCATCCAGAGGGACCTCTACAGGCTTGAGAGGTGGGCCTGTGCGAACCTCATTAAGTTCAAGAAGGCAAGTGCAAGGTCTTGCACCCGGATCAGGGCAATCCCCAAATAGAAATACAGATTGGGCAAAGAATGGATTAAGAGTAGACCTAAGGAGAAGGAAATGGGGGTTCTAGCTGATAAGAAGCTCAACATGAGCTGGCAACATGCAATGTGCACTCTAGTCCAGAAAGCCAAACGTGTCCTGCCTTACAACCAAAAAGCATGGCCAGCAGATCGAGGGAAGAGATCCTCCCCCTCTACTCTGCCCTCATGAGACCCCACCTGGCATACTGCATCCAGCGCTGGGATTTCCAGCATAAGAAAGATGTAGACCTGTTGGAGAAAGTCCAGAGGAGGGCCAAAAAGACAGTAAGAGGGCTGGAACACCTCTGCTGTGAAGACCATCTGAGAGAACTGGGGTAGTTCAGCCTGGAGAAGAGAAGGGTCTGGAGAGACCCAGAAGTGTCCCTAAAGAGGGCCTATAACAGTCAGAGAGGGACTCTTTACAAGAGCGAGTAGTGATAGGACAAGGGGGAATGTCTTTCAACTCAAAGTGGGTAGGTTTAGATTGGATATTAGGAAGAAATTCTTTCCTGGGAGGGTGGTGAGGCACTGGAACGGGTTGCCCAGACAAACTGGATGTCCCATTCCTGAAGTGCTCTAGGCCAGACTGGATGGGACTTGGAGCAACCCGGTCTTGTGAAAGGTGTCCCTGACCATGGCAGGGAGGTTGGAACTAGATGAGCTTTAAGGTCCCTTCCAAACCAAACCATTCTGTAATTTAATGAAAGTTATTGTATACATAAATTTACTAAATTTTTAGTCTGCTCTGCAACAAATTAGAGCCATATTTCTCAATTTAATCATAACTTATTGCCCTGATGAATACACTCCTTCAAAAAAGCACCCTGATTGTGCAGTTTCTGTGCTCACTGCAACTTAAACATACCTGGCACAACTGAGCTTTTCCATTTGCATGCTAGTTTGCAAATGATATCTTTTAGTTACCTAAAAGACAAAGCAGCTATTAAAAAGGAATCTGAAAAATCATATTTAAGGCATTTATGGAAAAGGGTTGCAGACTTAAGTCAGGTTATTGACAGAATATCTGTTAGGTTAATATAATACTCTGAAACATGACACAGAGGAAGAATGAATCCAACATTCTCAATTAGAACTCATAGAACTATATCAGAACTTTATTTTTGCTAAATAATCAGTTATTAAACTGTGTATCATGTTAAAGAAAAACTTGGAGGGGAATAAAGATTTGCAAGAGATTCTGGCTACTAATTTCATATCAACTGTTGGTGTTTTTTTAGGAAGAAAATAAAGAAACTCTCAAAGCACTGTCAATACAGTAAAAGAAGAGAAATACTGCTTCTGATATGACTCCTGCCAAGAGGCATCCCACTGTGTAGGCTATTCCAAAAAGGAGATTTTAAAAATGCATTTCATTCACCTATGAGAGTCTAATGTGACATTCTTTCAAAAGCAAATCCAATGCTATTTTTGTGCTCAAAGCTTAATGGCCTTTTCAGCCAGCACCCTGACCGAGCAGTTCACTGCCTCCACTTTGCCCAGGCCACACAGTGACACTTTTTAGGCTCTGTCAAAGCTTCTCTCTCCCTTTTAGCTCTATTGTCTTCCACAGATTTCATTCTTACCTGTGTGAGTGGGTACGCACATGTCAGCTACCATATTTTCAAATGTGTAAGAATATTTGTTTGGAGGTTTCTCTGGGGAAAAACGTTTCTGAGTGGAAAAGCATTTAGCTCTGTTTAGCTTTGTCAAGACACACTGAAGCAGCTAAGTAAGTCTATCAGCATGAAGCAGCTTTAACAATAAAAAAACATTCATTTTGTACTCTAAAGGCATGAAAGAAGTACCAACTGCATTACTTACAGTAATAGAAGGATGTCAGTGGGCACAAGAACTTTCACAGAAGTTTTCTACTAAACTCATTGTAGGTTTAAAGATGCTCTACACACAATCTTTTTATTGACTACAGAATGCAATGCAAAGCACATCAACCTTTCTTGATGGCAAGTACAACTTTTGTACGGAGGTGAATGAATCCTCTGGCACTGAGAGTAGACAGAGCCTTTACTTTTGCCATTTGACTGAGAGCACGCAGCAGCAGGTGGACACAAAAGGGACTTCCTATTGTTCCCAGAGTCTGTCTATAGTTGTTCTAGGCAGTCATGATTTGCTTTAAAGCAATTACAAAAGACAAAGCATTTTGTGAATAACCCACAGATTCTATTTTTACTGTATTTTGCCAGGCAGAATATTCAATTTCTTCTTATATCAATTTATTCTTATATCTTTCTTCTTTATATCTTAGCACAAGAAAGATATATCTTCTTTCAAAACAATTTTTCTTTTTTAATTCATGGCTGCTTTGATGGCATTTCAAAAACTAGTAAGTATACATACAGATGACTAGAGATGACAGGTTTCAAAGAACTGTTTTTGCTTTCTGTGGCTAAACATTTGACAGTTTTCTTCAAGAAATGTGTTTCGTGAATAACACTTTAAGAAATCTAACAACAAGAATTTATACTCCAAAGCTGTAAAAGCTAAAACCACAGGAATGGTAATTATTTTAGAAACTAGGTGGCCATCAACATTTGTATATCCAGTCTTTATTGTTTTGTTCTAGTACTGTACACTGTCATTATCTATTCTTCCAGCAGTATTAAAAGGCTTTACAAACTGCTGATACTCAGTCATTTACCCTCTGGTGAAGTCAGAGAGCTTTACAACATTACAGGACCACATCACATTTCAAAAGACACTTAGCTACCGCAAAAGAGGGCTCCTGATGCCAGACAGATTACATTATTGAACTATTACAGTACTCACTTCTGCTAAATTTTAGAAGGCTCATGAGAGTTCATGAATCCCAAAACAAAACCAAAAGCCTCTGTGGAATAAATATGAGATTATGTATTCTTCAGCGTGCTTTATTTAACAATGTTTCTGCTTTGGATTTCACAAATCCTATATAGATTAACCATTTAATAAAAGCTTGACAATGTAGATGCTCCATAGATGCTTCTGCAAATGTAGTAGTTTTTCCATTTCACAAATGACTTACAAGGGTTGCAGAAAAAGGCCTAACTGGAGAATTTTCATATCACAAATTTTAGATTTCGCCTTTTGCAAAAGAGGAAATGCAATCCCTGGTGTTTAATTAGAAATTTGACATTACCTACTACTTTATACTATTCTAATACTGATCCCAAGCGAATGTAAAGTGATACTGTAAGCATTTTTCCCCTCTGGTGGTAGTGCCCACACAGCTCAATCTAGTACTTTACTTACCACATTATGGGTCAGTGAGATTTAACCTCAGCTCTCTTCAAAACTGAGGTCCTTCTTCCAGCCTCTGCTCAATAAGTTTTTGACCAAAACTTTTAGTTTTCTATCCTTAGACTCATACATGCTAGACGAGGTTCCACAGAAGCACCTGGCAAAACCATCCCTTACTCTTCGTCAAGTTATACTGGCTTCTGGTCCACATCTATAAGGCTGTGCCCATTTTAACTTCATCACTACCATACTGCAGTTCTGTAAGGTTATAGATAACTATCCTCTTTCAACTGGGTCAATTAATAAAGGAATTAACAATATTAAACAAGTAAAATATCAAACGGGTGATTTAGTTGGCTGTCATGGGAAGGCAATACCCATCAGCAGGGAGAAAATCGGGCAAGCTGATAGGCTGTAAGACCTTTTGCCAGTTCAGCTGTCTGACTACACCTGATCTGAGAAGTCGCGTGTTAGAAAGCAATTTTTATCTACACAGGATGTTGTGCTCCTTCAGCTATTCTCTATTGTGAATGAATGGTGAAGAATTACTGCATCATAGAAATTAAAGGCTTCATAACTGCTGCCTAGTGATAATGCCCAAATAAGGGTCAAGTGTATTTGCTGTACAAAAAGCCACTGTGTTGTCATTTAATCCTAGCCAGTAGCCAAGACCCTCACAGCCACTTACTCACTCCCTCACTGGTAGGACTGGGGAGAGGAACTGGAAGTGTAAAAGCCAGAAAACCTGTATCTTGAGATAAAGACAGTTTAATAGAGAAAGCAAAAGCCATGCAAAGCAAAACAAGGAATGAATTCACTGCTTCCCATGGTGTAGGGATAGTTTCATTTTCAGAAGAAACTGTAACGGGAAAGCTAGGAACTCAGTTTTAGCTAGGAAGGCTTTCTCCCTAAATGGTAACTCTTTCTCAAAGGCAGTTTCAATGCTTTCGTTCCCTGCATAGCAAGAGAAGTTCTCAGCCTCTCTCTCTAAAACGTGAGAGGAGAGAGAAAGCCCTAACACACACGTACATAGGCATTGTGAAGGAGGGGGAGAAACAGAGAGGATAAAGAGGCCCTGAGAGGGCGGGAACTTGCCTTTTTCCCCTGGGGGCCCGGTGTGCACAGCATCATTAAAAGGTGGTCCTTCCATCTGAAATAAACTTTTTTTTTTTTATCATTCCACTGCCTTGGCATTCTTGGGAAGAATACCTACATGTTTTACCTTACACATGGGCAGGCAGGTGTTCAGCCATCTCTGATGAGGGCTCCATCATGCATAGCGGATACTTGGGAAGAGAAACACCATCACTCCAAATGTCTTCCTTCTTCCTCCTTTTTCTCCCCACTTTATATACTGAGCATGATGTCATATGGTATGGAATATCCCTTTGGTCAGTTTGGGTCACGTGTCCCAGCTGTGTCTCCTCCCAGCCTTCCATGCACCCCCAGTCTCCTCACCAGCATGGCAGTACAGAAAGCAGAAAAGGCCTTGGCTCTGTGTAAGCACTGCTCAACAATAATAAAACCACCTCTGTTATCATCACTGTGTTCAGCACAAATTTAAAACACAGCCCCATACCAGTCACTGTGAAGAAAGTTAACTCTACCCAAGCCCAAACCAGCACACACTGTGTCACAGAAAGCTTTTCATATCCTGCCATGGCCAGTCTCCTTTCAAATTAATTAAGTTGAAAAAAGCATAGTCATCTCTGCATAGATCTTCCTACCTGTAGACTAGTACAGATGCAGAGAGCTTCACAGAAATCAACTAGAGAAGTAAATTACATATTCTGAATCTAATTCCATCAGTTTTCATATGCCACTACGAATGCAATCCCATCACACACCCAATGGTAATGAATTATATCCTAACTTAGTAATGTCAATAGGAATTCTGCTGCTAAGTTCAATTTGACATCAGTGCATCCAAGCCAAATAACCAAACCTGGGTGAGTACAAGTATCAAAGGAGCTACACACTGGTACAAAATGGGTTCCTCCTGGAAACAAAATGGAACTTATGCTGAACTAACGTGATTTAAATTCAGGAGAAAAGCACAGATCAAGTAATCTGCTTTCCTGAGGTCTGTGAGAAGAAAGCAGGGTGCAACAGTGCCTGAGAACGAGGGTGCTGTGCCAACCACATCTCACAGACTCCACAGAGAAGCTACTGTCAGACACAACATGTCATATGCAGTTATTGTACTGAACAGACAAGGATGGTAACTGCAGGCATAACAGAGATAGGTGCTGACACTTGTTGAGGTACAAATGCACACCCCACATAGTGCCCTTTTATTTTATTTATAAAGTAAAATAATTTATCACTTTATAATAAATAAATTTATTACTTTATAAAGTAAAATAATTTATTACATTACTTATAAAGTAAAATAAAAGGTGATAGCAGCATACATGTGAAAATACTGAGAATCACAATTGTATTTCACACCAGATACTGTTTTGGGGGAATTGTTTTGGGTGGAAAAAAAGAAACAAGATTCAAATGTTAGCATAGAAAAATAACTCTTTTATGATCCTCCAACTGCAGGCTGCAGGAATATTTTGTGTGTTTCCAGAATTTTATATCAATTAATAGAATTCATGAACATGTCACTTTTCCACATTCCTCAGCCATCTCATTGTTCTGGAAAAGATCCCAAAGTTCTGCAAAAGAACAAACTGCTGTCTCTATTCTTTCAACAGCAAACACTGCGCTAACTGAATCGATGATATATGGAGAAGTATAGTGAAAAAAATGTTAAAAAATATGGTAAGAAACCTAATTCAGTTAATTTGCATGAACTGAAGTTGTCTGATCCTCCAGAGCTCTGCAAACACTCCAAGGCAACTAAAACTGCCTTGGATGAGTGCTATTCCACACCATCACTCAAGGTATGGCTCTACTTCATAACCTTTATAATTCCTTGAAAAACATTAATGGGTGGAAGCACATCGTCCTTCTGCAGGCTGCTGTTCTAGATGTGAAGGAGCTTCGATACCTTGAAAAATCTTTGTGGCCTGAGAGCTACCATTTCACATGGTGGACTGGAGAAACTTGTCTGAACACACTTGAGCTGAACAGACAGGACAGTTTGCAGTAGGTTATTTAAAATATACCTACAGGATTTAAATCTTCCTTGCAACATTTTTCTTTTTTCCCTGGCTGGAAAACATTCATTCTTGCCAGCCAAACATCCATTTTCCTTTGAAGTACTTCCTGAGAATTTAATTGCCCAGTAAATTGCCAACAAAACTTTCAAGTGTAGAACAGCCCTGAGAGACTCCAGAGTGAACAGCCTGTAATACTTAATTCATCTTTCCACAGTCAGTGAGGAGGGCAGAGTTGCCCTCCAGTCATAAAAATCAAATTTTGACTGGACAAAGTTCACTGAGCAAAATACAGTCATATACAAGAGGTAGAAGTCTGCACCATTCTCAGTAGAATCAGAAGTCCCACTGGCACAATACTCTGAAGAACTGGGATATTCAGATAATTAGCAATATAGGCACTACAACGCAAAATGTTTGATATTTCAAAATGTTTTTCTTTGACAATTTAAACTACTACAGTTATTCAGCCTCTCTTACAGAGTTCGTCCATTCTTGGCAGGTCCCCTAAATTGACTATGTGCATTATATTTCAAGTTAGCAAGGTTCAAATGATGACACAACATAAGAAAGACAGTGGAGAGGAACATTAGGTTACTAAAATATTTTTTTTGGTAACTGAAATTACATCAGAGTCTCAGTTTAAAACCTTCAGAAAGTAAATAGTTGTCAACAATGAAACAAAAGGACTCAAAATTCTTGCAAACTAGGAAATACAAATATTAAAATGGAGCAATTTATTTTTAAAGAAAATGCCAAATAAATTTTAAAAAATCCTCAAAGTGCTGACTTCATTTCACAATACTGTAAACCATGTTCCTCCTGAAGTTCTGGAAACTGTTATCTGTTATATTTATGTCAGGAAAATGTACATTTAGGTAACACTGCGATACAGTAATGCCTAGCATTGTACGAATATTCTACCTGGTTTTTGTTGTTTGGAAACAATTTTTTTACCAAAAAAAGTTTGTGCTAGACTACAGGCTGTTAATCACTCATGAGACACTTAATTATTAAAATTTTAGTGAATATGTTTTTTTTTGTCAATACAGAAGAATCAAGACTTGTAAACATTAGATATTCAGGCCTGCTGATGGTGTTGGAATACATTTACCATGAAGGGCTAACTTTAACAGCATTAGTTAATTTTTCATTAAAAATAAGCTTTAAGAACTGTAGTGAAGCTAAATTGTTATGTTAAGGGTTGATGTGACCCGCTTGCAGAGGTACATGTGATGCAGTCAGTGGAAAAGTAGTTGGGGTACACTAACAGTGTTCTATTCACAAAAAGAAGCAAGAGACACTAAAGGTGCTTCTCCTCTGTCCCTGCTGAGCCTCTTAATTGCAAATAGGACAAATTCCTCTACTGAAGAATGAAAGAGTCTCATGGACAACTGTCCTGAGATCAGGCACCAGCCTCATCCTCCTCTGAAGATAACAGGGGTCAGTGAGGCATTAATTCTGGGTGACACACACAGAGCATCATGGAGCAGTGCAGGATATGAAGAATAAATGCAGCTTCCACCTTGTTACTCTGATAACTTCTCTAAGTTTCAGAAGGTTAACTTTCAGTTTATTCAGGAGCAACTGAGGCTCAGAGATCGTAAGCGACTCAGACCCCTGTGAATGAACTGGTATTTTTTCCTAGAGATATCTCAACAAAACATCCACTATTTGCCTTTAGTCTTTCTAGCTAAAGCACAGATCTAGATTTGCTAGCCTATTACATCCCCAGCTTTTCAGAAATAAATCCATACATTCTAGATACCTCTTCATGTGTTACCAAATTGTAACACTGATAACATGAACATCTTGTTACAGAGATGAACACATAATCAATAACGCACAAATGACTCTGTCTTAATGCTTTTAGAATATGATCTCCTTGGTATAAATAACGCCAAAATAAAATGAAGTGCTACATTGTATCATTGACTTAAATATTCACATGCATTTAGACATAGCACACTCCTGATGCAAAACACTAGAAAAATATTCAGATTAAGGGTTATCTAGACTCCTCTGCAAAAAGACATCAGCCTTCAACAAAGCCCTCCAGATATTAAAATGCACCACATTCGCTGCCTTTATTACATCCATTACATTTTTCTGATGCATAAATCTATTCAGATTATCCCATAATATTATGTCTGCTCATTATATTTACTACCTCTTCTATAAATTTATAACAAAACCAAGAATTTGCCTCTTCTCCTTTTCCTTTATTGTAAACATTAATAAAAAATAGTGATTTAAAAGCAAATTTATCCCTCTCCATGTTGAACTGTTATCCTTTGTCCTTTACATAGTGCTGTAATCTGTTCCAGGGGTCTTCTCCTAACTGATTTTTTAAGCTCATCTTTTGTGTCATACAGTATCATAAGTTTTTCTGAAATTATTATGTCCTTTTTCTTCAGCTTGTTTTTTTACTACACACTACTGAAACTGTGAGCATGAGTTTACATGTTGGCAAAGCATTCTATAACAAATTCAGCATTTCCAAGCCTTCTATTACAGACCTAGGTAAAAAAGATGTGTTCTGGGATTTCATTACAAAAAGTCTTGGCACAATGTTGCAGTCTTCTTTAGGACTGTGTTTCTTTGCCCATTTCTCATGTTAGCATGCTCCATTCAGTAAAATTAGACTTAAAACAAGAAAGTAAAGCGTTTCCCAAGAGTATCTTAGTATTTCATAGTGTAATGAGTCAGGGTGGTGCTCAGGCTTTGGTATATTCCCAGTGCCAATTCCTAAAAACACAGTAGAAGAGGGACTGGCAGAGAATACACAGACTTCTTTGAAGTGCACTTCAAAAAACCAAGAAGTGGCAGTGAGAAGTTAGAGCAACGAAACCTTCTATCAGACTTGAATAAGGAATTTCCCAAGTAGAGCTGGTAAGCATATATTATATTGCCCAAGGAGACTGTAAAATCTCCACCTTTGGAGATTTTTAAAACTGAATGGGACAAAGCCCTGAATAATCTGTTCTGCCTCTATAGTTTTTCTTGCTTTGAAGAGGAAGTTGGAGTGGATGACTTTCAGGTCCACCAGAAGACTGCAAAAAATGAAATTATTTTATTATTCTACTAATTGCATAGCTTGAAAAGTCTTTAAAGATCAAATTATATATTTGTCTTACAGAGTAGCTGTAGTAAGTAAAAGCATGTGTATAAGTTTCACCCAAGCTTTCACTGAAGCATCATTATTTAATGAGGGGAAAAGTTATTGACAAAACTATATGCACTTCATGTCTTCCAAAGTTGAGGAGGGCTTAAGTCACAACTGAAATTTAGATGTAAACTAGTAGTTGTTCTGTAATTAAAGCAGAATCAGCTACAGGGAGTATGCTTTTACTGTTAACCATTGGGAAACTTGCAACGTGCTTTTGGTTCTCTTTATATCTAGTGACATACTCAGAAGATGTTTGATTGTATCACTTCAGAAGTGTGTAACAGACTTTACAACATTTAAAATGGTTCTAATTGTTCCTCTTACTGATACAGAAAGATTCAAATAAATTTTCAGTGCTGAAGAGTTTACAAACTAAGGAAGGCTTGTGTATACCGGTCCTGTTTTCTTTCTAAGTTTGTACACTCAACAATATATTTTAAAATAAAACTCTTGAACTTCAAGCACTCCTAAAAGCTAAACTTTGAAAGACAGAAAAAGTGAGTTATGGATCTCTAAAAAGCAAAGTTTTGAGATCATTTGGGCATACTGAGCTCACTTGGGCACACTGAGCTCACTTGGGCACAAACAAATTGAAACACAGAGGCTCCCTCTGAACATCAAGGGAACAGTGTTTTAATTGCGAGAGTGACCAGATGATCTCCCGTGGTCCCCTCCAACGTCAGCCATTACATGATCTGCTAATCATGCATTTTGTTACAAATGTACCAACATTTGGAAATAAATACTGCTAACTGAAAAACCATTTTAATGGTGCATAGAAATACTTAATTCTGATAAAAGAGTCCTGGATGGTAACGCCAGTAACAGCAAGGTATGTTCATTTGACTGTCAAAGATCTTTACTATTTTTAGCTTTTTTCCAATTGTTTCAGTATGGAGAAGCAACACTAATGAAGTATTTCTCCTAAAGCTGCCCACTTCATACTAGCAACAATATATTTCAAAATGGACAAAACCCTGAGAATGGGGGAAACAATGTTCTGAAAGGAGGAATTATTCTAACTTGATTGAGAGAATTGGAAAAAGAATAACAGTCGAAAAAAGCAGTGAAATTCATAGGCTGAAGTTCCACAAACAAATGTTTCTACAGCAGTTCATTGACCTCTTATTTCCCCCTCATTTCTAATTACTGCCACTTTCCCTACTCCTCATTAGCACTTCTGCACCAACTCTTTTTTGTGCTTGCACAAAAAAGTACAAGTAGATGAGTTAAATTTCAAAAGAATTAAAATTACTTATCAAAAATCACGTTTCTCTTTAATTGGATCCATTTCCACTGATTAAACAACTATGCTGTTAATTTCATGGAGGTACCCAAGCACCTGAAATGAGGTGGAATAACTCCATATCTTAAATATTTGTGTTTGCTGCCTTCTACGTTTCAGTCAGTCAGAATATTAGTGGAGGCAGAAGCAGCAAAGAACAAAAATATGGCACTCAAACATGTTCCAAAGATCGTTCACCATTGCTTTTCCTGCAGGAAGCTGAAAGCTCAGAAAGTTTTCAAAGACAGGAAAAAATTAAGAAAACCTGGTTTAATGTTTCTTTTCATTTCTATACTACCCCTCCCCTTTTAGCATTATGTTAAAAAAAAGTTATCAAATGTTTACTTATGCCATCTGTGGCTGCATGCATGACTACCATAGAAACAGACTCAAATATGCAATAATGTAGGAGTATCACTTTTATCCTACATAAGTCATCACCAAAAGTTCTTGTAAAAAGACTCTGTGCATCAGCAGCTGAGCAACTTCAGATTATGTATTTTCTTTACATGCTGTCCTTTTTTAGCATATTGGAAAAACACATAGCTAAACAGCTGAAAAATGGAACAAGTGATGAAAGTGGTCAATTTAATTTGCATATGAGGAAATCAGAGATTATAAAGTGAGAAAAAAAGCTTGGCAAAACCTAATGTTTTATACGAACATTAAAATTATTCTAGAAACCTTGCTACATTTGGGCAGGCTTCAGTAGAACTAGAGTGGCTGTGATGTCTAAATAAATTACAGCTGCTTCGGCTTAAACTCTTTTTAGATGTAAACAGATTTATGAAACCAGTTTATTATCACTAAATAAAAGCTTGGGGAGGTATTTTGTAATATAAATAAATTCACATTTCTCCACAAATGAAACTAGTAGATCTCCCTTTCTATAGCCTTTCATTTTCCAATCTGATAAAAAAGGTCACTGATTTCTAGAGGGAATTTCTGTCACTTAAAATACTTACATTTTCAGTTTTGAATAAGAAACCCTTTTCATCTTTTCTTTGCTAATGCTAAGAAACTACAGATCATTAAAATATGGTTCCCTTTTCAAGATTATTTCTCCTATCAAGTTTCCTAAATATAACTAGATGATACGCCAGTCTTATTAGAATGAGGGTATTTTTCACAATAAATTTTTAGAAGAAACAATGTAAATTTGAAAAACTGTACTCCTGTTATTATAAATAATTCCTCTGATTCCTACCAATTTATTTCCTTTCTTCTGTTTGTTTACCTTAGAGAAAACAGCTGTGAGACACTGTGTCAAACCTTTTTTTCCTCTTTATTTTTCACTTCTGTCAGCAGGGCTTTTTGTTAGTAAGGACAGCGAGGAACACAGTTGCTGTAATGTTGACAGTAGCTACCTAGCTGACTTCCCATCATTTAGAATATTTTCAAACTTGACTAAGTTTAAATAACTCTCTTCACACTTTTAAATATACACCACCAAAAAAAGCCTTATTTTAGAAATACACATTCAAGTCAGCCAAAACAAAAGTGACAATATTGTTTTAAACGAACCTCAAACTGGGGAGACTGATTTCTTGAAGCAACCCTGCCAGCAGCACCTGCTGGGACTCAGATATTCTGGGCAGAACAGACCGGCTAATGGCTGGCACGGTGGGTGACAGGAGAGCAGCAGATGTTGTTTATCTTGACTTTTGCAAGCCTTTTGACACTGTCTCCCATAAAATCCCCACGGACAAACAGAAGTAGACAGTGAGATGGGCTGAAATCTGGTTGAACTGTTGGGCTCAAAAGGTTGTGATCAGAATGAAGTCCAGCTAGAGAAAAGAGTACAGAACTACACTGCTGATGGACCCCAGGGATCAGCACTAGGGCCAGTACCTTTTAACCCCTTCACTAATAACCTGGATGATGGGACACAGGGCACCCTCAGCAAGTTTCCTGATGATACCAGATGGGAGGAGTGGCTGATGCACCACTTGGTTGCACTGGGATTCAGAAGGACCTTGGAAAGCCTAAAGCATAAACCAAAAGGAATTCTATGAAGTTCAACAAAGGGAAATACGAGGTCCTGCACCTAGGGAAAAATAATCCCAAGCACCAGAACAGGATGACAGATGATCAGCTAGGAAGTGGTTTCGCAGAAAAACACTTGGGGGTCCTGGTGGGCTCCAAACATATCGTGAGCCAGCAGCGTACCCTTGAAGCAAGGAAGGCCAGTAGCATCTTGTGCTGCATTAGGAAAAAATGTTGCCAGCAGGTCAAGGGAGATGATCCTTCCCCTTCACTCAGCACTGCTTAGACACGTCTGGAGGGCTATGTCCACTCATGGCCTCCCTAGTACAAGCAAAACATAAGCATCCTATAAAGCAGTGTAGGACTGCCAAGATGATTAAGGGATTGGAGCATCTGACATGTGGTGAGACTGAAAGCACTGGGACTCCAGCCTGGAAAAGGCTCCAGGAGATCTTATCAATGTGTAGAAATACCTGAGGGGAACAGCGTAAACAACATTTCTCAGTGGTGCCCAGCAACACGGAAAAATGCAACGGGCACAAACTAAAACAAATGAAATTCTATCTGAACAAAAGACAGCATTTTTCTACTCTATGGTTATTCAAGCACTGGAAACAGCTGTCCAAGCAGCAAGTTGCTTTAGCTGATCCTGCTTTGAGCAGCGGGGGTGTTGGACTAGACAATCTCCAGACACCCTTTCCAAACCCAGGTATCCTATCTTTTTTTGGGGAAGAGACAAAAGCAGGGAAACTACATCTGAGTAATGTGGACTATGGACTTAATGTCAGTTGTTTTCTACGCAAACACCAAGCCTTCAATAAGATAAAACAGTTCCCTTGTACATCAGTTGATTGTGTCTGATTGCATTATATGAAGGCGAGTTGTTTATTTGACTTAGGAAAAGTCTCATTGTGCAGACAAAAAAAACAAGCTCTTTTTCTCTCCCATGCATTTCCTGATGGCCAAGCCTGTAGGTCTAACCAGTATGAGAACTACCTAACATAGAGAGTAAGACAATGCATTTGCTTTCACCAGTCAAATAAATCACCTTATTCTCTCTTGCAATGTCCATTTGTATCAGCAAACTTCCGTCACTTTAATGGATTTCTTTGCCTCTCATTCAGTCAGTACTCAAGCAGTAAAGTTAGTTAAACCAAAACAGGGCAATGGAAAATCATCTTTCTCCTTTGATAAAGCCTATTCTCTCACATCAAAGTATTGACAGTTTTGTTTCACCACTGTAGGAAAAATGAGAGGAACCAAGAGAACGTCACAGAGAAAAGCTAGAACATCTCATTCATGAAGAGCAGGCACCTGTGCACTGACCCAATTAGGCATTCAAATACTTGTCACTTTGGAGCTGGCTGGTTGTCACTCATCCAAGTAGCCCTAGGGGATGTATTGTATGGTGGCATTCCCTGACAGGAGAACTGGAGCTATGGAGGCAATGAAGGCACAGTGATAGGGTGCCAGGATCCTGGTGAGTGAGAGCAGCCAGTAGCAAAGCCAAAGAACTTCAGAGCTTCCTTAACTTGGTTACCATCCAAAACCCCTTTCAGAGTTTTCAATGGTCATTTTTTTTTCAGAGCAGTCTAGTTTAAAAACCTTACAGTAACAGTCCTCTTTCTCCAAAGATATATTTAACTCTTGAGTGACTAACACAAGAACCATTTCAGAAAAGATAAAAAACAAACAAACAAAATATCTGCATTTCAGGGAGAGGATGCACTAAATATTACTTTTAGTAACGCTGCCAGCATTTAATTCAGAAGTCAAAAAATTTCAGTGACCATCTCCTCCCTTCTCTGTTTTAAACATATTACTGATGCTTTCAGATGCTTGACCACAAAAATGAGGGATAAAACACTGTGCAGCCTTCCACGCCTACACACTATAAAAGATAGAAAAGGTCTGTTCTAGTAAACTACACACAATTCTGTATTCAAGACCCCCAAATCAGATTAGTAGTAAAAAAAAAAAAAACAACAAAAAAAGCCCCAAATACTAAAACACAGATGACTATTCAGCAGCTACTACTCACTTCAAGTAAAGCTATCTCTGTTCTTACACTGAAAGAATTATGCAATTCAAACACTAGAGTAGGGAGGGGTTGTAGGAGGATTGGGGTAAGGAGGGAAACAAAAGCTTACTTCAGAACTTCCAAAATAGGCATTTTAACCTTAGGACCTAAACCATGACAGCAAAGACTTCAGAATGTCCCCATCACTACATTTGTAATCTATGCTAGAAGAAAAAACTCCCAATTTTTTGGTACAATATTTCACATTCCTTCCAAGTCCATTTTTCCAGACTCACTTTTTAACTAGTTGACTTGTCCTGACACCTGTTCTCTCCAGTAAGGAACACCAGACATGAGTAAGCCTAACTTCAATTATGTGAAGCTATGAAATCCTTTTAGCTGCTTTTCTAGTTAACATTTTTTATATGGGCCCTTCAGCTAAAAGCTGAACTGAAATTAAAAAAAAATTATCTGAATCACAGACTGTTAATTCAAGCAAACATGGAAATGCAGGTAAATGCAGAACATGTTATATGACTACCCTGGATAGTACTTAATTGAAACTTACAGAAACTAAATTGAAAGATAGAAGTGTAACAGATAGAAACTTAATGCCAGTAGTTTGTTTTGTTTTGCTTTTTTTTTTTTTCCCCAGATAGTATGGGAAAATAAATTTTAGAGGGAAAAATTATCTTACCTTTGTACAAAAAACTTCTGAGCAAGATAGTCTATCCTTTCACTTTTCCTTCTTTCTTATCCTCTGTATGACAGTTCTTTATGTCACTGCTTTGCCTGAAAAACTAATATACAACCTGAAATATTTATAGGGGCCAATAATCACATTCACTGTTAAATTACAAAAAATACTTCATATATGTCTCAATAAAGCTGCAATACTAAATTCAGTTACTAATACTAAATATTAGTATATTGACTAAATACTAAACTCAAGTGTGATAGTAGAATATATATTTTAGGCCAAAGAAAAAATAAGAAGCATTAAAACAAAAGCAGCTCCCTAGGTTTCAAAACAGTGTTTTGCATTTAGGTCTCCAAGATAGCCAGTTAGATCAGATCAAATCAGAGCACCCGTACAGTTATCCAGGTTCAATGTACCATCAGTGATAAACAGTCAGTGCTCCACAAAGCTTGAACAAGCCAATAGAGAAGCCTAACCAAATCTATTCAATGTCCAGGAACCCAATTTAAGGCACACTGGATACTTCTGTCTCCTCAGGACTAAACACTTCAATGGTCTTTGGGATATAGATGTCCAAGCTTCTAAAGACATCTACTGGAAGAGGTCATCACAGCTGACAGCAAGCCTCTATTGCAGGAAAAGCCTTGGTCACAGAACTTGCTCAGAAAGAGAGAGATGTGGCTTATAACAAATTTGTAATCTATCTGATCTCCCACTTTCTAGGAGAATATCCTATATTCTAGTGAAAAGATGGGACTGACACACACCCCCTAACTTAAAAGCACAAGACAAAGAAAGAGGAAACAGCAGGAGAGGTTTGTTCTGAATTCAGCTGCTTCTTCCTTCATTTATTCACAAGAACTGTGCACCCAATTCGTCTTGTCTCTTACTTTTTGTTACTTTAATCTATTTTAAACACATTCAATATGTTGCTGAGAAGAAGGTTGTTTATCTCTCCATGGTAGTAATGCCTATGTGGAGTTGAACTTTCAAGTGAGCAAGGTTCAAGTAGGATCAGAAATTTTGAAAGTGAACTTCAAAAATTTTTTAGCTGAGGATTTCCCTTACAGTCTTTTAACTTTTCAGCACATTTTGCTCACCTGCAAACTCAGCAATGCTTGCCATAATATGCAGTCTTTATTTCAGTAAATTGGTGCTGAACTGAAGCAAACAACAAATTAGCATCACTGCAGCACCTGTTATTTTGTGTGCTGTACATAAAAGTATGTACATTGTACCTGTAGATTAGTAATTAAAGTTCCTTGTTTACTCTTGACTGCAGATTGACACTGTTTTGTAAGGTAAACCAGGAGAGATTGCAGCATCTCAGCTTACAGTAGTAATACAGGATGATCAGTTTAATTGCCCATCAAACTGATAGTTCAATCATACAATTTCTTTCCGTATACTCTTAAAAGCCTTTTATTGTTAATTTGGTCTGCCAGTAGGCAAAACCTTAACTGTTGACTAGAAACTAGAACTCTCTTGTAGCTCTTTTTTCCAGTAACAAACTACACTTCTCACAAAATGATTTTTATCATGCTCTTTTCAAAACAACCTGTTGCTCTTACATATAAAGCACTGGAAATAATACATTATCTCTGTAACTTCAGAAGTTTTGGCATATATAATTTATTTCACTGGGGTGAAATTCGCTTTGGAGATTCACTCCATTGCCTTCATCTTTATTCAGGCACTCAAATCGCATGCAACCCCCCACCTCTATATTCAGCTGGAACAGCTCCCTGCAAACCAGCAGGACCTTGAAGAGCCAAAGTCAACACAGAACTTGCATTCAGCAGTGCTACATGCGTGCAACTCCTAATTGACCACGGCACAGTCTGACAATGATCACACAGATCCTATTATATCAAGGTAACAGCTACATCTACCCTGCCATTCATGCTGCTTCCTGGCTGGTTTGGTCCACCAACTCACTCTGCAAGACAAAACCAGAGTATGCTTTAGAGAATGTTCCAGCTCAAAAGAACCTTTCCAAACAACAGTATGGATAAGACTGACTTAAGTTTTGATTTTCCACTCCAGGCAGCCCTGCAATTCTCCCATGCCAGGCACTGCATCCTCAGTTGCAGCCTCCCGCTGCCTCCATGGGACACCCTGCAGCACCCCACAGATTTACAGTATTAGGTTGCACCATCCTAACGCTGAGGGCTGCAACACAGACCTCACCATTCCGGGTACTCTGAACTGAGGGACACCAGCTGCGTATTAGGGTGCATAAACACCACAGCACCCAGACAACACGCAGATCACATCCAGTCTGCTTTTTAAGAGTCTCATTTTCTAAAGCATTAAAATGCAGATGCATACCAGCCCTTGCCAACCAGCTACCTTGATGACAGGAACATGTCCCTGCCTTGTTATTACCAGTAAAGAACATCTGTAGCCTCAAGGGCGCTGTTTAAAAGTTAGGCATGATCTGAAACCCAGCGATGACTTGTGTAAGACCTCACATACAGCAGAAAACCTCACATACAGCTCTCTTTACAGTGCCAGTAATCTTTTCCAGAATGCTAACAAATTAAAAGAAAAAACCTAATATAAAAGAGAAATCAAGTAGGAGGATAAAAAAAATGTTTGTTTTTTTTAAAGTCTGCATATTAGAGGAAATGTTTTAAAACTTATTAGATATATTTTGGGGTGATATAATCTGCTTAGCCACTAGCATATTGTGGAAATGTAAAGCACATTTTTTACTTTTCTCTACTTGACATTATGTTGCTGCATATTCATTAATTTAAAAATGTGTGAAAGAACTACAATTTACATAGTAGTGTTGCTTTTCTAGTAACAGCATTGAGAAACTTCAGGGAATTTAAATTTAGAATAAGATATACATAGGATGCAATACATAACTATGCAAAAAGTTCAAATGTTAAAAATCCATTTTTATTTTATAATCTGATTGGCTAAATGGTGTTATATAAAATGTGTCTAAAAATATTCTTTAAAATGTCAAGACACTTTAAAATTTTTAATGTAGCCTTGAAAAGCAATAGTGAGACAATATGCAGCTTTCTCCTAAAATTAATAATATATCTATATACACATAAAATATAACTCAGTTTCTCTTTACTTTACAATGCTGCAGAAAGTTCTTTAATACAAAATATTTGCTTTGTGACTTATAAAATTCATTTAGTATATTTAAGCACAGTTTTATGCAATCCAGGACTGCAGAGCACCATTGTTCACCCTCATGTCCATTCTTTCAGAACTAAGGAGTAATGAGGAGCTCTCAGAAAAGGAGAAACTACTGTGATTGGTTGATGAGGGCAGTGATCCATCTTGCTGTCATAGCTTTCTTATTTCTGGGTGTGTTTAACCCCAGATGATTCTGACAAAGTAATAATGGAAAAAAATATCCTGGAAATACAACAAAAGCAACTTTTTGGGTTTTCATTTCTGGTACACACATCCTCATGAAGACATTTCCCAGGGAAAGTATTCCAGCCTAGATTATCCGTAAGAGCAATGCCCAAATTTTTACACATATGATATTAATCAAACCAGAATATAACTTCATCTGATCTTTAACATGTTGCAGTCATCCCCTCCCTTCATGGATGCAAATTATAACTGCATTGATTTCAATTCCTAGACTGTTAACTGAAGTCGAATGTTTCAGTATGTTACATGGAGTAGATTTATTCTGTTCAGAGTTATAACCTGCATTTCCTCATGCTACTCCACTCCAATAAATCAAAGTAACTAATACTATGATAGATAAATCTCAACTATGTAAGTGATTGAGAAGTACGAGAATAGAAAAGGGAACTTGGCCATTACCTTGTGCATGTAGTTATACAGCTGTCTTGGTCCTCTTCCTTTTTTGTTGGGTTACTTTTTCCTTTCTTTCTGTTAGTGAGAGGTAAGAACTTGTACCATGCTCCCCTTCATGTTGCAAACTTGACAAAACTCTGCTGTTAAGCCCTGCTGTTGCTGGCCTGTGTGCAGAGGCACGTACAAAAGGAGCCGTTTCCAGCAGCCCATCGCTTTGTCCTCGGCCCTCCCAAGCTTCTGTGTGATCAGCACAGGCTTTGTGGCCATACAATAGGGGTTAAACATTTCCCTGTATTTATATAAAAGCAGAGCTAAATCTGCTTAGCTGCATGAACCTTTTAATAAAATGATGCTCACACTATTAGGGCATTTTTCCATTTGTTTGTGTATTTAAGAGTAATGGGATTCTATTAATAAAACAAAAAAAACCCACATCGTTTCTTTCCATTATACGCATAAACTAGGCAGCTGGTAAAAATCAACATTAAGATTTGTATCCAGATCTTACCTTATCCACAGTTTCCCTCTAATCAACTACCTGTAACTTGCCTCTTAACTTAGAGCAATAGTTTCTTTTTTTCTTTACATTCATTGTACTTGATGACTTGCCAGTGGGACAATCCTCTGGTCTCTGTTGACAGTGTCTGAAAGGCAGACCACTGCAAAAACAATATGTACTCAGTGGTGAAATTCCAGTGTAAAGAAGAAAATTTAAATGTAACGGGAAATAAATGAAAACATTTTAAAGAGCCACATGTGCTTGCTCGCAATACTAAAGACATCGATTTCACACACCACATTAACCTCTGGACCACCTTTGCTTTCCAAGGAACTAACTTAAAAATACAAAACACTGGCATTTTTTACAACTCCTAAAGAAACCCTATTTAAAAACTATTGTTTCTGTTCTGCCACAAGTCCATATTTTTCTTTTTTTTTTCTAATTACTGTTAGTATTTTCAAGCCCAATTAAAACATTTCTACCTTTAGAGGCTTTTCATCTTTTTATAGGTAACAAGAATTCTGTCAGACTTTATTAGCACCAGCATTAGTTCATAACAATAACCTCCTCTGGTCCTCTGAAACCTACTCTGTTTTCAAGGCTTATTAGAACAATGCTTTTCCTCACAAAAGCACAAGCTGTACTTAAGAATCTACTTCAAAGCAGACTGCCAGCGAGGTTCAATAATAACTACATCCACCTGAACTCTTAAACTTGCTGAAATAGAACCAGAGTATCCTAACGGAGCTCCCAAGTCCATATATGCCACAATTCTATAGCTGCCAACACTTAAGCTGAGAAGGATTAAAAAAAATCTTAGAAAAACAGAAGTTACAATTACAGGCAATTAATTTTTTTATGTGAAAATTTAGCATCAAATAATATAGTGTTGATTAGGCAAAACCTCTGCCATTCAAGGTTATTGATCTTTAACTGCACATTTACAGCTGTAGGTTCAAATGACAACAGCTGACATGAAACTGTAAATAAGAAGTTACTTGCCATGCCACAAATGTGGCACAGTATCAATCTATTATTTGTATTTAGCAACACTTAATTCTTGTAAAAGCTCAATTCTCAAAATCGCTATTTTCATGGTTTCAATCATTCCTTCCAAAATGAAGTGCCAGAAGAAAATGGGATTTCACTAATGCAGTAGCTTAACTATTTGTTCCCCTCTGCCTTTGATAGCATGTTGTATTAAGAAATCAGACAAAATATAACTGATTGACCAGAGTTTTTGTGTATAACTGGGTTTAAGCAGAATACGTTCTCCAAATTTTAGAGCTGAATGATGGAGGGGCAGGGCTCATTTTGCTATCTGATTGACCAAGCCTAATCAGAATTATTTCTGCACACTGCTTCACTACAGCTGTAGATTAAACACTAAACGCTCCAGAGGCCCACTACCCTTCAGCTTCCCACTGTGATTCCCACTTTTCAGCCAGTAGCTACTCAGTGGGCTACTTAAACATTCAAAAAATTGAGGTGTTATATTTAATGGACAGCTCAAAACCCATAGTAAAATCTGTTACTTGACTGTCAAGATAGCAGTTATCATAATAAAACAGACTCTTTGTGGTGGAGACTTAAAAAGAAGCCTTTGAACTGGTTCCCTTACTTCCCAATACATTTTTATTTGGAGAAGATTTTCAGTCACAGCAGCTATTTTTAGTTCAACAGAAATAATCATGTCTGCCTCTGTAAAGGTTCACTGAGATAATCACTTTTTGTAATAATAATATTACCTGTGGCATCTTTATTTTTTTAAATCTTAGTACCATTTTAGCCTCAGGAATCTTTAAACTCATAAAACCATTAAGAACATCTTAGTGCAAAATTCACATATTAACAAAACTACTTTTTAACCTCTTGAACTGTTTAAGCTAAAAATAACTGACGAGCACAAAGAGCGCACAATTCCTTACTTTGAAATCTTGTTAGAAAAGATGAAAAACAAGTTCCAAGAAATATCTAGTAACTGTGTGATTACACTAATTATTCATCCATCTCTTTTTTCATGCATTTTTGGCCTTCCTTTTCAAACATCCTCAACTCTTTCCAGACATATGATAATGATCAGGACAAGTAAAAATCATGTACCCTTTCTGAAGCCAAGCCATATTCCCATCAAAATTTAGCTAGTGCAATACTCAGATGAGATCTTGAAGCAGCTCAAGAGCTAACTTCATTATGGAGTCCAACCCCAGACACTTGCCTTGGACTGTGGTAGGTTGGACTGGGCAAGCACATATGGGATCTGTAACCCTCGAAAGGCAGTGTGGTTCACAGTTACCTAGGGACAGGGCACAGGAACACTCAAAAGATGCTTGTGCACTTAGGGTAAGGCAGTGGAGAAGACAGAAATGTTACAATCATAGTACTGTAATAAAATGGGCTGATTGTTTCACCTGTTATTTTGGACACTAAACGTTTTAAAATCTTCTGTATGCTTAACAATTACAACTGAAGTAATGTAAATATTATTTTTACAATAAAGGCTTAATATTGAAAGGTGTACCATTAAGTGCCCTGGCATGTCCACCTGACTAGGACAGTATTTCAATTTGATAATCACACCAGGACTGAGATTAGGCACGCTGGATGCTTTATTACTACTACTACTACTGTTTCTTTGTTTGAAAAGCAGGAGGGAATACATTTCCATTTCTTATATGGGACTTTAGGGAATGCATAGCCTTGATTTAGCTTTCTTTCTTGCACATGTTTTGATAGATTCATCTTCTCTTTCACATATTTTTGCATATACAGACTGATTTTTTCTTTTTCAATTTTGCAGCTTCAATCTCCTTTACTTCACCAGTAAAGTTTTCAGTGATCATAATTTTGTGTTCTATATAAAAAATACTTCTGCAATCACAGTCTGAAAATACCTTAAAGTGCAGATTACTTTCAAAAAGATAGCTTCAAAGATAGCATATCGAGATATGCAAGATGACTATTCACTGTCATCTGTGTATCCTTATCCCAAAAACTCACTCCAAGCATTTGGGTTGGGAGGTGAATTTTAAAGAGCATCTAATAAGTTAAGTGTTATTACAAAGAAAAATTGTGAAGAGCAGGATCCTCTAAGGATTATAGAATTTATTTACTTTAAAACTTTGTCATAACCACTTCTACTGGTTTTAGATGTTACCATTCAAATTTCACGGACTTACTTTGCTGTTGCTCTCTCTCAATAATTTATTACTTTTGTGGGTTCTTTTTCCAGCAAGCATACAGGATGCTCTCTACCAGAATGTGGCCAGTTATTCCTTACTAGTCATCAGCAGACCACACTAGGGAAAGCAGGTTAAGTAATTTTTAACTAGACCTGAATAACTATTCTTTGTTCCAAATGGATTGTAGCATATACATCCTGATTATCATTCTTAGACTTTGCTGTCTCTTTTCTACATTTTCTTGATTCTCACTGTACCAGCCAAAGCTGGTTATTTGCCAGTTCAAGAAAATCACTTCTCAAACACTTTAGTGATGCACACTCATACAGGTTCCATTTCTCTGAATATTTTACAGGGAGAGACTGTTTGCACACATAAGGCACTTAAGCTATTAATCACACAGAGAAGTTGCCAAGGATAGTGAGGTTTCCCAGAAGTGCCTCCAGCACAGCTGACTGAGAAGCATCCTCTTCAATAACGCAAGGTTCATTCACTGTATCATTTTACCAGCACATACAGCTTAGTATTGTACATAGGCTTTCTTTCTCTTTTGTTACTTTTTGGTGAGGATGTTCCATAATAAGATTCACAGCATTAACTCTAATTATACTAAGATTTTCTCTAGTACTGTTCTCCATCCCTTTTCATAGAGTAACAAATACTTTGCCCCTCCTCTTTGTGCACAATGGGTGTCCTTGACTGCTGGATGCCTAAAGCAGTTTGAATACATGGGTCACAGAGACGCAGTGTAAGTGTAGACAAATGTACACTTCCCAGCCTCAGGATGAGGAGATTTATCAGCAGCTAGAAAACCAATTGCAGCTTCAGAAACAAAATAGATCTGCTGATGCTGCAGTGCCTGTAGGCAACCATGGAAGAAGTTACTGAAACTAAACGCATCTAGTGCATAGCCTAAATGAATTTACATCAGCTACACACACAAAAAAAAATAAAATAAAAAATTGAAGAGAATCAAGCCTGAGGGAGAATGGGAAAGGATAAAAGGAAGAAGATGACAGCTACAAAGTGAGGTTAGAATCTTGATTCTGTAAAAAAATCAACCAAACAGGAACACAAAACTGAAAAACCCATCCATTCAAACAAGCAAAAAAAAAAAAAAAAACCAAGAAGAGAGAATCAAGATTCTTGCATGTGCACATTTCAATCCATGCTCAAGGGAAGGAAAAAAATTAATAAAATTGAGTCTTTTTGGATGCAGAAATCCTCTTTGGGTCACTTCAGCTTGGTAAGGCACACGTTGTTTGAACTTCTACATGTGATATACATGTTGTATCTGAGGCCATGGTACCCAAAGAGGATCTGGCTGGAATGGAACAGGGCCTTGTTCGCTGCTGACATTCCTCTCTCCACCCTTATTGGCCATCACACATAGAAACACCCAGTCCATCCATGCCTTAAACTCTATTTGAATGCTCTCCTGCATTATTAATTATAATATACCATTATTTCTCTGTATCATTTTGATAGAATTTAGAAGCTGTCTGTTTGAATTGTGTCAGTAACTTGACTGACAACTTGAAATTAAGCTTAGCCACCTGAAACTCCCATAGGGTTCTTTGCAGTAGGTACATACAGATCATGCCAAACACATAAGAGGACTGGGCTCCCCGAAGCACTGGAACAGCTGTAATTTTCTTTAAAATGACAGCCAGAGGAACGTGATGTATGACAGTGCTTTCTCCTTTACACAGAGAAGGACTCTCTGTGGCTCACTCAGTCTTCAGCACTTTGCCCCTCAGTGGCACAACTTTTGTAGGGAGACAGAAGATAATCTCTTCCCCTTGCACATCACATCTGAGGAACATATTCAAGTAAAAAGAAGTTCTCTTTTCTAGCTCTTTGTCCTTGCTGTCCAAAGATCGTAAAACATGATGAATAGGGATTTTCCTCAGAGATAAAAGAACTGGGCTTGAATCTACTTAGCACAAGTGCACATTTTATCTCAAGTCTCTCCTCCAGGAAGTATTGCAGTCAAAGCTGTTTGTTGGAAAAGGCACAGGTCTTTAATAACTCTCCCAACAAATTACAGATTTAAGAGCTTCATTCAAAAAAACGGGACTCAGTAGTAAAGCAGTGGTATTGGAAAAACAGATGGAGACACCTCCTGATTCCATCTCAGTGTTCCTGTGGCCCAGCTCTTCACAGCTGCCACTGCTGGTCCCAGTGCAGGGTCCCCGGGGCAGCCCCACCCTCACAGCTGGTGCAGCACAAAGTGAGGAAGGGGGCATTATAAACTGTGAAGCCACACACGATACCTGTGTGCACACATGCACACCCAGACTGGGCAGAGTTGCTGTGACGTAAAAGCCTCCATTTTGATTAATGTGCACACTTCTGAAAGGGAAAAGTTGCACATTGTTCATAAATGCACTTCTGGGCATCGTCTTCCACAAACTCTCATTTCAGAACTTGTTTCTATTTCTGAGGCTGAACATCTGTGCTATTAATACACACTAAAGTGCTTTTAGGTTTAAGTTCTTTAAACATCACAAGTTTTCCACTGTGGCTGAGCCTTTTCATACTGTACGATTAAGATTTTAAGGTCTTGATTTTTAAAAGTCTTTTGGTCAATCTTCTGATAGGCAAATTAATATTGATGACTACTGATCTGGAACAAATTTCAATTGTTGACCTGGATATGAAAAAAAAAACAATCAAAGGCTTGAAACCATTCCTTCCTGCAGTCCAGTCTGAACTACATTTCATTTTAAATACATTTGAATAACTTTGCATTACTTATGGAAAGACGACATTTTATATTTTTCTCTGTAATTATACTCTCGATTTCAAAGTCTTGTCTCTAGATTCACATCTGCACAATGACTACATGGCATTAATATTTTCTAATTTGTCATATGATTTAGTGTAGCAACCAACTTCTCTGAGCCAATGTTGCATGAATAGAGTAAATATTTAATTTTTACAATACCCATTGAAGGGTCATTAAGCAGTAGCCACACAAGCGTAATGGCTTCTTTACATCTGCAGCAACAAAAGATTGAACTATTTGCATTTCTTTTAATGACAGTAAAACTATAGAGGCAATAATGGTGAACTGAACAATAAAATCATACACTCAAAAGACAGTTTCAGCAAGAAAATATAATATGCAAATACTAGCAGTAGGGGAATAAAGTAGTAGGCTGCTTAAAATATACAAAAAGACCAAAGAGGGTATGATTCATGTAGAAATAAAGTCATTATTAAAATGTTTAAATATGGAATTTTAATTAACATAATTAACATCAGATTCATTATAGACAAATTCCCACACATCCAAATTCTCAGAAGGCTCAGTTTTTCATTTGCATGCATTGCATGATTTCGTGTTCTCTACAGTAAAGGATTAAACACTCACACACATACTAAAATGAGCTTTATCACTAAAAACCCCAAAGAAGTTGTGCCTTTTATAGTTTTTTCCTTACTTTACACATTTGTCAAATGACTTCCTACTGGATTAAAAAAAAAAAAAAAAAAAAAAAGAAGAAAGCCTAGCAGTCTCCACAAGAACCTGACCTTTGCAGACACCTGTGTTCAAACAGCCTGATGAGCAGCAGATGCACCTCTCCTTTCCTAGCAGCTTGAGAAGAAAGGTGTTTGGAATCATTTCTGCACCTAGGAGGCTGGAGTTGCCAACCATCCAGTTCAGTTGTTTATTATTTACCTTCCATACAGCAAATCTGGTTTGAATCAGCCAGAACTGCTGCAGAGACAGCTGCAGCAGATGGAAAAACGGCACAGCTGTACCTGTGACACCAACAGGTACAGTTTGTTGGATTACTGCTGGAGACTGTGTAGTCCCTCTGCAATAACATGGTCTTGTCCTTTCATTAGGAATGTATGACAACAGTCCAGAGGTATCAAATTATTTTATTTTACAATTGGAGAAGGAGGAATGTAATTTACATATAATTTCTTTATTTAAATATAATCCATTTAAAGTACTTTTTGTTTACCAAATTGTGTGCCATATGCAGAATTGCAAATTAGCTACCTGTTTTACAAACTCAGTGGAGATCTCCACCCCTAGGACAGGTTTTACTTCTACAAGAGCCTGAAGCTCTGGTTTCCAAATGGCTACAGCCAGGAAACCAATGCATTTCCAGCAGGTGACTGAGGTAACAGAAATGTGCTCTGTTCCCCTGTAAAAGTGCAGATAACACATGAACCTAACAAATGCAGCCTCAAGGCTCAAAGGTGGATGCGTTTACGACATATAGGTAATCAAATGTGAACTTAGAACATGAGGGTTTGCCTCTGAGGGGTTTCTAAGGCCATAACTAAAATTAATGCTATTTTATTCAGTATACTGACACACAAAGAAAATCATGGTACAGAATGAATCTGAGAATACCCTAGTAAAGCCTGAACATTCACTCTTATCATATGGTCTCCCAATTTACTTTTCTGTCTGTACTGGACACCTCTTCAAAATAACAAAGCCCCCAGTTCCAATGAGTTACACTTCTTCTTCCCAGCAGCCTTCAAGTATTTTTCTAATTTCACTATTTAGTGGAAAAGTCAGACTTGGAACTTTAATCTTACCTAATTACTCTAGTTGTACTATTATGGTCTATGGATATATATATCTCTCTCTATATATATCTCTCTCTCTATATATATACACACACACAAACACATGCTTCATCTTTCCTGAAAGCATGATGTTAGAGATGTTACCTCATTATAAAACCAGGAATATTTTGGTTCAGGATCTATGATGTGTGAAATGCCAAGTTGTGACAAATCCAAGTCTTACTGAAATTCTGCAATAGCTTGGAAAGTACCTCAGCAAATATAACCTATAAAAAGTAATGATTTAGCCTCAAAAAACTGAAAATACATCTTTTTTCATCTTAAAAAAGAGATTATTCAAGTAGGCCACCTCTTGACTTGGTAAATAAGCTTTTAGCAATTCTTTTCTACAAACACAAAGATCTGTTTTCACTTGGCTAAGCTTTAGGGATTTTTGTTTGAAAATAGACTTAAACCTCAAATTAATGAGTTAACGTATTAATTATTTTAGCTACTGTTACATTTTCCTTTAAAGAACAGTAAAATTTATTAAGATGAATGTAAAGCAAATAAATACTTAAAGGATGATTATGTAAAAACAAAGATTGGGGACTTGAAGACATACTAAGTAATCTAGTAAATAAAATCAAAAGTATATTTCATTCCACTGTTGCTATAGAGCTGTTCTCCCAAGTGCAAATCGGATTCTTTTTCTTTTCTGCACTTGCCACTGTGTTGTAGTGTGTCTAGGATAATCATCAGCACAGCCAGTGGTTTTATACATGCACAGTTCTCCCTTATCAGAAAAATTACAATATTTGGACAAGGACCGCAAGTAACAAACAACTTTAAAAACATACTTTTACTCTTAAAACACTACAAACGGCAAGAGATTAAGTGTATACTATTGATAACACCAAATCCAGTATGGGAACTGGTCTTAAACAGGTTAAAGAAAATCAAAAACAACAAACAAACAGTGTAAAAAAAAAAAAGAGGCACTGTAATTTCCTTAGAAGGATTTATATCAGTATATTGATTGAGGTCAACACCATGTGCTACCAACTAATTTTAAAGTACTGAGATAATTTTAAAACTGCACAGCAAGTTAACATTGTGGCATTATTAATGTTTAATGTTATTTTGACATGTCTATTTTATCAAAATAAAAAATTAATTAAAGAAGTTTTTTGAGATCGAGAATGATGTTTAAAGCATGCAGTGCAAAACTTTCAGCTTCCAGTTCCTGAGGACATTTGCCTTCACACCAACTACAACACTACTGACTTAGTATCTGCACAACCAAGATATTCACATTAAAAAAAAAGAATAAATGTGTAAATCAAAATCAAAAAATGTTTTGAGAAAAAAAGTATCTTGAGAAAATAATAACAGCTTTTGATAATTCAAGAATGTCATTCTGGTTTATGTTTAAACCAAACTAGAACTAAACACAATGGAACCTCACACTGAGGGCAGTTCTGTTAAAACAGGTCACATTTTCCACCAGCCTTGCAAAGGCCTGACCTCCTCAGTGTAACCTGATAAATGATGCTGAACTTGGGTTAACTTAGGGGATATTGAACGGAATAACAGGACTTGTCAGTCAAAAATGTATGTTGCCTCACCCCTTCTGTGTAATGTGGAAGTTAACAAAACTCAGATGTGCACAAATAAAGTGAAGTCCAAAAACCTTCATTTATTTGGAAAATGAAAACTTCAAAAAATCTTTTTAATACAGATTGAAATATAAGACTATTTTACAGAGAATTCTACAAGCTCCAAACCATCACTTAACACAGCACAGTCAAATGGCAGCTCTTATTTTATACATCCTGTTGAGAGCTGAAATGACTCAGGGCTACAGAGCAGCAGCAGACGAGATGCTCCAGTATGACAATTACAGAAGCTTCAAAAGAAAAAAAACTTTAGTGATGACAAAATCACAGCAAGAGATACTCGTACTTCACTGTGTTTTGCCTGCACCTGTCAGAATGAATCTGGTTCTGCTTTTTGTCTCCCCCTCACTCTGCAAGTACCAGCATTCTGCATCCCCTGATTCTTCTGACCTTAGTTCCCAATCCAATTCAAACCAGGACATTACTTCCAAGTGTCAGCAGTGGCCAGAATCTCCATGTGTAAATCATGTCCCTTTTTTAGCAAACACTACAATGTACCTCCATTACGACTATGTTTAGCTTTCTGCTAAACACGTCTGACAATCTGAATCAGCCTCCCTTTCAACTAAACTCTAGTTCATTCCCTGAAATCACTGTGGAATATGTCCTTACCCTTTTTATATATCAGAGGCAAGTGAAAAGTGCATCTGGCTTTAGGAAGCTAGTTCAGATACTTGGGTATTGAAACAACGGAAAAAGAGCTAGACTGACTAGCTGGTAACAACACAGTCTGCAGTAGACAGTCAGTGTAGAAGGATAGTAAGATATTTTCATTTTGCACCTAGTACATATATTGGTAACAGCTGTCAAAGCTACAGGGCATCAAATTAATTTTCACCACCTGCTGAGAACATGAGCAACCACAAACACCACCTGACTTCTCCAGTAAAAAGCAAAACTTAAGATAATGAAGAAAGTAAAAGCCAACAACATCTAGAGATATCTTTTGCCCCCAAAAAAGAGGTGAGAAATGCTAACAAAACCAAACTTCCACCAGAGATGATTTTGATCTTGGCTATAAGGTTGGAAAACCCAACATGTTTTTGTGAGCTGGCAAATGATTAAAGCTGCCAAACTCTGTGCTCTCCCAATGGGCAGCGGGAACTGGAGTTTTGTGTGCTGCAAACCCCCACTGACTGACAGGAAAAGAGCTGACAGATCATCCGCCAGAGCCACAAAGACAGCTCTGTCACTAAGACTGGAAGCTGGGGGTTCAACCATCTTGCAAACACTAACTCTGGGAGAAGAAAGTGAGAAAAAGATCCAGAATACTATTAGTACATATCTGAAAATAGACAACTCGAGTCTTCCGTGGTAGAAGTGATAGAGAAGTCATTCCTAGGGAATGAGGCAGTTTCTGCAAAGGGGTTCTCCTGAAGATTTTGATATTTAATACTCTGGGAGTGCCTTCTGTGTGTCGGTTCCTTCTATGTGTGCTTCTCCCACCATCCAATTTCATATATATTTCATAAACAGTATATGGCAGGATGAACTGTTATCTTTACACTAATCTCTATACCCATATCAATAATTAAATCAAATTTTCCAGCAGCAATTTCAGCCCTGCCCCTTATATAAGCAGATGATTTATTACATCAACTACAGCATGCCTTATCATGTAATGATTATAATGCACATTTATGAGTGCATTATAATCACTCAGAGTGATTGAGACTCAAGCTCTTATCACACTTGCAAATTTATTCTAATGTTTCTATTGAGCGCTCTATTTTAGAGTTCTTCTGATTTCTTTCAGCAAAGCTTTCATAGTAGATCTTCTGAGAAATTTCTGGGAATAGAAATTTTATCTATTCATCAATATAAATAATGACATAGCTCAAAAGCAGTTGGGACCTTTAGATGTGTTACAAATGATCTAAACTCTGGCCTTACCTTTGCACAAGGGATCTAAAGAGAAGCAGAAACAAAAAAGGGAATTTCTCTTTGCAAAATATCACCAGTGGAAGAGACAACTTACAGTTTTGAAGTGAAATACACAGCAGATGACCCCAGAATTTTGGAGTCAACATTTGAAGCTGTGCAATGGATACATTCAGAAGCACATTACAGCCTAGAGGCAATTTTTGTACATCTATGTCCCATCTCTTCTTATACTGCTACCCCTTAAATTTGTCTCATGCTCTCTGTTAACCAAGCTTCAGCTTTTCCAGTTCCTTAGGGTTTTTCCTGGTTGTCCCAGCTCTTACTCTTACCTACTCCACTCATCTTTTCTGTCCTCCAAATACATGTATATAAACAAGCTTCCAGTCTTTAGGTCAATCTACTTCTCCCAATCCCCCAACTTCAGAGGCCTAATCTCTGCCAAATTTCTCGTATCAACACATGAGTACTGCTCACAAAAGAAAGTATGTGCAGGAGCTGAAGCACTGATCTGCTTGATCATCCACACTGTTTGGTCCCCTCAGCTAGCTTTCCAGAGTGTCACCTCACTTGGGGGCTGTTGGCAACAGACAGCGTTACCTCAGTTTCATCCAACAGTGCTTCAGCACAGCCCTAGGCAGCTCCTGGCACACATGCTCTTATGCTCCCCAAGACACACAACATATGTAACAAAGTCCATGCTATGGAAAATAACATTCTGTTGCAGCAGAGCCCTGACATTATACCAGATACTTCAAACTGAATCTCCCAAAACCATCAACTGATTTAAGGCACAGGATTACCATGCAGGACTTGGAGGAGACAGCACCAAATTCCCCATGGTGTGGAAGTGCTCAGGCTACTAAAGGATGCAGCACTTAGCAGTGCCAAGACAGACATGTTATCCCAGTTGCCTACAGGCACAGATGCCCTGCTTGTCTAGGAATTCCCAGTCCCAGCTTTGTCAGTTCCACAGCTCCTCACAGACTCTGGGCCTATCCGTTCACCCTCTTTCTGACTTGTCCTTGCTCCTCCACATTACCAACTATTCATCCTTCTAAATTACTAACAAGCATCCTTCTAAATTACTAAATTACTGACAAGCAATATTATTAACCAAAGGGAAAACTTCCTTTCCCCAGTAAGCCCCTGATAGCTATAAACTACTATATTACTATAAATACAAAGAAAGCCTGCAGGCATGACCTGGGATGCACTCAGTGCAGGTACACTATTTCCTACAGATTACACTTTGTTACAGAAAACAGACAAGCTGAAGATTCTTTAATACAGCCAGCAATCTGTAAATGTTCATAGTTATGGCAAAGTACGAATCTTTGAAAGGAAGGAAAAGGTTTCTAAGAAAAAGCTGTGGCTTTTTCTTTTTAATAACTTCTACTCTGTCATCATCTTCAGAAGTGACTGACTGACTTTGGCTGTAGTTTTTCAAATAAATTTAGCTTGCAGCAAACAGTAGTAATCAGACAGCTTTAAAAAGAGGTTACACTAACAATACCTTCCTTAATAATAAAGGGTGAGACATGATCAACTGTTACAAGTTATATTTATTTTGTGCAATTTGATATCACTGTGTCCATATGAATTAAAATTACTTAAAATAGGAAAGAACACATAACAAAAACTAATCTCCAGGTTTGAACAGAGCTCTAATTTCAGCTCAGTACTGTGTAACCGTTTTCTCAGGTATAATTTCCTTCAAAGTGTTTAATATATACAGTATGAAAGTTGTTCTCAACCACTGCTAAAAACCACTGGAGGAAAGCCTGCATCCAGAACTGGTGCAGCACAAAGCTTAGTCAGATGGCTCAGCACTGTCTGCTCTGCTCAGAGCAATATTTGACTTTTGGCTCAGTGTTCCCACATTTTTAGGAGGCTACTCTGGATTCAGGACTGCAGCAAGCATAAGCATCAAAGAGCAGATTGTCCTTTACTATGTACATACATGTCATCCACTAAAACAACTGTGGAAGCAGCTGGGATCCTTAGAGCCCAAATTTAGACACCAGCAGCCTGTACTGCGAGGCACAGACCCTTGAGGGAAACCCAGCACTAAGGAGCGGTTAAAAGAGAGATCCTTTCCTGTCTGAAACATAACAGTGCCAATAAGAAGAGCTTTTAATTCAAAAGCAGCACACTGGAAGTAAAATTAGCTCAAAGTGCTGGATCGTGACTTGGCATTTAATCACTGCACCATCCTACATGATTCACCAACTCAAGAGCTCCCAAGTGGCTGACATTAAAAAAACAAACCTCCACCATATACCTACAATGCAGTATTTTTAAGGAAAGGAAAGTTGCAATGCACACTGATCAGTACAGCCATACAAGTTAGATTGTTGTTCAGATGCTGTGTGAGATCATTTTACAGTAAATGAAATAGATCAATTGTTAGAAACAAAAGTATTCAATTGTTTCAATTATTCAATAAGACTTTTAAAAGGACACTTGAATATTTGACGGTTTAAGCACGGTGGGCGGTGATTTTTATTTTAAATAAACATTACCAATTTCCACCCCTCACCGCCTCAATAGGAAATTTCCAATATGAGGGCTAAGAATGCACTCCAGAAAAAGGAGCATTTCAATCTGGTTTTCCATTCTAAAACACTAACCCCCAAAAAGAGAACACTAAGTGACTAGGTGCTTTAAAAATGGTACTTCAGCTTTCCTATAGAGCATACTTTTCATAGTGAGAAGCCAAAGAAATAAAGTTACAAAAATGCTCTGAGTGTGAGGACAAGACACACTGACTCCTGATTCAAGTTCTCTCTTAAGCTGCATAAAAGTTTGAAAATCCACATGTCCAGTCATGCACGGACCCTCCCATTTTCTTGGTTTGTTTTGCTTTCTACTCCATCTGCCAACTTGCCTTCTCAGCAGAGACCTTTATGTACCATTTCATGGATCACAGTGTCACCAGCTCCTTGTGCAAAGGCTTGGATTTAAACCAAGTGATTAGGGAAAGAAGGTCTTCCATGTATTTTGCATCGACAGTTTTCTCCATCAGTCACCTGCAGATCTTATACTAGGACTGAGACTATATGACAGAGTTTGAGTAATTCATACTGAATGAAGTGCTGCATATAGAAATATATTCCACATAATGCATTCTTAAAACAAATTGTTTAACCAATGGAATAAGCACACAGGATTAAAATACTCTTAATGTGAACCCTTTTAAAAGGCCTCTATATACATCATTTTTACTAAGTACACTGAAGTCATTTTTTTTAGCTCTCCCAAGATCACAGAGATGCTAAACTTGTAAATGCACAGATAATATATTAAAGTAAGCATTTTATCATATTAGTATCTGAAATAGCTGGCAATAATTGCTCTTTTCCACTCCATAAAGAGATATTATGAAAACTTCTAGTTCATTAAAAAAATTAGTGAAGAGTTTCTGATTGGTTTATGGTAATGAAAGTCACACTGTTGACAGGTCAAAACTAATAAGGAACAAACACCTCAAAATTAATGGAAATTAACAGAATAAATTAATATAGGTCTCAAATCCAATCATTAGACAGGCTCTCTGAGGAAGTTTCTTAAAATATTTATTAATACTGAAATCAGTTAAGGTTTTGGAGGTTGTCATGGCCTTTTTAAAAGCTTCTGTTAGGCTAATACATGCAGTAAATTACCCATATCTTATGCAGTTTCACAAACTATCTGCTGACATAAAAATACTGATGTTAAATGATTAAAAACTGCAAAACTTTTTTTTATTGACACTTAAAAAACCCAATTGAAAAATAATGTAGAAATGTGGAGAACAGACAACAGTAGTTTGCTCTCCTTTAGAATGTGCATCTTTGTAAGTGTAACTAAATCTTGTATTTCACAATGCTCATTTGAAAAAAAACTTTGTCAAGTGTTAGTGGTCTAAGACAAAGATAGCCTTCAACAAAAAAAAAATTATTGCCTGTTCCATCACTTCTTGCATTTTTCATTTTTCTGAATTATCATTTTATAGTGATGTTTGAATAATGTTGATAGCACCCAGTGTAAATTCATCCTAAGTAAAAGGCGAAAAAGCAAAATATTTTATTCAATAAAAACCCTGCAAGTATTTTGTAAAAAAAAGGGAACTGGGTATGCTTCTCCTTACACCTGAACTGAATTCTTCTTTCCACTCTACTCAAAACATAGCTTATGGGTCCAGTGCTGGAAGGCAACACAGCTTCAAAGTTCCTTGAGAGGTCATCAGGGGAAACAGTGTTAAGTTTATCAAGCAACATCTGACAATTGACTAGATGTCATTGATTGCTAGAACATGTAATAAACTAAATTACAATCCTGCTGAAGACAGAAAGAATATAGTTGAGGATACAGACAGCTAACAAGGAAAAAGAGGCCTTCCCAAGCAAGACATGCTAGTATGGCATAAAAAGACCAAGTCCAATTTAACAGCTATTAATTCAATAGAAAATTATGTCAGAAAAGCACTGAATTCTTAATACAGCCCATTCTCACGAATAATGATTAACTGGGAATCATTATCTGAACTGGAGGTCATTGTCATCATTCTCCTTCACACTAAAAAAGTGTCAAAACCAGTACTCAGATGCCACGAGGGCTTTTCTTCTTTGTCTTGTGAAATGTTGTAACTTTATTTTTTCCCCCCATTACACCTCTTTGAAGAATACAGCAAGAAAAAATAAAATTTGCTTAGGCTCCAACAGTGATGCAAGTTTATTGATATCCTGCCAGTTAAAAATACCAACTTTTATGTTCAGGTTTCACTAAGAAAGACACTAAAGGATGTTCCGAAGGCTGTATTCATGCCTTGCATCATCTGTCCGGCAATACACAAAAGTCCTTTCCAAGGTCTTTATTGTTAGGACCAGGAAGTTAACAAGGCAATACACTTACCAAGAGGACAGAAAGCAGAGACAAACCCAAGAAATGTCTCAGACTGGTTTAATAGTTTAAATGAAGTGTAAAATAAGAAATATTTCACATATTTTCAGTGTCTGTACTTGAAGAAAGTGTTACTCTGGATTTAAAATTTAAACTTAGAAAAGCCTCACTTGAAATCATCCCCTTTCAGTACTATATGAATCACCTCTTATGCACCCTTGCTCTTTACAGCCCACTCACTGCCATACCCCACTGACATGCCATCTTTAGGATTACAAAAGACCCTCCAACAAAGAAGGATCGCCCACTGTTTTCTATAAATCATCTTGAACCTCACTGATTATTTCAATGAAGGTTGTTCAGATACACATGCATCTTTGGCTGTCTTGCAGAGAGAAGAGAAAGAATCTAAATGAATAACAACATTACATCCTAGAATTCACTACAGAACAATAATGACAACTTAGTGAAACAGGCTGAAAGCAGCAAAGTTATTTAGCTTTCCCTAACCAGTATCATATAAAATGCAGTAGAGAAAAAAAACCACAGTTTTTTTAGTCACTCATTACTAATGACTTAAAAAATTAGAATGCCTATCAAGCACTAATCATGACTGAAAATAGTGACATTACATGGAAGCATAACAAGATTTTTCTCTTGATTTAGGAGAGATTAAGCAGGAGGGAAACATGAAAGGAAGTCATAAGAATCCCTGTTGAGCCTGACAACCAAGTTCTGTTTTTCATGTCTTTCCATACTTCAATAAACATGTAATGAAAGGTTTACATTTCTGTAAGGCAAAAAAGCCCACCCTGAAACACCACACCTTTTTCTCATACCTTAGAAAGTATTCCACTGTTCAACCTTCAACTACAAATGCATATTTTGAAGTTTTCCATCACACATTCCAACTACTTTTCTCCATCTAAAACCCTTTCCTTCTTGAAGCATATAGTTTTTTAGACATAGTAGCATGAACAACAACCAACCAAAAAAGCCAAAACCAAATAAAAATTACAACTCCTGTTTTTAAGCAAAGTAGAATGGAAAATCTAGACAAGCTTAGCCTTTGGTTGGAACTGCAAAAACCGACCGGTATTTTTGTCTCTCCCTGTTTCATCTAAGCAACCAAGTGTTTAACCAAGACTTCTATCTTGACTGAAATTTAAAACTCTAAATTCAAGAAAGCAGATCAGAAAAAAACCTTCTGTCCTAGATTTCAGGCAACTTCTTCCCAGGAGGGGAAGGGTCTTCCTACTTCACATGCCCAGTGAGGTTATTACTTGATTTTGAGCTGGGTTGGAAAATGGGATGGAGGTAGTCATTTGGGATTCCAAACATGGCGGAGACCACAACTATCTCATGCGTATTAACACCACTGCAATCCTGGTTCAACACCCACTCCTCACTGACAGAGGAAAACCCACACTGTTCCCATACCCAGGGCACTGATCTCAGCCACATGAAGCCAATATGACAGAACTGGCAATTCCTCTTGCTGTAGCTGGGTCACTGTGTGCTCTAACACGCAGTCACTAGTGCAGAAGGGGTCCCTCCTCCTTAGGGAAATCAGCAGGTCCAGAAGGTGTCATGTATTGCTGCCTAGGACATCGGGCTGGGCTAAGATCTTGTCTTGAAGGATACACCACATACTTCAGCCTCCGGATGATTTCTGTGAAGCTGCAATCAACAGGAAACATACAGGGAATAGTCCATGTTTCACAACTGGAAAACCTCACTACTCCCAGCTTCTCCTCCCTCTTGAGGGAGCTTGAGAAACTTCCCTCTCTCATAACTGAAGACACACTTCTGACACATCTTTTTTCTGTTTTCTTATCTCTCATTTTTTAACCTCTACTCCCATTTATTACAAGCTACCCATACTTATTTTCTTCTTAATGTTAGAACTGAGACAGTGTTCAGCCTCAGACTGTCTCAAAGAAGTGTGTTACCTCTGACCATGTGTCTCCACAGACGTAATGGCACAGTGTAGCTACACCTGAAGAAGCTCAGGTGCTAGAACCCCTCATCTCCAGGGCAGTGTGGGACCAGACATTCACTCCCATAGTGACAGCAGTTGGCCTCTTCTGAGGCCCTTGTTACTGCTCAGGGTGTTAGAGGCAGCTCAGCTCATTACAGGTGGGCTCAGCACCAGTACAGCCACGTAAAGCAGCCCTGCATGAAAATTGGCACATAACCAGCCTCTCACATACCCCGTGAGGAACGGCACGCTCAGGTTCTCTGTGCTGACCTTGGGCTAGTAAATACTGCCAAGCCTGGGGAGGCTGTGAGAGTCAGACTAGGTCTCTTAACCTCATGCTGGGATCTCAGGCTGCTTACTGGAGAGTTCGGATGTGCCCAGCACTCTGAACTCCAAGAGAGCTTGTCAGCTTCACATTTAATGCACGAATGCGTAAGGCTGGCTTAGATCGAATACTGAACTTAAGCCAAACTCCTCCTGGCACCTGCTGAAGACTGCAGAGCAGAAACACCCTATTTGGAGACAGCAGGAGACAGCTTGAGTCCAGGCAGGGTCTGTACTGAGCCCTGAGTGGGAACCTTTTGTGCTGCTGCAGCCTCTCTGACCAATCTCATCCAGCCTTCCACCTCAGATGGACATTCAGCCTCTCTACTGCACAGACTAACACTTGTCCACTCTAGGAGCAGCTTCCTGTGATCTTACAAACAAAAAATGCCAAGGTGTACAAAGTTTTTACCATACAAGAACAGACATAATTTAGTTTTACACTGTGAATAAGAGCAGGTTTTCCCAGTAAAATACTAGGAGCAGTAAAATTATTTCCCAGTGATAAGCACTTTTTTAGATTAAAAACCTATAAGTTTTTCCCAGATTAATGATTAATTAAACAACAACAAAAAAGCTTAAAAAATAATCATTAATGTTTATTTTGAAACACAGTATTAAAATACCAAAATTGAGTATCACTAAAATTAAGCTTCATTTAGTAAGCCACAAATACTTATGGAAATGTCCACAAATCACTGAACTACTTTCATACTCTGCAATCACTTTCATACTCTGAAGTTGGGGAATAGGAGGTTTCCATATTAAACATGAAGCCAGAACAAAATCCCTAAGACTATATACTGATAAGCAAATGTTTTCAGTACCAAACAAATAAATTCTCTGGTTGAAGTAAATTGTGATTCAACTCCCACTGTCTATAACAGAATGAACTCTAACACATGCACATCCATAAATCTAACAGCAAGTTCTCTCAGAGTTCCCGAATCCAGCAGATCACAGGCAGGTATAGATCACAGTCAGGCACCTTTATTCCAGCCAAACTGCTTTTTCCTTCATAGATGGAAGCAGAAGTAAATTCAGGGATAGGATTCTGTGCTAGTGGCAGAGAAATTGACAGTTCCTCACATTCCACACACAATTCCACATTCCTCAACCCATACTGAAGTTAGTCAATACTAATCACTAGCATAAAAGTTCTTGGCCTAAAAAAGGTCACTTTAGCTGAAGAGTAATAGTCCAGACCACAGAAACCAATGAAAACAGGTAGGTATCTTGCCAGGAAAGGAATGGAGCCTCACAGTATTCACCTCTGCACATGAATAGTGGGTCAATGTTCACCAGCTGGAGTCTCTGCCCACCCATCTCAGCCTCACACGAGCTTTGCTGCCCAAGCCACACCTGGGCAGGTCAAAGGGAACAGGGCCCTGTGCAGTCACAGAACAAGCAAGGACTTGGGGAGTTTTTATTCTACCTTTCTTCTTTCACAGTAGGCCTGAAGACTGCTCCCAGATGGTGAATTAGGACTCTGTCTGATAAAATAGATCTTGTCTGACACAAATTTGTGATGTAACACAAGATGTAGATGAGAACCCATGGAGCGTAGGAAAGCAGTAAAGGGGAAGAGCCACAAGCCTATTTTCTGAGGCAGGACCAAAAGAAGTGTCATTTCCTCATGCCTGAACTTCTGCATCTCCAGGCAGGAGAATCACAGTTTCCCTCTGCTCACAGACACTTCCTAGAGAGAGTTTCACACCCATCCCCATACATATTTATGAGTTTCACAGAAGTCATTAGGTAGATAATTCAACCCATTTCTATGAACACAAAAGCCTATTTCAGTCAATCAACACAAAAATTTACTATCATTGCAAGTGTGTAAGATTGACCTTCAGGATAAACTGCAGATTTAACATTACTTCTAACTGCACCCAAGACATCCCAGTTCAGAAGATGAACACTACACACAGTATGACTTTTCAAAAAAATGTAAAATATTCTGGCTCTAACAGATACAAATCAACTACATAATTAAGATTATTAAGTCTTGTAAAACACAAGATTTTTTTTAAATCCTATTTTTTTAAGAAATCAAGATTTAGTTACAACAGATAATTGCTCTCTAATCCAAATAAAAATTATAATGATCTAGTAACACCTAGGGGTAAATATGAATTTAATAGTTCATCTCCTAATCAAGTTTGTCTTATTCAGTTTTGTTGTATTTCATTTTAATTGTATTTTAATGAAATTTGCAGCACAGCCCAGTAAGACTGAAGTAGGTTACTGTGCTGAGATGAACTGCCTCAGGGATACCGGGAAAAAAAGAGTTGGGACAGATTCCTCTTCAGTAGTGCATCGTGCTGCCTCCATCTGTCAGCTCGATTCTTTACCAGCACGTCTGTGATCACAGAGATGGTACAACAACAGCCTGTTATACATTTAATTAATCCAGCCCAGGAAAAGAATATGGGAGGACTTTGCATTGTGTTTTCATTGCATATTTCTTTGGTAAGAAAGAGACTGAGGGAAAACCTCTCATACATGAGGCCACTGCCCTAAAGACAATGTGGGCTCTTGACATTACCCTTCGAAGTATATAAACATGAGCCTGAGAGTAGCAGTGCAAGAGAAAGATGACACGGGAGCAACACCATACACTTCAGATCACCCTGAGACCAAGATCCTTGGGGCAGGGAGGAGGGCACACAGCAAGCTCACTGCCCTGGACTTCAGGAGAGCAGACTTCGGCCTCTTCAGCAGCCTGCTTGGTAGAACAGCAGGGGGTTAAAGCCCTGGAGGGAATAGGGGCTCAAAAAAGCTGGTTAATATTGAAAGATCATATCCTCCAAGCTCAGAAGTACTGCATCCCAACAAAGAGGGCAAAACCACCAGGAGGTCTGCATGGACAAATAATGAGCTCCTGGACAAACACAAACACAAAAAGGAAGCCTACAGAGAGTAGAAGCAGGAATAGGTAGCCTAGGAGGAATACAGCGAGATTGTCCAAGCAACCAGGGATCAGGTTAGGAAAGTTAAAGCCCTGATAGAATTAAATCTGTCAAGGGCAATCAAAAAAGCTTCTATAGGTAATTCTGCAATAAAAAGAAGATAGGGAAAATGTGGGCCCTCTCCAGAGAGAAATGGGAGACCTGATTACACGGGACATGGAAAAAGCTGAGGTACTCAACAATTCTTTTGCCTCAGTCTCCACCAGGAACTGCTCCAGCCATACCACCCAAGTCACAGAGAGCAAAGGCAGGGGCTGGGAGAATAAAGAACCACCCACTGTAGGAGAAGATCAGGTTTGAGACCATCTAAAGCACCTGAAGGTGCACAAGTCCATGGGACCTGATGAGATGAATCTGCAGGCCCTTAGAGAACTGGCGGATGAAGCTGCTAAACCACTATCCATCCTATTTGAGTAGACATGGCAGTACAATGAAGTTCCCACTGACTGGAAAGGGGGGAAACAAAACCCACATTTTTAAAAAGGGAAAAAAGGAAGACCCATGGAACCGCTGGCCAACCTCACCTCTGTTTCTGGCAGGATCATGGGGCAGATACTCTTGGAAACTATGTTTACACACATGAAAAAAAAAGGTAACTGGTGACAGCCAACATAGCTTCACTAAGGGCAAATTTGATGGTCTTCTATGATGTTACAATGCAAAGGTATTTCATTGTTCTCTAACCCTTAAGACAAAGCAATTGTCCTCGTGCAGTTTTTCCGTCATTTTTTTTCCATGGTTTTCTAGTCTGAAGACTGTTTGTACTCTCAATACAGCTGAAAACATTTTTAGTTCTCTGCATCTTCCACACTTCTTTGAATAAAATCTTTTATTATCTTGCCACTACTAGTCACTCACCATCCCTTGAGAGCTCTGAGGTTTCATTTTCTGATTGCCTCTAACTGTCTGTTCTTTCTTACTTTCCTGCCCAATGAGACCCTCACACTGAGAAACAAATGGAAGGAAGAAATATAGAACAAAGATTCCTCTTTGCAATTTATTGGAAACTTGAATCATAAGAGAAAAAATACACACCCAAAATACCACATTATAGCAAGGAATTACTGCCAGTCCAACTCAGCACATAACAACCAACGCACTGCAAAAACAGAAAAGCCTCTACACATGCAACTATTTAAAAAGAAGTCTGAGTCAGTCGGCTTTCTCAACATGACTACACAGAAGGACAATATTTTTAGGCTGCCTCAAAGTTAAAGTTTTTTTGATACAAGAAAAGGCTGGAAATGCATTTAAAAGTCAAGCATGATCACTGAGAGTACTGAGTCATACTCCGCATGGCAGAAGGCTCTGCCCTGTAGCCTGAGCTGCCACTTTCCCCCCTCTGCTGCCCGCTTTTGTGGCCTGGCAGCTGCTTGCACACCCAAAACAATACATCATCACTCACAGACAACTCACCATTTTTCAAATTTGATACATTTCAGTTTTTCTGCTTTCATGATGCAAAGGTAAGTAACATTTGATAAAAAAATGAGCTCAGAATAACCTCATCTGCAACTCTCAGCACATATTAAATCAGCAACTGAAGGTGAACAAATATCTGTATAAAAATTATACAAAACTGTGACTATCATTAAGAGATTACACCTCTGAGAGTGAAAAGTCACATGCTTTTGAGTCATGTATTTATACCCTAAGAAATTAAAACAATAATTGTAAATCAGTCTGAGTATGCATTTCCATTTTACAACAAGGTTGTTTCAACAGGTGAATTGAGCATTAAAGATGTTTTGTTCCAAGTTTCAGTAGCTTAGAGTTAGTGGCATCTCACAGCTTCAGTCTCTATTTTAGGACACTAAAGCAGGTTAAAACCACAGCAACAAGGAGACAGAGAAAGTGTCTAACAGCAGTTATGGCTACTGAACACTGGTTGCTAAATGCAGACTAGGTATTAAGTAAGGGAGAGGAAAAAGTAAAAGTTTGGAGCCTTCATTATGGATTTGGCTTATCACAAAGGTGTAGCTTTAAAATTCTAACTAGGTAATCATATCAGAGGGAAGGGAAGCTACCCTGAGTCCCGCAGGGATCCATGCTGAGGCTTATGGCTCAATTTATTTAGAAATTACTTGTAAAAGAAGCAAACTCTGAGCCTTCTAGTGTTCCCAAATCATTCTGACTGTAAAGACAAAGACCACAATTACTTGGCCACAAATAATTGAAAAATTGAAAAGAATGACCTTGCAGTACAAAGTCAGAAAACAATAAAACAGCAAAAAAGAAAGTCAGACAAAAAATAACTATATAATGAATTATTAATTCATTGTTAAAAAATATCAAGGATGAAACACTGAATTTATGTTTAGTGCTTATGATTAGGTTTACAATTAGACAAAGGTCAGTGCAAAATTCATCACTGGGTGAAAAAAATAAATAATAACAAATAATAATAACAAATACTGAGAAAGCAACAGAGAAACAGAGAGGATTTTTTTTAATGTGTATTGTATATACATATCTGATATTTACAGTATAAATCCATGATACAGCTGCATCTGGTGTGTAGTATTTGTCCTCCCTCAAAAACATCTTTTCTCCCTCAAATCTCAGAAAAATAGTCCACAATCCCACTGGGAATCATTTTGGAAAACAATCTTCCAGTCCTCTCTTTTATCTCATGTATAGAAATTGTTACTTCTCTAATTAGAAATAACACAGTATACTTTAATAGATGACTTTTCAAATAGACAAAGGTTTGAAAAAACAGCTTTAGGATACAAATACTTTCTCACTAAGATTTACCAAAAAACCATGATGAATTAATAGAATCCAACTTCTGTTTTCTCAAAATTATCATGGAAGAGGTCATATTAAAGATACCACCTACCATTTAAAAAAAAATATTTTTTGCTAAATATGCCCTCTCTTACCATACATTTAGCACTTCTATTATGCAGAGATACTAGTTTTTGCTCATGTCTCTGACAAAGGGACTGGAATAAGCAATGGTCTGCAAATTAATTTATAGTAGCTTGTCCCTAACCATTAACAAGCTCGGACAGCTAAATGTGCTTGTGCAGAGACTTCCTAAATGCAAGAGAGACCAACATCAGCTAGACACACTTACCCTTTCTGACTGACCACAGCAGTAGGTCTACTAATCACAGAGATGAATGGATACGCAGTCTGTCAGAAAAGGGAACAAAGACCTGTGGCTACAGGCAAAAAGCTCCCTGCTCACTGGGTTAGGATGCTTCATTTGCATTATTCAAGGCAAAACAGCTCCTGTCAGGAGGTTTTTGACCACCCATTCTCTTTTATTTCACAGTGGAATTAGGTGATATTATCTATAGCTAATTGTTTGGATTCTTCGAACAGGCTGAGCAAGCAGTAACATAGGCTGGGCCGCACTGGTTTAATACAGCTTTGGAAAACAGAAGGCTAGATCATCACCATACTCACATCTGCAGCGTAATACAGACTCATGTCCTTTTGGTCAGAGTGCCGTGTCAGCCTCTTCAAGGAAAGACTGCATCCAGAAGGATCAAACTCAGCATTAAAGCTTAACATTTCTAAAGTTGCCAGACCAACAGTTCTACCTCGACAGGTGAACAAGCATTCTTCTGCTTTTGGAGAAAAAAACAGCTCAAACAATATACTAGTGGGAGATGTGGTAGTAGAGAACTTTCTAGACATTTGCTATATTTATCTCAGCTCTGCTAACACATTTCAGGGTAAAAGCCAAGAACCCCCACTAATCCCATCTATTCAAGAGCAGAGATGTAAAAGCCATGCACATCATAGGTATGTCCTCGATCAGACTGTCATTTAAGAGCTGAGTGTACAATGTCCTCCAGACTACTCCCTGGCTACTTGAAACTGAGTGGTACAGGGAAAGCTGTGCTTTACAGGAAGCCATGGGCTTTCTCAGCTGCTTCCTTGGTATTTAAGGAATATCAAACTTCATACCCCACTGTATTTTTATCTCTTTGAACACAAACTGTATGTAATCACTCAAAAGCAGCTTTTCTTACAGTGCCTTCCAGCCAATATTTACCAGAAATTATCACTATCCTAAAATCCTGAAAGTCAGCATACCACTTCTCAGGTCTCAGAAATAATTAGCATACCCCCATGCAGAGCATATCAGCATCCATCTGAATACGCCCTAGAAATGGCAGATGGAGAATACTACAGGAATTTATCTTCTAAAAGGTTAAGCTCTGATTATTTCTGTAACATTCAAACTCCTTATGGCCTGTAGCATTTGGGAGCTGTATTTTGGTGCTCACAGAACAGAGCTCCATATAAATGAAAACTAAGCCAATGGGAAAAACATCTAGTTGTAATAAGAGATATGAACACAAGTCACAGAATACAAGAACCTTTATTCTTTAAAATAGAAAGAATGCAAGGTACAGGTTGTGGGTTTTTTCTTGCATATTTATGTGCAATACAAACACTTCACAGGTGCTTAAATCTTTTTTTCCCCTTCTTAGGTTTCTACTTTTTCTTCCTTGGCCTGCATATATTAAATATGCCTTGCAATGCAGGAAACACTGCCAAATGTTTCTCTGGGAAAAATACTAGGGTAATAAAGATTTGGAAGAGGTCTGATACACAAACTAGATGGTGTCAACATATTTGAATGAAACCAGGCATAAGCTACGTGTGAAACACAAAAATTAAGAAACGCATAATGCCAGTTAAGTCTGTTAATAGGGAATCTTGGCTGCTGAGTATATCAAACAATTAAGTTTTCCAAAAGGAAACATTACCATTGTAAGATACTTTCTTATGCCTCTCTAATAGGGAGTGGCATATTTCAGGCATTCAGAGCATAAAGCAGTGACAACAATGCAGAGTCACATGAAGTTGTTCTGTGCCAGTTGTGTAAGCTTCCCGAAATTTCATTCGCCTAAAGGTCAAGAACTTGTGGTACTGTACATATGAGGCAGCCTTTGAGAAATTATTTGGAGTTCAACTGCTTGTAAGATTTTTCCTTGTGGTTCAGTACAAAGTAAACATTTCACTGATTAGCCTGGCAGTGTGACATGTTGTCCACATATGTTCTACTGTGCAGGAAATGCATTTGGTCTTTTCTGCTGTTTTTGGAACCAAGGAGCTCTCTGCCGCAGGCAAAAAGTTATGGGAGTATGACGGACTACAGAAATTTCTGATTTTACCTACACATATCAGATTGTTTGCAACAATCCTGACTCAAGCAGTTATCCACCTTGAAAGTTATTTAAAACACAATCACAATTCAGATTTTCAATTCATATCTTAATTTTAAAAATTGAAGTCATCTAACCTGAAAATATCAAGGATTTGGAAAATGGTATTCTGCCAAGCCTAATCCTAGTGTGCTCAGTTTTAAACAAACATACATAACCCAGCAAAATGTAGCCTCTGGCTTAAAAACAATCCTGCATTAAAGCCATAGGTAATCTGTCTTACATAATGCTATTTGCATTTTGTAATCCTGTTAAAAATACTTGTGACATCAAATCAATGCCTTCTAATCACAAATACAATATCCAAACCAGGACTCATGTAGCAGAGCTGGTTTGGGCTTTTTCTTTATTTTATTAATAGTCCTTGTAGCATTTGTGGTATACATAAACAGCACAGTGGTATGAAGCTTAGTCTTTTAGTACAAATATAAATTAAATTAGAGACTTATCATCACTTATCCTAGATAATTAAACTAGAGTCTAATGTTACAGTTTGGTGAATTATTCACATCCACAGGACAGGACGGTAACACAAAGTTTTGCCAGTAATAAGTGGCAAAGATTATAACTTTATGGTATGAAGTTAATATTAAACCTTATGCTAACTCACCTTATCCCACTTAAATTCTGAACAATTCAGATTGTAGCATAATGAAGTCTCAGAATGTAGGCAGATACCCAAATACACTGGACAAGTCCCAGTTCAAACTTAGAATTTCCTAGAGAGTTGACTTCATTCACCCAGCTGTGCACACAGCACATATTCTGGTTAGATAAACACTTATCTTTGGTTTAACACTCTACAGCTCTCTAAGCAGATGTGATTAAGCACCTGGAGTCTACAAGAGCCCTCTTGGAGAACTGCAAAAGTGAGAAATTATGGAGATCACAACTACTGAGAATGAGAAACAGTGATAATCCTGCCCACTTTCTCCTCAGCCAGGTGGTTAGAGCACATACCTGAGGATGGGAGATTTAGCTTCAAGCTTCACATGAGAACAGTTGATAGAGCAGGGCTGCTGACGGCTTATTACAGAATACAGCCTCACTGGAGAGCATAATCTGGCATAACAGCTCTCCCAGCCATTTGTTCCCTGTTGCACAGGGGCTCAGAGCAGATGGAAACTTTCATGTTGCATGCTCTGGGTCCTGGCAGTCGGAACCCAGAGCACAGAAGTGACTGAGATCCTGTGAAGCCCAGCAAAAAAACAGAACCTGGATCTCCCAGTTCTTCTGTGCCCCAGCCACTGAGGGGAAAAAAAAAGAGTGTTCTTTCTTCCAATACTTCTGAAAAGTCTATCACAGAAGAATTATAGACAGAAATATTCTGAAATGGACAGAGGACATATAGAAGAATTACAGACTAGTTAAGGTTGGAAGAAATTTCTGGAAGTCACCTGGTTTAAACACTTGTCTCCCACTCTGTTCAGCAAAACAAATTCAGAATTAAATAAAATATCCTAATGATTCCTTAATATTTTTAATGAAAGTAAAACAACTACTTCACTGGACTGGTCTTCAGAGAGGTCTTATTTTTCGCCATGAAAAAAAAAGTGCTAAACACAAAGTTCTATTGGGCAGGCTGGCTCGTTATCCTATCCCAAACAGTTCAAATTCTGGTACACCTGAGTTTAAATTATGAAGACAGGATTTTTTCACTCTTACTATGCACAAACACACAGAGAACACTATGTATCCTAGAGGGTGCAACAGGGTTCCAAGCCCTGAGCTGGTTTAGTTTGAAGTCTGATGTTCTCTTTAAATTTGCAAATACGAGTGCTGCATGTCCTATCAAGTCTGTCATACACTTAGCATAATAACAAGCATCCTAAAGGTCTCATCTCTGATAGTAGCTAAAAGCAGATGCCTGAGGGAAAAGGATATGTTTGTGGCAATACTCTCCCAGCCTTCAACTGAAAGCTCAGAGGCCTGATGAATTTTCCCATTGCTCAACTCTACTGCTATACTGCCTTGATAAGGTACTAACATTTTTACAACATTGCTGTCATCAGAATAAAGACATTGAATTTCAGAAGCCATAGTACACTGTTTGAAACATCACACACTGTTAGTGGCAATGGCTCTGAAGTTAGCAATGAACACTAGTACAGAAACTACACTTAAGACATAGAATACTTCCAGGAAAAAGAGCACAATACCATAAAACTTGTCCAGAAACTTTTTAAAATATGTATCAGTTCCTTTATTTTCATTTTATTATCAAATTATGGCCTAGACCAATATACTGTATATTGTGGCATGATCTACAGAATTTATAATTGTGGAGAAAAATGAAATTAAATTCAAGGCACCCTATATTTACCAGGTATCAGGGCTGGGCCTGTGTGCACACCTAGCACACTGTGTAGCTCCCAGCAAGGACCAGGAACTGTTCAGCTGAAATCTCTAAAAACAGTCCTCTGCAGTCCCCCTGCAGCATGGTGACTGACTGAACTCTCACCTGCCTTTACAATAAGGCAGCTGGTAAACAGGACCTCTCCAGCTGGAAATAATGGACAGTCCCTGAAGTTTCCCCAGGAAGCTCCTGCTGTGCACAGACCAACCGGTAGAAATTGCTTGCAAGCACGAATAGCATCTGAGGTTGGGAATCCAACATTCCCAGAGACTCCCTAGGGCAGCTGAAACTGTTCCTATTTACACAACAATCACCTGTACGTATGCAAGACAGCCAGGAAATGTTCATATAGATTGTAAACCGAAAGAATCTATTGTAAACATCTATTGTACACCAACAGAAACAGATCATGCATAATCAGCAGCAAATAGTTTGAGAAGTCTCATCTAATCCAGGCTACCATCAACATCTGGTAAAGGACCATCAGACCCTATCCAAGAGATTAGATTCCCCAGATGAGCCTTACTCAACACAACAGAAACAAGTCAAGTACTTTTCCCATCCACTCTTAAAACAAACAGCTGTTTGATGGTGCAACAATATTGGGAAATTTATTTGGAAGTAAGGGATTACATTGTCTTTTTCTATGAAACATTATGGTCATCTTCCAACATTTGTCAAAATATTAAGCCTCCTTTGTCTGCATCTGCACTGCTTCCTTAATGGTTTCCAGATTAAAGGTTTTGGCACAATACCTAGAAATATTTGTTCTATCACAGTTGCACTGAACTAAATGACAGAAAATGATCAAAAGCCCAATTCGAGTTTCAGATTAATCCTAGACGCATTACTCCCATTTTACACAGACATTAGAACAGAAAAAGCCAGAAAAACTGAGACATTTTCATGTAAGTTTGAAGTAATGACACCAGATGGAAAAACAAAACTCCACACATTTCTCATACATTTTTCTCCAAAAAAGTAAATTATCTGTATCACCAATGTTCCTGCAAGTACTTTAAAATACTACCCAGACAGAATAATTAGAACAGGATTTCCCAAGTGAAGGTTGCATCTACCACTCACATTACAGGTTCTCGGTCAAAATGTGATCAGTTTCTCAACTCTGGCTTCCCAAAAAACCCATCCACTACAGCCAAGTTAGTTTTTATTTTAATTTCTTTTCTATGTACACCGAGTGATTTAACAGTTTTCCTATTCCTTAAAGACCAGATGTTTATACCATGACTGCTTTGAACTGATAGTGACGAGCAGCAGTACATCTACAGACAGGTTGCACCCTACGACCTTAGCTAGGATATGCTAGGATTGTGCTTGATATGCACAATACAGTCATCACCTCATAAGGTATGATTCCCACTCTCATCTCCTCACCTCCAAGCATAGTTACATTTCAATTATCCAAGGCAGTAAACCAGTCAGATAACTATTAAAAAAAAAAAAAAAAAAAAAAAGGCGCCACAGTGATAAAGTGTAGAGGAGCACTCAACAGTGTAACTGATATCAAAGTTACACTGTTGACTTTGAATGGACACAAATCCCTTCACTAATACCAACCTCCGACCAGACAGAAGGGCATAAAAAGTAACTCTCCTGCTCTCTGACCTAAGCTTACTCACAAGAAGCCAATTTGGGCACTTCTACATTTATAGTACAGTTAATACATAAAAAATAAATAGAAATAAATTAACCTTTGTAAAAACCACAGCTTCGAGAGTCAACAGAAATACATGTAATGAAAACCTTTTCATTTAAAGCTACTGTATGATGATACTTCTAACAATTACAACTTGCCAGTGTAACATTAAAACCACTCTCAGTTCTCTGGACAATTGGCTGGATGTGCAAGGGGTGCTCCACCCACACCCGCATCCTGCTGCAATGTATAATGAAATAAAGTCTCAAAAATAATCATCTTTTGTCATCAAGCTTTGTAGTTGTTAATCTAATTAATAACTTCATTACAACAGAGTACCATCGTTTCATGTTGAAGTCAGTGAGGATAATCTGGCCACGCTGGTTCTCCAAACTCTAGATTAGTGCCATCTCCCTCAGCCATCTGCAGGATATTATATTTTCTTTACAGTATAGTTGTTAGCTTTCCAGTACGGAAACTACTGAAGCACTATTCAGGAATAAACTAGCTTGATCTAACTCCAAGGTTTTCTTTCCAAATCCCCACTAAGATTAATCACCTCAAATGCAGCTTCATTAATAGCAAAGGAAACGTTTGATGAGTGAGGTACGCTACATGAAGTGCTTCTGGAAGTGGAATACTCATGCTAACCACATCCTCTCACACGCTGTTTTTAAAGTGTGGTACTGAACAGTAACATAATAAAACAGTAACATAATTCACCAATAAGTGGACCAAACTTTAATATTCTTTAAAAACATAAGTATTAAAAAACTGTATTGCACAGTGCCCATCACTTGTGTCTAGAAGTTCTAATTATACATTACAATCTCATTAGGACAGGATATGGATAGATAGCTGCAGCCTCAAAGAACACACAGAAATTTGCAAAATGATTTTATATGAAAACTCATAAGTCATTAGACAGCAAAGGTTTCAAGATACTTCAAAGTCTGTCTAATTACATTTAAGCATGTAAGCCTTCTTAAATGGAAACTTTCAGTTTTGTTTTACAATTCTGTGACTACTAACACACAATTGCACTCAAAGTAAGATTTACATGCTAATTACTTGCCTGTGCCTGAATAGCAGGTATTTAAAAATCTATCACAGGATGGTGGAAACAGCAATGAAGGGATAAAGAAGACAAAGGGACTGAAAAATGTTGCTCTTCTGGGTCCTACTTACAGACTGGCAAGCGTTTCTCTTTGGGCTCCGGAAAAGTCTTTGAGGATTAGTGTTCGGAAATAGAATTACATTGCAAAGGTTGAGTTACATTTTCAGCTCTATCAGGAAAGAGGTTTTTTTTCCAATGATATTTGGTGTTAAAAATTATCAATAGCTTTGTTTTGGATAGGTAATATTTAATGTTGAATGGCAATATATTACAAGCATTTAAAATGTTTTAAATTCCAAGTAATATTTCAAGGCCAACACAATATCAATATTTAGTTCCTTTTTTTTAAAATAATAAAAATACATTAATATTAAAACTGGGGGGAATTACTATAATTAAATCAAAGAATTCATTACTACATGAAAATTCCTAATATCAAAAATTAAAGCAGTGCACTAGCTCATCATAGTGAATTATAAATTATTTCCCACAACCACAGATTTTTATCTCTGACCAGTAAAAGCAAATATTTAACTATTTTTACAGATCCATTTTCAGAAACAGATGTCTCACTCCATCCTTTACCATCCAGGATAATCCAGGCACTCAACCTCAGGGACCAGCATTATTCTGTACCTTCAGAGAAATACATGCTTGTACTGTTTTGCAATTTCATTTCAGCATTCTGGCAAAATTCAGACCTGTGCAGAATAATCACTGGAGCCTAGCTCAAGACGCCATCAGTGAAAGGTCATTTTTCCATTTGTGAGCAGCAAGTCAAGGAACAGATCCGCAGTCTTTATGAGAAGAATCTTACAAATTGCTTTTTTTAAACTTGATTCTTTGCTAATTCAGACAATACTTCACAGTTATGAGCACCATCCACTAAAACTGTAGCTTGAGGTTTTGTTTTAGTAAACAAGAAATCATAGCTCTATTTGGTTAGTAGCTATTTCTATGTAATAAATACAGTCCTTCTCTTTGCTCTGTCTCCTCTCACTTTGTTACCTTCACATTTTCTCCTGGTTTCAGCACTTCTTCCCAAGAAGCTACCATTTAGTTTGCAATTTGAACTTTCTCATCTATCATAATAAAAATAATGGTATTTATTTACTTTAGCTTGCTGTCCTGAGTATGGTTAGAAACTGTTGGTGTGTCTTTCAATATAATCTCAGTTAAACTAAGACAGTGGGGAAACTCACAGAACTGTTTGACTCTTTTAGGACAGCTTTACCTCTGAAAAGAAAACACACATAAGTGTCTATATAACATAATGAACATTAAGACTAATCTTCCTACTAATGTGAACTTTTGCATTAGCCCTAGCAGCCACTTAACTTCCAACAGAAGTTGCAGATATTGCATATGTTCTCAGCAGTAGTGTTTCTGCCCTGTATCCAAGGGACAGAATTGAGCCCTTATAAAGAGCTGTCAAGTATCATAACTTCAGCTGAACTTTAAAAAAAAAAAACAAAAACAAAACCAAAAACAACAAAAAAATCAACCAAACAAAAAAAACCAGGTGCAAAAATCAAGCAGTTATTAAGAGCAATTCTGTTTTCATTTTTAGATGTTTCTAGGCTTCTAGACATATAGGATGCAGAAAAAATAGCTAGGACACATTAGGCAAGTAAAAGATTTATTAAGATTTGTATCTTCATAGTTAATTCCCACGATACTCTTTCAAGTGTATGATGCTGTCAGTTCTGCTACTACATTTCCCTGGATGTGATGAGAAACCTACTTCTGTATTCCAATGCCAAAAGGGTGAGAAGGTTGTGAATTACACAAAACTTTTAGAAGTAACTTGGAAAAATTCCTCCAGATAAAGTTTTGGGGGTGATCTGCAAACCATCTTACAAAGGACCTCTCCAGAAATCCTGCTATTAGGGGAACTGTTCCTGCTGGAAGTGACAATGGGGAGACTGGAAATCTGGGGCAGCATTTAAGGCTATATTGATGATGCTTCACTCCAGCATAACTGGTAGAATTGAGACCCTCAGAGAGCAACCAAATCTCTTAACACATGCCTGTAAAGAATACTGTGACTTCGAAACAATGGGATAAAGGCTTTTCTTTCCTCGCAAGAACTGTCCAGGTTTTGGAGGAAAATAATTTAAAGACAAGACATTATCGCTGTAACTTGATAGTGAATAAGCAGCAAAAGCCAACACACTTTAATTAAACATTCCTAACAGGTAAGCTAAATGAAAATTACTAGACATCATCTTTCACTAAAAACTACACTACAGCATTCCTGAAAAAGGATACTTTATTGAAGCATTTCATTGTAGGCCCATAGCGTTAAATATTTTCCACAGTACATTGAAGAGCAAAATTACACACTTTAAAGGACGTAAATGTTATTAATAAAAAGGAAAATATGAATACGCAAATCCTGGGGAATATCTGGTAAAACATGAAATTTAATTCAGACAGATTCTTTATTCTTTCAAGTACAAGGAAGGAACTATTGACAATGGAGTGTACTTTCCATTTTCAAATGGAGACAGACACAGTCCTGAAAAACATGTTTGAATTAAAATTACTGAAATCAATATGCAGGTAAATGAGTTAAGTTTAAGAACTCATTATTTACAGGTCAAACTGTAATCATGATCTGATGAACTGTTCTGACTTGCACTGTAAAAATACAAAACCACAAGTGAGTTCTAAGCCGATGTATTTACTTTCTTCAACACTAAACATTATTATATTTTTGTCAGTGTATGAAATTTTGTGCATCTAAACTGTGTTATTTCTTCAGTCATTATCACACTGTATTTTTATACACATAGACACCTTTCTAAGGATTTTGTTTTGTAGTCACTAAACAATGTGTGTGCCCTCTGGTGGTCACACTCACATTTTTATCTTTTTAAGCCGCACTATATAGAAACTTCTATACATACGTACGCACTCCAGCAGGCAAAAGGCAAGCCAACTATATATAAGGTACATACAGCTCCAATATGAAGGATGAGCTCCTTCACAACCCCAAAGCTGTCCCAAACACAAGTGCAGTATTACTGAGTTGTGGCAACAGTAGTAATAGTTCCCACCTGCCTCTATAACCTAATCAAACCTGAGCCTAGGGAATAATAATGACCCCTGCATCAGAAAGAAGAGCTCAGAAGACTGTGGGTTGTCTGCAAGAGTCTCAAGAACATAGTACAGAATCATCCAACACCACGCTGGAAGAGGATCTCAAGGATCCTCTGGTTCAGCCTTTCTTGGCAAAAGCATTATCTAGACAAGATGGCCCTGCAGCCTGTCCAGATGCATCTTAGAAGTGCTCAAAGTTGGGGAATCTACCTCTTCCCAGAGGAGATTACTTATGTGAGAAATTGGCTGACTGTTCTAATTGTGAAAAACTTTCCTCCTGTGACCAATCAATCTCCCAAGGAGTAACTTGTACCTCTTACCCCTCATCTTTTCCATGCGACTCCCTGTAAAAATAGGGTTTCCATCTTCTTTGCAGGCATCCCTTAAATACTGGAACATGGTACCCTAAGCCTTCTCTTCTCAAGGCTGAACAACCCAGTTCTTTCAGCCTTTTCTCACACCAGTGAGAGAAGTGATGATCCCAGTCCTTGGATCATCTTTGTGGCTCTTCCCTGGCCCTCTCCAGCCTGTCCACATCTTTCTTATTTAGTGGGGAGCAAAACTGCACACAGTATTCCAGGTGTGGCCTGATAAGCGCCGACATCCCCCTTCCACCTTCATTGCCAAGATATTCCCTCTCTTTGGGTGTCTCTGAACTTCACTATAAATAAAGAATTATGTTGGTAAATGGAAGCAGGAACCCTTATATTTGGTGAAAAGACCTTATCTCTGGTCACAAGGGCTCTTGTCTTCATGACTTACAGACTTGATCACTGCAATACTGAAACCATTTTGTCACACTCCAGAGAAAGCAACTTCCTCAAAACATGACAGGGCTCTACAAGACATCACGATGCTGGCTTTGGCTTTTAGTGTTACTCAGAACTCAGTTCACTGTGTGGGAAAAGGGGGTTTCATCGTGTCATGAAATTATTTAACATCAACAACAAAACCAAATCACACTGTAACCATTAAAACTGCTCTTAACTGAAAATGCTCACCACCCATGGAGAGAGCACAGCTCTTCACAGCAGCTGGACCAGAATACAAAACTAACAGGTCCAAGACTCAGGAATGCCTAGAGGCCACAGTTTATTCAACACTGCATGCAAAAACTCCATTTTTCTCTCTTAATGCAGAACTCCTCTCTTGTAAACTCACTCAAGTCCTGTACAGGATGGGAAAGGAAAAAGCATGCATCCCTTTTTTCTAGTCAGAAGAGGTTAATAAACAGTAAAACAATTAGCATAGCCTATTAACATCTCACCTCACCCCAAGAGAGAATCAGATTTTGATTGTATGTTGCCATGTAACAAACAAAAAAATTACCTAATTCAGCTGAGCTGACAATTAAGAAATGTCTTCCATTGAAAAAAACCCCAAAACCAAAAACACAAAACAAAACCCAAAACAAATCAAAAACCAAAACAAACAAACCAACAGCAATGCAAGGGGATTTAACTGCCTGTTATATATTAAGTTTGTCCAGAGACCACAGCATTGGTCTATTCATGGAGGTGGCTTCGTGAAGGGACCCACAGGTTCCAGCTTACGCAAAGTTACTAAACCCATTTATCCCACCCAAAGAAAAGCTGTAACCAAGCTATCATTGAAAATTGTAGAAGAAAGGCACATCAAGCACCTCCTGCATTTTGTTGCCCCTAGAGATATGAACAGCAGCAGGATCAGAAACCCCAATTTTTAGTCCTAAACACTGGAGAAATCATGAAGAGAACCATCTATCCTGTCACAAAGAGTAATGTGTGGTATACAAGCCTACCGATGAACAACACTGAACTCTTAAATATTCTTGAAAATTGGTCCTTCTCAGGTTTTTTTTCTCTCCTCTTCCTTTGAATTTTGTTCATTTCTACTACTCTGCCCATGCTATAATATTCAGTGGGGGAGACTTCCCCACTTAGCCAGCACCTATGCGCTGGTTGAGTAACTCCATGGTATTGTTCTCCATCAGCAGAACTGTTCCCTGACTCCAAATTTGGTACAAAAGTTGGGGTTTGCACTAATTGATTACATACACCTCCTTTGCACATGCACAGACGCACACAGAGCCCCACAGTGTTGTGACACTGTAAAGGCAACTCCTTTACATGAACCCTCCAAATCATGCTGGACAAATAAGCAGCACTGAAAACACAGAAAAAGGAAAGTTAGAAGTGAGAGGCACAGATCAGAAAGACAAAAACAATCTGTACTTATGTATAAACACTGTGTATAAACACTGTCAGCTCCTCACTCAGGTAACAGTCTAAAGGAAAATGGTATGTTAATATTTGGTTGGCTCTCCGGAAAAACCTAATTAGTGGCCAAAGACTAACTCACACAACCAGGAAGTTATGGATTGGCATTTGTTTTACTCAAACAAGCTGCTGAACAGTAACAATTACATACTTTAAACTAGAGGAAATTAAAAGGTCATGTATACCTAATGGTGCAGACAAACTATTAGGACAACTCGATTCCCATTGGGATGCATCCAAATTCAGCAGTCTTACATGAGTATTTACAGAATTTAGAGAGCCTACATCTGTACTGATTCTGTCTGATTTAACTGACAATTTAGACAGCTAGTTCCTTTCTAATGAGGCTGTTTTTTAAAGTTATCACGTCCTCATAAGTTGAACTGGCCTTTTTTTCCTCTCTTGGCTATTTTTGTGCATCTGAGATGCTCTGCATCAAATACTGCTTTTTATATAAAGTTTAGTTGCTTAAAGTAGAATGGGGGTACTGTGAGCTCTTACAGAAACATTTTATAATTCAAGCTGTTATGCTTCCATACTAAAAAGTTAACAAGGGGAAAGCTGTAATCACATTATGAATTGAGCCATTTCAAAACCAAAACAGTGTAGGAAAACAGTGTATTCACAAAATGAATACTAAGATACATTTATCTCAATTCATACAGCGAACCAAAAAAAATTGAAAGCTTCTTAACAACAGTTAATAGAGGATCCAGATGAACATTTCTGTACTTATTCAACATTTACTAGACAGGAGAAGCTAAAGAGCAATCCAGAGCAGTATTTGCAATGCAATTAGGCTAGACAAGTAAGTCTGAATGTATGCCAGCTGCAGGGGTCTGCCCTTAATTCACACAATCAAATGTCTAGTGTGTCACACAGTGTCTAGCATCAGTATCTCCAGTATTAAAAGTCTCATCAGATATGTACTTGTTTACTGAGCATCTTAATAGGGGTCTGAGCACATATCTTGCTGTACCTTCTAGCAGTCTATGTGCCAGTCCATCACCATCTGTCAGTTAAAGCTTTCACAGACAGAAAAAAATCAACTCAAACAAATGTGTTCGGCACTCAAACTAAGCTATCATTCACATTTCAATATAAGACTTGAATTCCTTTTCAGTGTTCTTCAACTTTGACCCAGCTCTACCCCCTCCTTCACTGAAAAGGGCAAAGACAACAGCCCAGCAAGTGGGACAGGCAAAACAGACCTCCTTTGTTCACTTTTTCCCTTTCAGTTTTCTATTGAGGAAAATAACTGAAAGCTCATCCAGCCTCCAGTAGCTCAGAAGAAAGCAATATAGTTAGCTTGCAACTATCCTTTCCTGGTTAACAAACTGTGGGACAAAACTTATGGTGCATCATGTTAATCTCATTATTGGAGATTAACTCTTTACAAATTCTCTTAATATTATATTTAGACGGTTTTCATAATGCAGAATTTACAATATCTTTAATACTGAACTGAATAGGCAATACACTCACTGGCTTAAAATGCAACAAATTCTCAGTGTGGAGAAAGTATAACTAAATTTTTTGAATACTAGCAGCCCACTCAGGAAGGCAAAATCAAATTCATTGCATATTGCCCAACACACAACTCCTACATTATTCCCTCATTTTACATTACCAACATATATTTTCCTCTGTATAGCTTCCCATTTTAGCAACTCTGTCCATAAAACATGACAAAACGAACAAGTCCAGTGAAAACTGTACAACAGAGTTGTACTGTATTATTTCAATGTAATGGAAGTTCAATAATTACAATTCAAGATGATTTGAGACAAATTAACAAAACTACAGACTAATAGCAATTCCACAGCTGCAGGCAAAACGGATTTAATTTTTAGGCTGACTGAGCTATTTGAGCTATGCAATAATCTACCAACAAAATCCCAAACCCTTAGTGTATTCAGTATCTTTTGTGTCCAAATACCATGGAGATTCATTTCCCTAAAGCAGGACAAATGGGCAGACATGCATTACCTTTTCCTGACTTGAAATCAGAATCCTCAAACCAATAAAATCTAACAACTAGAGAGACCCCAAGAAACTCTGTCTTGGTTACTCAAAGCTTCTGCTGTCACCAGAGAGAAACACCAAAGTGCAACAAGCTAGCAGGAGGTATCAATATGTATCATTGGATTTGTTATCCCATTTTCTGGGATAAAGACTGGAAAATAAAGACTACTTAAAATAGCCACATTTTCTTACTACAGCCCTTTTTATCAAACAAGCTGTGGTATATGTGATAATACACTTTCTGCAAGAAGATGGTAACTAGGGCTCAGATTCTGGAGATCTCATTCACCTTCAACATTATAATTTTTGAGTATATTTACTGTAGCCAGTAATAGTAATGACAGAACTAAGATACTAATACAAATATGATTAGTTGTGGATTTATCTGTGAGTTGTGAAGAGGGTTTTAGCTCCATCCTTAACACCAGCTGGTAAATGCCAACCCACCACCTGATGTGGTCACACAGCTGTACAGATTCCCTTTCGCTACACTGCCTTTGCACAGCCTCGAATGTGCATTCATTCAATGGTTCCTGAGTTCTGTCAACAGCAAGCAGCTTTCTGGGTTTGCTTCTTTACATTCAGTATTCTCAGAATATAACACTTTCCCAGTTTTGTATTATATATTCTGGCAGCTAATTTTAGACACCCAAGAGAATTTCACACTACTTTGAAATTCAAATAAGTAACTTTCACAGACTTCGGCATCAAACTCTTCAGCAACCCTGGTCACTTGCATTGCAATTTCTATTCAAAACTAAACAAATGCCTGAGAGGTATTCATAGGAATGATAACATCAAACAGATCAGACAAATATTAGAAAGATACTGCACCTGCAAGCCAGTTTTCTGACTTCTAGATCCTTTGAGCAAGTATGTAACACTATACTATCTTTCTCTTTCCAGCTGATATCCTTTTGCCAAAGAACACCAGCAAGATCCCTCTCTCAGCATATAAGCTGCTCTCAAACTCAAAATACAGTCCAGATGCTTTCTGATGTTGTACAGTGACCTGTTTTATGCACAGATCCATATAACTACTATCTATAAATTATCACACCTACTATGTTAAGTTATGGAAGGTGTTGAAACGATTAACAGTGCATCTGTTAGACACAATGAAGTCTTCAGGTTTCATCTACCTTTTCCCCAATATACTTAAGAATCAAAATGATAGTCAGACTCAGAGAAAGAAATGCACAAAGACAGGGAACATTAGAAAAAAGGAACCGAGGTAGTTAATATTGGCTTCTTGAGTCAGTAGGAGATTGGTTTTAATAAACACCATAAAGCTGGAGCTTTATGGATAAAAGAACATCTTGTCATGATCTATAGGTTCCATCACAGAGTTAAATATCACATTTTCCATTGTTTTCATCCAACTACATAAAGAGGTAAGCAATAGCGTTCATCTCACAGAGTACCTGTCAATATGGAACAGCCTTATTGACTGGCCTGAAGCACACTACGATCTCAAATATTTAAACAGCTTGGCTATATTAATCAGGTGTTCTTTACACTCAGACTCCGAAGTCTTGGTTTAAACACATTTCAGACTTTAAAACTAACACATCTATGCTAAAGAGTTCAACAGCGGCTGACGGTTTAGTCAATTTTTAGTTTATAACCTAACAGGCAAGTGCACTCTCTGCCCATACTTGGCCGTGATATTCTGCATTAATTGTAATCAAGAATCAAAACAAGAGAAAACAAGAAAAGCCCGGCTTCCATACACATTGTAGCTATTTTATATCTAAATAACATCGCATTTGTAACGGGGGGGGGAAAAAAGGAGGGAATGAAAAATAATGGCGCAAGAGCCGAAACGCGGAGCGCGGCACTTCAGCACCGACAGCTCCTTCCCCGCACACGCCCGGCCCTCGCCCCCGCCGGGCAGCGCACGAAATGGCGACCGAGCGCACCCGGGGATGTGGGCGCGTCGCAGCCGCGGAGCGTCCCCGCCCGGCCCGGCCGGGACCGACCCCCCCGCCCGGGAGGTGCCACCGGCCGCCGCCGCAACAAAGCCCCGCAGCGGCCCCGCCGCACCGGGCGGGATCGCCAGGTGCCTCCTCGCCCGGCCCCTCGGAGGAGCCGCAGCACCCGCGGAGGGCGGGCGGGCGGGCGGCTCCTCGCCGTCGGGGCGCTGCGGGGGGCTGTGACACCGGCGCTGCGGGGCTGATACCGGCGGTGCGGGGGGCTGTGACACCGGCGGTGCGGGGCTGATACCGGCGGTGCGGGGGGATGTGACACGGGCGGTGCGCGGGTACGACACCTGCGGCGCGGGGGGATGGATGACAGCAGCGGTGCGGGGGGATGTGATACCGGCGCGGCGGCGGGCGCGGCACCTCCCGCAGCGTGATGCGCGGCGCGGCGACAGGGACGGACAGGCCAACACTCACGGGAAGGTGCGGTCCCTCCGCCCGGAAAGAAGAGGGTCAAGAGGGTACCCTTGCTCTTGCTCTTGCTCTTCTTCTTTTTCTTCCTCCTCCTGCTGCTGCTGCTGCCCGCTCGGCAGCCCGGCGAGAAGAGCCGCGGCGGGCGCGCTCCCGCGCTGTCCCCTCCCCGGCGCCCCCGCCCCCGCCGCGCCGGGGGAAGGCGCGCTCCCGCGCGGGGGCGGGGAGCGCGCGCGCGTCTGCGCGAGCCGCGCCGGGAGGGGCGCGCGCCCCTCGCACCTGAGGAGGCGGCTCCGGCTCGGCCGGCACTCCTGCCTCCCCTCCTCCCACCCAGCCTAAGGCATCGCCGTCCTGCCGCCGCTCAGGGGTGCCCCGACCGTCACCAGCTCGGCCCTGAGCCTCCCCAGCAGCGCCGGTGCCCCGCAGCCCCCGGGCGGGCACAGCCGAGCGCTCCCCGGGGCACCCCCGGAGCCGCCCCCCCGGCGAGGGCGGTGTTTTAAATAGCCGCATTATTTTAGCCCGGCAGCGCCCCTCTAAATAGATGGTTTCAGCGAGTTCCCAAACTGGAGACAAGGATATTATTTTACACTCGACAATTGTCCTGTTGAACTCGTTAAATTTCCAGTTCATAAGTTCAGAAGGCAGGCGCTTGGACTCGAACACTCAAAGAGAAGCACTGGGTGACACCACTTGGAGAACAGCCTGGAACTGGGCTTATTTCAAATAAACCTTCCTGCTGAATATACCTCTTGCAGTGCTTCCCTCTCACATCTTGGAGTTCATTTAATGCACAACATCAGAAAGCATTTTAATGTAATTTTGAGAAGTCTGAGGGCTGTGCTCAGTATTGCTCAAAATTAATTCAAGTATACCTTTAACATGTAGTAAATGCAATGAACTGCCACTGTTGAACTTGCCTTTGGATTAGCTCGTTTAAGAATAGCCTTTTGTGCATTGCAAGGTTGCAACTTTTATAATGGTTAACTATTACACATTTCAGGGAACAGCTCTCAAGGTGAACTCTATGGTGATAACTTAATAGTGCAAAACATGATGCCTAAGATGAGCAAAAAGCCCTTACCCTGCAACTCTGCAGAAACCCCTTTACGACTGGCAAGTTAAATCTGATGTCTGACCTTCTGAAAAACAACACTCTAGATGAATAACAGATTCTATAAATGATAGAGCACATGCATATAAATATCCAAGGGTTAAACAATAACTCAGACATTATTGCTTCAGACTCTGGAGATATTCAAGCTCCTCTCAATCTGAGGCCAGAATATTAATGTTTGAGACCTGAATATGCAAAGAAGATTAGAATGAATGTGAACAAAATCCTTTTTATAAAGAGGGGAAGTAAATGCTTGAATGTTCTTTACTTTTATTTGTTTGCTAACCTTTTCATTTTTGCTATACAACTCCCATGTTCCCAACTGATTTATTCAAATATAAAAATACTACAGTCTAAGTAATCATGCATCAGTGTGTAAGAGGGCCTTAAAACACTAGGATATTGCCTGGCTTTGCTTCCAAGATACTGTGTCTCGTAAGGAGATCATGTAGCTACTCTTGAATTCGAGAGATTATGGATATAAAATGCAGAGAGAAGGATGATTTCTCAGACAGCTATCTATCTGTTTGCCTCCTTGGTGGATTACCAGGGGAACATGGTAAGTCACACCTTCAGAAAGTAGACTGTAGAACTGCAGGACACTTGAGGGGAAAGATTTGAGTTGAAAGTTTAACTTTCTTAAAATGTAGGATCAAAGATCTGGTTATTATTTGGATAGCCAATATTAATTTAAAAGCACAAAACACTGGGCTGTGGCAAACCACTTGGTGCAAGTTAGACCACAGAAACCAAGTAAATGAAGAGATTTCACTGTCGCAGGGAGGGTGCAATAAACAACTCTATACTGATCTATGATGAGGCTGAAGTGCTGCAGCTGGTATGATTACACCCTCATGATTCCCCTGAGAATTTAAACTCTGTAATTTTTATGTTACTGAGATAAACAAATACATACATTGAGTAGCACAAAGCAGAAGTTTCCAAATGGTGGCATACCTATAATCGTACAATAAAAAAGTAAATTCAAAGGTCTGTACTAGGAGCTACTTCTGCAGGTGATGGAATCCACTGTTGTGGATGAGTGCATCTATAATGGCAGTAGGATGGTGGCATTAAGCAAAGAGAAACAGGTCGGACTGTTGGTGTAAACGACATCCCCCTCAGCCATTACGATAAGCAGAAATGGTGTGGCTGAAGGACTATTAACTTTCTAAGTTCTTCTCTGCTGCCTTGCATCTTTTCTTTAGTCATCATACTACTTTTTGTAGCCTTTCTCCTCACTTTGCCTGCTGCAATTATACCCATGGATTGGCAGTTCCAAACATAGTGGTTTAGTCTTCAAGATCCTTTAATACCAACCTTGGTTTACTTAGGTACTGCTTTCTTCTACCTGTTGAGGTTTTTTGGTAGTCTTTGGCATTTTGTTCCTAAAGCAGACATTTTTAAGGATTATGGAAAGACATCTTGGGTTGTACATCTCACCTAACTTTAGATGTCTACTATGTGAATGTCTGCATCTGAGCTAGTCACTCTCTCCACTGAGCATAAAGGGAACCAGAAATAGGCAGTTTCAGTGTATGATTCATCTAACCCATTTTAGATGTCTAAGTTAGAACAAGCTGAGTTGCATCCTAGAAATGCTGGTTTCTATCCGTTGACTGTAACAGGACCAGCGAGTGTCTCGTTCAGCTGTAAATGTCTACATTGTAAGGGTCTTCATTTACTCAGCTGAATGCCACCCATGTGATTTTAACATGAGTTATCCCACTGTTCCACTTGTTTTGAGGTCTTACAATGGTAAACGGAGCACGGTGTAGCACACAAAATACTTTGCACAAAGAAAAGTGGTGAGGTATTCCCCACTGAATATATTCAAAGTCAACAGAATTTAGACTAATAATATTTGATAGATTATGGGGCCCCCCAATCAAAAACTGAACAACTTTTGAGACTGATTTTAATCTAGTTTATTTATGGGCATTTCGTATTTCCTTTGGAGGATCTGCTGATAACATAATAGTAACATAAATGCACTTATTGCTTGTCTAACACTTTTCAGAAGCTAGTATTTATTTACTATAGCAGCATAAAATGTGAATATTCTAAGCAGAAAAGAGACCAAAGACAAGATCAAAAGCTTAAGTGATAATGTCTAATGTTAAAAGCTGCACTGTTTGTTATACAGTTTCAAAATCAGCTTTCACAGACCACCAGGCAGAGGATGTGTTTTAATGTAAGATATATTGAGAACTAGGGTAGTAAGAGTATTGTACAGGAAAGACACTGCACAGAAGTGTTCTGATCTGCTGTCAAGAATTGAAAAAAAACCCACTTAAGGCTTCAGAACTATTCTCTCAGAAGACAGTTTGTGACTACAATTAGGTACTGCCATGCCTGATTTATAAGCTATCACCTAGGTTTCCCTTACAAGAAGTCAGAGTTCTTCTGGAATCCTAGAAGGCTAGCAAGCTAAGCAATTGGAGACATCTACACGGAAATGCCGTGAGTTTAATCATGCCTGTTTAGGACTTCAGATATTTAAAGCTGGTGGCAAACTCTGCCAGGGATTCACAAGGCTGAAACTTCCTCCAGGAATTACATGCTTGAATGCAAAATGAAAGGAAGCCATCCTGTTCTTTGAGAAGCAGATGGAGAGGAGGAGCTGTCACCTGTCCCATCTTCCATTAGCTTGATCATTAGAGTGCTGAGAAAGGAAGTAGGAGCTCTGGGTTCAGTTGTTTCCTTTGCTCAATAAACTTTAACTTCTCAGGGCACCTACCTTACAAAAACATAGAGGAGAATCTGAGGATGAAGGCAGAGTTTTCAATCCACTCTGCACAGGATAGTTAAACACTGAAAGCAAGACTACACACATGAAGTACATCTCACACAAAAAAGGAAACTGTACTTGATATAGTTGCCCGTGTATGGGAAAACTTGAGTTTTAACCCTATGCCTGCACATACTTCACTGGGTTTTTTTGTGTCTTTGTTTTTAGATTTGTAACTGGCCTCCCTTTTCCCCAGTATCTTGACTGTCTAGGTTATACTTTGACTAATGATTAGAGCGTTCTCTCTTGTGCCTTTGAGTATTTAAGAGTTGTGTGGAAAGTGAAATACCTTCAAAAAGAGAGAGGACAGCACCGTTTTATTTTGGAATACTACATTTCTTAGCTGCTAATCAGCAAAGGCTGAAAAAGGAGTTAAACACACATCACACACCCTGGACAATTCTAATCACAGGAAGATAGCACCATCAGCTCTGTCTTCTGTCAAGTTTAATCAATCAGATGGATTTCTCTGAGAAAGGTTTTCAGGTATAAGAGAGAGATGAACTTCTTAAAACATTCACAGATACCAACACATATGACAGTACTTTTCTCCATGCCCAGGTATAAAGTTAGAAGTTTTTCAGAAACTTCAGAGAGAAAAAATTATACAAAATTTATATTTAGTACAATCTCTGCAATATTACAGAAACTACATGTGTTTTTGACAGATGTGTTCAACATGGTGAAATGCTTGAAGACAACCTTAGATGTACATACAGACTGGGGAATGAGATGCTGGAAAGCAGTGTCATGGAAAGGGACCTGGGAGTCCTGGTTGATGGCAAGTTGAAGATGAGTCAACAGTGCCCTGGCAGCCAGGAGGGCCAACCATATCCTGGGGGATATCAGGCAAAGCATCACCAGCCGGTCGAGGGAGGGGATTGTCCCGCTCTGCTCTGCACTGGGACAGCCTCACCTTGAATATTACTTGCAGGTTTGGGCACTGCTATATAAGATATTCAGCTATTGGAGAGCATCCGAAGGAGGGTAACAAAGATGGTGAAAGGCCTTGAGGGGAAGCTGTATGAGGAGCAGCTGAGGGCACTTGGTCTGTTCAGCCTGGAGAAGAGGAGACTGAGGGGAGACCTCATCACAGTCACAACTTACTTCTGAGGGAAAGAGGAGGGGCAGGCACTGATCTCTTCTCTGTGGTGACCAGTGACAGAATCTGAGGGAATGGCCTGAAACTGTGTCAGGGGAGGTTTAGTTTGGAGATTCAAAAAAGGTTCTTCACCCAGAGGGTGGTTGAGCACTGGAACAGGCTCTCCAGGGAAGTGGTCACAGCACCAAGCCTGTCAGAGTTCAAGAAGAATTTGGACAATACTCTTGGGCACATGGTGTGACTTTTGGGGATGGTCCTGTGCAGGGCCAGGAGTTGGACTCAATGATCCTTGTGAGTCCCTTTCAACTCATCATATTCTGTGATTCTGTGAAGTCACTGGAAAATTGATATTAATTTCACCAGGACCAGTGTTTTGTCTGATATATAAATGAGGGAAGGAAGTTCTTCACGCACAGCAGATTAAACTGTCTGGAAACACCAAACACTTTTTGTGTGCATGATTAGAGTTCACATTTTTCCATTAGAAAAGATTGACTGAGACAATTAAAAACTTCTTACAACCCTACTTCATAGTTCAAGGTTCTTGAAAAGCTACTCCACAAAGATCAAAAGTCTACAGACATCAGGCAATTTGTCCAAGGGACTTCTAAAGTGCCGAATACTAAGCAGCTCCATTTTCAAAAACGGGAGTTTAGAATCAAGCTTGACATTATGATTTAACCTGTCTCATCCTTCAGCCAAGTGTCTCACAGGTTAAGAGAGTTTGTCTTCAGCGGGGTGTTTTCCATTATGGAAATGAGCTAGAAAACAATGCCAGGATTCTGGGAAAGCCTAATAAGAGCTATTAGAGCTGTAACTCTTGCTTTAGTGAAACTTTATTCCAATCTACTAAACAGTCATGCACTTGTTTATTGTACATATCTATAATGGGAATGGACTTAATGATTTTCACACACACTCACAAAAACTAAGCATGTACTGAAGTCTTTTATGATGACAGAGAAAAAGAACAAAGACGTTGAAAAAGGAAGGGCTTTTTCCCGACATATGAATATAAATTTTGATCACATGTAGAAAGGCTTAGAATAAAGGAAAGGTTTTCCTTGGAAAATTTAGAAGAAGGAGAGGAAACTTTGGTGAAAAATTGTATCAATTAATTCCTTTTGAAGTTCTCCTTTAGTCTTGAACTACAAAAATGCCCAAAGGGCTTTTCTAGTCTGCTTGCTTAGGATACACCTTGTTCTCTAAGTCTGCTGGACCTTCTGAGAATGAAATTAGTTTTAAATTACAAACACACAATTGCCCTAATTGCTTGTGTTTTGATTTCTTGAGCAGTGAGAAAATCTCTGGACAAACTGACTGGCTCTACTGGGTTCCCAGCAGAGAGACATCACTTCATGGTCCTTGGAGCTTTCTGAAGCAGACAACAGTGAAGAATCAACTTTATTTTTTTCCACATAACTAAATATATTTCCAAGATTCTCTTCTACTGGTCACCATATCAGGATAATAATGTATTTTAAAGGTCCAGAAAACTATAATTACTTTAAATAAAAGGTTTCACACTCATGGTTTATTTATGGTAGTCCAAAATACCACATAATAAAACGATTTCTAACCCTGCAAGTGTACAATTCACACAGGCAAAACACCCAGAATATGAGGAAAAGCAATCCTTGTGCATCCCATCACCTCAATTACCGCATGCTGCAATGCTGTGTGAGTATTCTCAATTTTAACTGGCACTGAGGTAGTTACTAAATCCTAGAGTCAAAGTCCAAGCACCAAATGGTGTTAGAAGATGTGATTGATGATCACAGGAACAGCTAATCACTAGCCCTTTGGGAAACGTGGAAGAGGAGAAAAGATCCCCTGGGAATGTTCTAGTTTCATGGACCTCGAGGTATGAATTGGGAATTCAGAAGAGTTCAAGAAATCTGCCCTTGGTGAATCAAATACTTCAAACTACTTGGGGAAAAATATGCTGAAAATGTTTGTTGTGGAACAAATTAATTAAACCCAATGCATTTGTGCATCACAAGATGTGTGATTGCACAGATTTAACAAAAGAAAGGAATTTTAAAATTAAAAGATGCTGAGATTTTCCAAAAGCTATCAGATGACATACTGTTGGAAATTATTTTTCACATGCTTTTGAGACTAAGTTGAGGTGCAATGAATTTGCAAAGTTCCTGTTTCATGGGCAGCCTGAGCCTCAACATAAACAGAAGTAATACATTTCTTTTATCCCCTCATTCCCAATAGAAAATTACACTGATACATAAACAGCAAGCAAATCTGTTTAGTTTTACCATTCTATCTCTAGCAGGTGAGCTTTTGCTTGTGTTTTTGTATTTTGATCATTTCCAATTCATGGTATACTGGCATAGCACTCCTCCGTACAGCACCTGAATGTTTCACTATGTCCTCTTGTGCTTGATCTACCCCAACCCCCTGCTCTTTGCGCATAATCCCTGAGATTCATTATTTTTCCATTCTTTTCTGGCAAGAGCATGTAATTTTCAAACTGGAGGAAAGTTACAAAATTTCTAAGAATACTGGAAACAACTCTTCACTGTCACTATTTACACTTTGCTGGAAGAGCAAGTATCACATACAGCAATTATCGTGAAGTTTGGGTATCTTCCATGTCTATGCTGTATGTCACTCAAATACATGAAAAACTGTAGTTAATGATGTATGATCCCTGGTGTTCACACTTTCCTCTCACTGGAAGTGAGCCCTTTTCCAATTTGTGTTCCTAAGACTGTCAGTCTTTTATTCTCCAACTACCCTCGCTCCTTCCAAAGTGCTCAGGCAGGGCTCACATTTAAAGGATAATCATTCACCTCCTCTGGTGCCAGAACTTGCTTACCTGCTTGCTGTTATGCTGCCTGATAAAAAGTCCAGCAGTTTCCCCAGCTCGGTAGTTCCCTTGAGTATTTTGAAAACTTGCAGAAGTAAATTTGTGTAGTTACCAGCTAATATGCCCTGGAATCAGATGGCTGAACTGACAGAGCAAAGACTGCAATAATTCCTCAGTCACCCAGAGTGGGTGCAAAGAGGTTTTCCTAATTTACTCAAAATGACTAATACCAACTGAAATTTTCTTTTTTGTTTCACTGCAAACCAGCTGAGGGAGGTGATTGTCCCATGCTACTCTGTGCTGGTGCAGCCTCGCCTTGAATATTGTGGGCAGTTTTGGGCACTATAATATAAGAAGGATTTGAAGCTATTAGTGTTGAAAGAAGGACTACAGAGATGGAGAATGGTCTAGAGGGGAAGCCTGACAAGAAGCAGCTGAGATCACTCAGTTTATTCAGACTAGAGAAGAGGAGACTGAGGGGAAACAGAGGGGTGGTCACTGATCCCTTCTCTCTGTTTATCACTGATAGGACCAGAGGGAATGACATGAAGGAATAGGCTGGATATTAGGAAAGGGATCCTCACCCAGAGGGTGGCTGGGCACTAGAACAGGCTCCCCGGGAAAGTGGTCACAACACCAAGCCCATTTGAGTTCAAGAAGAGTTTGGACAATGTGGGACTGGTGGGATTCTTGGTGTTGTCCTGTGTGCACATGGTGGGATTCTTAGGGTTGTCCTGTGCAGTGCCAGGAGGTGAACTTGATGCTTTTGGATCCCTTCCAACTCGGAATATTCTATGATTCTGTCACTTCTTTAATAATAAAGACAGAGGGGAAGCAAACTTAAAAAGGTAGAGTATTGCAGTTTTGTTGCTCCTTGGTGCTGGAAGTCCCAACCGGTGACAAGCAAAATAGTCTATTGGCTGGCACCAGCCCTCACAGGTGTAGCTGGCAGGCTCTGATGCCCACAGCTGGAGACAATGTGGGTCAACCAACCTTAGGAGAGGCAGTGGAAACCTTTGGATCTATGGGACTGATTTCCTGACTTTTTAATCTAATACGATCTGTAAAATGGGGTCAGGAGAATGCCTGTACTTACTCCAGGGAGTATTCCTAACTGGTTGTGGATACATTCAGTTTTTCTTCTGTATATGTGCATGAATGCGTTCATTATTTTCCACTACCATGGATCACAGAATCAGTTTAAATCTGAGCTCCCTCACATATTTGAATATTCTATGCTAAATAACCATTTTATTTAGCACATACAATAGTAATTTGCTTATATGATATATGAGTATCTGTAATCAACGCACAAATGAATTTGGGGCTTACTGTTTCAATCCGTGACTTCAAGCTGAATAGATTCATCTGTCATCTAGATTTCTCTTCAAAAACATGGTATATATATTACCTTTGACATCAAACTTCGTTTTTTCTGCTAACATCCACTTGTGTTATGAAGTTACTTTTTGTTCTTGTGATTAGAGAGGAACCTTCTACCATCAAAATCAATCTCTTGGCACCATATATGTAGGATTTTCTGTTATTTTAGCTACGTAGTAATGATTTTCTCATGTCTCTGATCATCTGTTGTTCTGAGAAACATTTGTGCTCTGCTCAAAGGTTTAGAAATGCTGTAACACTGACTTTTTTAAGCAGGAGAGACAAGGCTATTTTTTTTTCTGTAACACTTTTATCATTCTGTGTTCTATGGCACAAATTCAAGAATTAACATGAAGTGAGTTATTTTAGGCAAGTACACTCTTGTCCAGAAATAAACAGAGAAATAGATGAGCACAAGGGCTGTTCTATAAGCCATTTAGCAATTGTGTGTAACAACAGCATTAGGTTTCAAAATGAGGCATGTGATTATTAAATACTACTTTACAACACAGCTTTACAGGTACAGGGGTGTCAGAAGTCAGACAACTTCTACAAGGCAGAGCTAAAAAAATAAGAGTTCTTCAGAATGGGGAACAATGACATAGAGAAAAATTGATCTATTCTGGGAAAGAAAAAAGGAACATCTTGAAACGGTACTCAGGTCGGAACTCCTACAGAAATGCCATCATACCTTTCGTCCCTAAGGAAGTAAACCTAGACCCGGATTCACGACAGCTATTGTTCTAGGGCTTTAAAGCAAGATGAGAATAAGGCAAGATGATTTATCTGAGCAAAACTATGAAATCCTAGATCTCTTCGCAGTGATGTGGAAGGGTAGGTGCAGCTGAGGGCGTGGCTGACTACTCGCCCCCATCTCGTTTTATGGGGACTGTAGAGACAGGTGCTTAGAGATGATACACAGCTCTAACACACATACCTGAGTAAAAGCTCAAAGATGTAACACACTAACATTGAGCCTTACATGATCTGATTTGTTGTCCTTCACAGAAGTGACTGCAGACCAGAGGCTAACACTACAATATAGACTAGCTGTAGCAGTTATTGTTTAATTCAAGCTAAAGGAAGGCTGCAGTGTTATATCTCTATAAAGCTATTTGAGCATGTCTGCATCAGATTAGAAAATCAAGTGCATTCAATCATTTTCTAATCTGCTGTTTACTGTTGTGGAAAGGAGTTTATGAGATGCAGTGTGTTTGTTTTTACAAACATAGTCTGACAGGGTGACTTACCTTCTGAAGAAGTTCTTTATTCTCATTTCTTTTTAGGTAACTAGGGAAGAAAAGCTGTCTAGAAACTGTCATTGTAAAAAAGTACATACTTCTGAGCACCTAATTAGAAGTTCTCTTTGCTACTTTGAACAGGCTTTGGCTCTGCTTTGTGCGAGTTCAGAATTCTTCATTGTCTCCCCTTAACATGCCTCTGGCATCCATAATGCTTTGGGCCTCTGGGAAGGACTAAGCTCAAGTCCAAAGGACCCATGTTCCTCAAGGAACAGGACTTTCACACACTACCAGTCAGATCACCTCACATGCTCTGCAGTGATTTCAGGCTGCCAGCACATATTCTGTGCCCCCTCCATGAGGCATGCTTTTGTAGAGTCACAGATAGCACATCTTTGAAAAAGCATGGCAGCACAGGCTGCCATCAGGACCAATTAGGTTTTTCCACCAGCAGCAGAAGGGTGCCCTCTCACACAATAGAAAACTAAATTTTGAATAGCAATCTGCCTATGCCCATGTCACCCCATAGTTACAACCAAAGTCATGCACTTGTCTTGTAGGGTTAGCAGAGCAGCACCTATGCTGATCCTTTGGTTTACTCAAGAAACACAATCCCTTCCACACACATCTGAGAACCTGACCTAACACCCCTCAGCCCAACACTGGATCTGGCTTGGAAACTTTGTTGTAATCATTGTACAGTAGATTTCTCTGGGGCAGAAAGTTGGCATGGGAATCTTTTGAAGAACTGTCCCAGACAGAAAGGAGAAGGCTTGGTGCTGGCTCTCTGCCAAAAATAGCTGTCTGCCTATTTCACAAACATCCCAATATGTCAGCTGGGCACTTGATACCAGGTCTGTCAGGGATGCTCTTCACAGCAAAGGTCAATGGAACAAGGTATCTACTGTGAGATGAATTTTATTTGTTATGCTTTTGCAACGGGGATCTTCTGCAGAGGGACCTCTTGGCAGTCTTGCACAATGCCTTCAGGGTTGGCATGTCCCATTCTAAGCCCAACTGGAAACCAAATGTTTCAAAATATTTTGGGCACCTGAAAATTTGTCATTTCTAGTGCTTTTAGTGACTTTGAGCTGTTGTGACCATGGAGTATTGTTTCCTGAGGCCTGGCTGCAACAGCTTCTTCTTTACAGTGAGCTATTGTGAGGGAGGAAAGCAAAGGCATTGTGTTCTGGATGGTAATAATGATCTAAGTATTCTTCCTCATTATCTCTAGAAGGAAGAGCTATCTTTTTCTGTGTGCTTTGACTTTTTAAAGGCCTGATGGGACAGAATGACTACTAATATGAAGTGGCTACAACTCTAATGTGGAGGAAGAGAGTATCTGCTGCCCGTCTGCAGCTGCTGCAGTGTCTGGTGCCAGCAGGGGCCATTTGTAGAACGACCAATTGTCCATGCAGCAGGACCTGTGTGGCAGTGATGCTGCTTTCTGGGAATGCCACAGGAACAACACCTCATACCAATGACCAGCTCATACCAGTCGCTGACAAAAGACAGCAGCAACCCTGCAGATGTGGTCTAACACGTGCTGGATATATTTGGTTCAGGAAACTAATCTCTTTTTTAGCAGTATTTGTTTTGAGTTGAATTACGATGCACCTGCTGCAAATGCATTGGTTTGAAAAGAGATGACATTTACCTGAGAGACTGCAATGTGCTGAGCCCTGCATAATGCATGAGGAAAAGCTTTCAGTTTCTCAGAGATGGTCTGAAGTGAAAGCACTCTACAGACATAAAATATAAAGGAACAACATCACATTGGAAGTATTTTGGCTTCTTTTTTTCCTTTACTATCTCTAATATATACAACTATTGATATATATGTATATGAACCCATGCAACAAACAGCTGTCCAGAGCACACTTGCTTCCTGACAATCTCATCTAAGTTACTCATCCCAAGGGTTTATGACATATCGAGTGCAAATTATTAAAACTTTGTCTGCTATAGAAATATTATTGTCTTTCCTGCTTTATTCATAACCAGATTGTTTCGACCTGCTTGGTGATGTCTTAAAGTCTAATATTTAGCAAGAAGTTAACCAGCTAGAATGCACACAATGCTCAAGTTTTGAAGTTATGGCATGCTTATGTCCTAATAGATTATGTAAAGTAATGCTTTGAAGTCAAATTTAGTAGTGTAAATGACTTTGTCCTTTGATTTCACATATTAAGCAGTACCTGAGGTACCTATCTTTGTAGGATGATAGAGATATTCCTTACTCACCTTGTAAACTCTCCAACAGTTCTTTTTTTCTTTGCAATATAGGTCTTGTTGTTATATAGTTAGAAGCTTTCTGTGACTGCCTGCCTTGCCTGCCTGAAAATACATTCAAATGAGACGTACAAAGGGATAGGACAGTCCCATATGTCTGATTTCTATAGAGCAGCCAGTGAGGAAGCATGGAACAGTGGCTGTGCTGAAATTATGCCCTGGAAAAAGAACAGGTTTTTAAGATGTTACTTTTGGGGATTTGCTATCCAAATTTTGAGACATTCTGGAAGACTGTTTCCCTGCGGTATTAGTGTGATGATTATTACATTACTCAATTAGAAAATAATGGTGTAAGAACAAAAAGCTGTTGCCTTTCCAGTTTACAAGGTCTTGAAAATGAACAAAAAGCTTTCAAATGCTAAAATCATAAGTTTGCTAAATTTAGCAGCGCACTTTAATGGTATTTAGTTCTATGCCCAGGTTGTCTCCGTGGTTTTACATGAAAATTTTATATTACAGCTTCTTCCTGAAAAGCAAAGATTTCAAACTACTACTGTGTGTTTATGCTATTGGGATTATATGGGGAAATAGCTGTTAATGATGCTATTATGAGAAATTGATAAAATAAATGAAATAAGAAATAAAAAGTAAAATTGAAAAGCTGCTAAGCGTGCATTACCAAGGATGTAAGTACTGGAGTGTTTCAGTGCTTGTTTTAGTTTTTACAGTATGTGAAAAATTGCTAACGGTTCCCCCTTACCAAAGTCTGCCAATTTAATAAAATAAATAATAGAAATGTCCTTGTTAAATCTTGAAGAAAGAACAATTAAAAAAATTAGTTCTTTTTATAGGAGTGTCTACAGCGAGGGCCAGCAGTTGTACCAGGTGTCACACTGGAATTAATGGGTGCATACCAGGAGCA
>JAYRBT010000042.1:27553506-27575759 GCA_036023395.1 Myiotriccus ornatus | reverse complement strand
CACAAGCAACCTAAAATGCTTATCTCACTACCTTCTTGTTACTGCTTATTCTAGATTCAAAATTCACATTCATCTAAGTTTTTCAGGTTTGTTCACATTTTCCTGGCCAAGGAATTTGCTCGTGCACTGATAACAGTTATTTTGGCAGCTGTGACTTCTGAGTCAATTTCAGTTTTTTAACTGGATAACCACACAGCATTCCCAAGGGCACTTTTTCAAAGCAGAGTTCATTTAATGTGTTCTGCATTAGAATATTCCTTTTCCCAGTGTTAATTTTACATCTTTATTCTTCAGAGGCACTTTTTGCATTCTCACTATTCTCTTCTCAAATCCATGCTACACTGAAATCCTATTGTTCAAAATATTCATGAGCCCTCCTAGATTCATCTGTAAAGGGAATTATGTTCTTTGGCCCATCCAAATGATCAGTTAATACCTGCTAGTATTTGACCCAGCACTAATCCCCCTGCTCGCTATCAATGAACTCCCTTAATTAAAAATTCTTTTTCCTTATTTCCTTATTTAGCCAGTCCTGATTCCTCTACAGTTCTTCCTATCCCATTTTCTTCTGTTAAAGTATTATGCAGAATTCCACATTCAGTAATGCCTTAATAAACTTCCTGAAAATAGTTTTACTTTATATATTGTAGGAACACACCCACAATAGTTCGGATTCCTTGCAAACTGCTAATATTTTTTTTAAGTAACTAAAGACTAATTACAGCTCGAGTGATACAACTGTTGCATCTCCACATCTGAAAGTGGTCTAGAGAGAAAACTCCTAATTAGTGCCTTGTGGCACTGAGGATCAAAGAGTTTAGTATGCATCTTGTGAATTTATATACACAGTGGCCTAAACTAGTCTGAATTAATTACCCTATAGCTCAACTCAATTCCATACATACTTTTAAAAGCACACCTAAGGAAAATATTGTTACAGCACTGAAGAGGAGGGAAAAAGGGTGAATGAAGATAAGATAGTAGCTTCCAGCAAAACCAGTGTCAGCACATATCCTGACCTTGCTCTAATGGAAATAAATGCCTCCCTCCATGAGGAGGTTTTACTTGTATAAAAAAATTAAATGGAAATGTTATGACTTTGTTCACTAAAGGTACATGTTTTCTTAAATAATACTTGCCTCAAAAAGCTGTGACTGGAAACATGAATTCAGGTATCTTACAGATGATGCTGTGACTTTGCTCTTTGCCAGGGAAAGAAGTGTCTTACGTGTGTTGTTACATGAGATTACCTGATATTGTCTGTTTTGACTTAGGATGCTTACAACACAGTTCAACTCTATACAAGGTGCCTTCATTAGAGTAATGCTGACATTTCTTTTTTATATGCTCCAATTATCTCACACCTATAGAAAAAGTTTGATCTCTTGTTACACTTTTACTCAGTCCTTAGTAATTGGAATGACAAAGGTAAGTTGTATGAATTAAAGTTGCATTAAGATCATAAAACTTTCCTTTTTAGTATCTTTATTGCCCTACTCAAAGCATTACTTTTAGTGCTTATATTTTAAAAAGGGAAGGATAACATACTTTCTTTCACTTATCTTTAAATTGCTCTATCTTTTTATCTTTTCTTTCTCTCTGTTTCTGCTCTTTTCCCCTCCTCACACACTGAATGACAAAGGCTTCTGTAGCCCTTATGCAGCTAGAATTTGTTTGCATTGGGAACAATTTCAAAAAGGTAAAGGTTACATTATGCACTAATAACAGTTACCAGCTTTACTGTGAAGGAGAACCAGAAAAGTATGGATATCTGAGTAAAATGACACAGGTAAAAATCAAAAATATGTCAAATTAAAAAAAGAGAACATCTCAATCAAATGTTTTCTTGCACAGGCACAGGATACTATGCAATAACTCCACAGCTAACAAAGGATCTCAGCTGTCTTCCTCAAAGTCCTTTCCTAAAGGCAGTCTAATAACATTTTCAGTGTTTTAAGACAACAAATACAGAAGGTGACTATCAAAATGTTGTTTTTAGTAGATAAAAAATGCACTGTAGCTGTCTACTAGGAGACAAAAAACTCACTCGGGCACCTGGCAAACAATCTTATTTACAGGTATGTGCCCAACACGTGACTGCTGCTGTGTCTAACTCAAATTTCACTGCACCATTTTGAAGCACTCCCATGTACCTTCATGGGGTTGACCATGCTGTTTGACACACTACGTTGTCACAGCACACCACACCCCCACTCATGGAATACACAGAAAGTTGCAAAGGAACAGGCAGTAAGATTGTAGTAAGATCTAAATGTTAACTTCACAGCTCTGAGATAATTTCAGGAGAATGCATGTATGGAAGTTAGAAGACAAAAGGAAATGCATAGTATTTCATGTATCAATTTCCTGCTAATTTTCTTCTTGACCAGATACACCTGAAGTTTGGCAGCCAAAACTGAAGTTTTTGTTAAAAAAGCTGCTCATTCATGTGAACTACTGCATGCTTTTATTATCTTTATCCTGTGACTGGAATAGCTGGTCAAGTGAAGTTTTGGGGTTTGGGATTTTTTTCAAATAATGAACCAATCAATTGGAAGTTATCCCCATTAAAAAATAAGAAGGAAGTTCTAAAAATATCAGTTAATTTTGATAATTTAATAGGCCATTTACAGTCATCCAAACATCTTACTCGATACAGTTATGTACAAAATCCATTAAAATAAAAAAAAAATTAAATGTTATCTTTCCGGTGTAAAAGTGCAATTAACATAGGCAAAGTTTTTGTAATAACATTACACTGCCATTAAATTCACTGGCTACATAAGAGCCTAACAGGTATATTACCTACAATAAAGTGAATGAGGATTTTTTATTTGTTAATTTTGAATAAGCCTGGTAGTTGATAAATAAAGGTTTTCTGCCACCGTAATTATGGTACATACATCCAAAAATGCATTGCACAATTGTTTTCATAATTTTCAGTTTTACCAACGTGAAGAAACTTAAGTAGAGCAACAGTAAAATCCATTAAGTTCAAAAAATAATTGACACCATAAAACCTTGTAACAAGTAAGTGTGCACAAAACAGCCATCTTAAACTGCTTTCTGTGGAATTCCGAGAGCTTTCCAAAGATGTCATTTACCTTGAATAAACAATTCTTCCCTTACAGTACCGAAAGGATTTTCTGGAACAAGATTTAAATTTATCTTTCATGCATTACATATTCACAATTTGGAAAAAAAAGGAAAGCCTTCATACATGTCAGCCTTTAATCTCATCCAGTCCTGAAGCCTCTGCAAAGTTGTTTTTTCTTGTGTTAATATTTTTGCAGCTTTTCTCAGTTTTTCTTCATTTCGTTCTAAGTAGCGAATTCCATCTGTCTGCAGCTGATTGAGTTTCTCCTTACGACTTTCATCCAGAGCTATGTCCTCATTCATAAGAGGGTTAAATCTGAAATAAGTATCTGGAGGTAACAGTGCATCCAGCATGGTGTGAACTTCTGTATTGAAAACAAATGAAGGAAACAGTTATATTCACATGAGAGACAAATAGTCCTACAAGTGCTCTGAACAACAACTGCTCTGGAGTGACACAGTAAGAGTAAATATGTGCTGCTTTGCTGAGTAAACATTTTTCCACCACAGCCTTATGAAAACCCCTTTCTCATTAGAAGCTTTGTAAATGTCCCTGCAATTCTGTTTACTCTGGAAAAGCTTAATCTCTCATTCCAAGACAACTTTACTGGTATGGCAATTAAGTAGGCTTTGCAGCTATCTAGATTTTTAATTACATTCCATTCCTTTACAAGTGAGAGCGCATCGTGAAGAGCAGGAATGTAACTTACATATTCCTATTCAGGATACTCATGATTTGTTACACTCGGTACTAAGAGAAGAAGGTGTTATGAAAACCACAGATACAGGTTCTTCGGTAATCTCTAAGACTGCTAAGTAAAAATACGTGGGATTAAAACTTCTTTGGTTGCAACTAATTATTTTTTTATATATTACTACAGATTGGGGGTTTGAATTTAACATTCATTTAATTTAAAATGTTCAAGTTATATTACTAGACTTCAGTTAACTAGTATAATAATAAAAAACTGGCTATATAACACATTTATATGTTCTTCCCTGTTTTCTCTCTCCCTTTAGATCTCTCTTTTCTTTGTTGCCTCCCTTAAAATTGCATTTCTATGACTTCCTTCAGCTTTCATTCTAGTTTTATCTTCTTTGCATTCTTACTGTATTCCTCCATTCTTTTAAACATCTACTGTCATAAAAAATTTAAAGTGAAAAAAATATCCTGGCTAAGATCACAGCAAAAAATTCTTGTAAACCTGAAATCTTCTTGGCTTGGCCTCTCCTCCTGCAAATTACTCAGCTATGTCTGTTCTTGTCTCACCACATCCAGTCTTTCTTGTCCTATTTAATACTCCCCCTTTTTCCCCTCACAATATAAGTTCCCAAATCTACTCTCCTCCTTTTCCACTTCCTCACCTTTGGTCTCCACAATGAACTTCCTCCTCCTCTTCCCCATCTAATTTCTTGTCTCATTTTTCATCTGCAATTGAGCTTTTTCTTCCCTTGACAGGAAGTGGACACCACCTATCTCCTTCTCACAATTCCCACTGCCTTTCCACGACTGTGCAAAACCCAAAAGGCGACCCAAATCTAGCTTTTTCTTACTAAATGACAGTCAGTTGACAAAGACTATGCAGTAAGGGATCTGGACCGTAAGAGCATTTCTTGTTCCCTTTCTGCAGTAGCAGTTTCCTTTGTAAGGGGTGGGGGAGGGAAGAAAGCAGCTGCTTATCAATATTTCCTGTTTGTAAAAACAAAACAGATGTAAACTGCTAGTGATAGAGTTCCAGTGTACTCCCATCTAGGAACCAAGCTTATTTTGGAAAACAGATGCTTGGCTCTTCCTGGAAGCAATGGAAGTCATGACTATTGGCAGATACAGTCTAGTCCTTGGAAAAGTTCAGGTATAAAAGCACATATAAAAAGAGATGATAAATAAAATTCTACTTCTGGAGCTGTTGAAAATCAGTGTTCTATATAACTATTAAGCATGTCTTTGTTAATGAAAAATAAATGTAATAAAGTAGGATTTTCAAATAAATTCCTGACTATGCCTTTATCCTGAAGCACAAGTAAAAATGTATCACTTTGTACAAATTCTATTAGATTATCTTTGTGATTCTGATAAATCAACCTCATATTAACAGTTGAGAACACATATACTAAAATTGCTTAGCAACAACATAGTGGAGATGAAGGAAAACAGGCTAAGAAAAAGATTCATCTCCAGAAAACCTCTAATACTGGTACCAAAACACCATACATGAGGAACTACAACAAGACATGCTTCAATTAGTTTCACAGGGTTGGTAGAGATGAGAAGGGAAAAGACAAAAAGTTGCAAATTGCTCTCTGCATTGGAACTATAATTCTAAGAAACATAAAACTGAAGACAGTCACAATACAAATATATCTTAAGACACCAACCCTCCGTATCAGTTGCACTGTTGATAACGTTTGTGAGTTTGGCTTTCAAACTGGTGTGTGTGACATTGGTCTTCACCTCACTTTCGTATCGACCAGTGCCCAGCGATATCAAACACTGCAGTGGAACATTTGGCCAGAGACACTTGCACTCATGAACTGCCAGTGCAGAAGGATTATTCAGAAGCAGACCTCCATCCTGTAAATTAAAAAGAAATACAAATATTGGTACTACACATAACATATGGTCATAAAAGAAACTGCAACTATAAATTAAACTAGCATAGCCCTAATATACAGAACCAATTAAATTCAACAAGCATTAATTTCCAGCTTCAGTGCAATTTTCTTTTTGTGCTATGCAGCAGCTGCATAGCTCGGCCTCCTGGGCTCACGGACACTGTCAGAGCAGCTGCTGAGCCTGTGCTTGGTTCTGTTGTTGTGAGCATCATATAGAAGAGGTGTTGAAACAGCAGCATCCACTGGAGTATCTGAAGAAGTTATGACTTCATTTTTTGAAGACCTTTTTGGTAAGACAGATATGCATACTGACAATTTCAAACAATCAAAAAGTCTGTGCCTCAAAATGCTTATTACTGATGTCACAAGGATATATTCTGTAACAAAATCGAAATCACTACCTCCAGATTCTAAAATAAATTAAAAAAAACAACAAAAAAAAATCACAAGAGCTAAGCTTGGCAAAAGCTACGCTGTAAGCACAGTCATTACACAGGATGCTATAGCCTGGATTTAAGACATGGAAAATCACTTCAGTTGAAAGGCACCTGTTGAGCTTATCTGGTCCAGACCCCCTGCCCAAGCAGGTTCAGCTACAGCATGCCGCCCAAGGCCACGTTCACTTGGGTTTTGAGTATCTCCACAAATGGAGACTCCAAAACCTCTGCTCCAGTGTTTGACCACTCTCACAGTAAAAAGTTTTTCCCATGTTCAGATGGAATTTCATATATTTTCATTTATGCCATTATCTTTTGTCCTACCAGTGGGCACTACCGGGAAGACTACATCTCCCTCACCTTCATTCCTTCCCATCCTTTATTTGTACCCATGGATAAGTTCCCCCTGAGCCTTCTCTTCTCTAGGCTGCACAATCTCAGCTGCCTCAGTCTCTCATATGAGAGATACTCCAGTTCTTTAATGATCTTTGAGGCCCTGCATTGGACTCATTCCCGTATGCCCATGTCTCTCGTACTGGGTGCCTGTGGCCTCAGCAATGCAGAGAGGCAGGACCATCCCTTGTGACCACTGGCAGCACTGCTGTTAATGCAGCCCAGGATGCTGTTGGCCTTCTTTACCACAAGTGTGCATTGCTCATGTTTAGCTTCTTGTCCACCAGCACCCCAAGGTCTTTCTGTGCTAAGCTGCTTTACAACTCAGTGTGGGTTTGTGCATGGGGTTATTCCTCCACAGAGTCAGGACTCTGCCAGTCCCCTTTCTGAACTTCAAGAGAATTCTCCAGCCTGCTGAGGTCCTTTTGAGTGTTGGTCCAACCATTCACGTATCAGCCATTCTTCTCATGTTTGCATCATCCATGGAATTCCTGAAGGTGCACTCTGTCTGATCATCCAGTTCACTAATGAAGATGTTAAATAGAATTTGCCCCAGTATTGACCCCCAGGAACACCTCTTGTGACTCGCTTTCAACTCAACTTTGAGACAGTGATGCCAACCCCTGGGTCCTGGTCATTCAGCTAGTTTGCATCCACTTCACTGTCTATTTATCTAAACCCCACTTTATGGGAGGTAAATGTCAAAGGCTTTACCAAAGTTGTCACAGACAACATCTGAAGCTTTCCACTTGTCCACCAATTGCAGAAGGTTACCAGGTTGGTAAATCACAGGTAAACCACTTTGTAAATCCTTGCTGGAATAAACCACTTTAGGACTAATAAGAATCAGTGTGACTGACAATAAGTCTGAGAAGCATTCAGACAATGAGATTTTGATCCAGTGAATCACAAAAAGTAGGTTCAACACTTATTGAAAGTAAAATGACCTTGACTCCAGCTAATAAATAGATTATTTTGGAATCTGAATTCAATGGAACTTTCTATATTGGTAATGCCTTGAAGGGAGCAGTTATAAAGACAAGACTTAAGCTAAAATTATTATCAAGAGCAGAAATGAATATCTTTATATCCATTCAAAATCTATACAAACATGTAAAATATAAAAGAAACAGAATATTGACACAATAACCATTATGCAAGGGCTCCTTTATTCTAAAGCTCCCTGAACTCCCTCTATCCCATATCTGACCATCACATTACTAGAATAATAAAGAAAAGCAATTCTACTCAGGAATAGCTCAGAATAAAAAAGGTTTGGGAGCTGATAAACATTTTACAGAAAACTCCTTTTAATTACAGCTGTGCTAGATAAATAAGTAAAACCAGGATTACTGAGCTTAGTTTTTTGAGTTTGCTTTCTTTTAATTAAGCTTTCATTTCAGCCTACAAAAAGCTCTTTGAACTCTTTCTGGATACCATCCGTTTTGCTCAAAACACTTAGAACACTGCTAAAATGAATGGTCTCTTCAGTGCCCATTATCCTTTGCTTATGTTTAAATTAGCTTCTACACAGAAAACTAAATACAAGGATGTTTTTGTCCTCTATGTAACTCTCTATAAATCTTAATCTAAAATCTTCATAGTTATATTAGTGGTGTTTACCTTCTTTCTTTAAATCCTAGGTTGAAAACATGCTTACAGAATAATTTCCACTGATCTCGTGAATATAAATAAATGACACGATTGCTTCATCAGTATTATCAGAAGTTAGTGGCTTTATAATACCAGAATACAAAAATATTTTTGTAACACTAATAAAGAAAAGATCAAAAGAACATAAAATACACCTACCTAAACATATCACATTCAGTTTGTGATGAGAACCAACAGCTTTGTTTAAATATGGAAATAATTGCACAGTGTCCAATTTAGGTTTCTTTTAATGACAGCAAATTCCTAATAATTTTCAATTTAGACACACAACTTCTCACATTTATATAGATAATAGATAAATGTCATTTTTTGAAAGTTAAAAGTAGGACCCAGTGAGAAGGACAGCTGATATTTTTTCTTCCCCTTCAAACAAATAATGGTTGATAATGACCACATCCCGATCAATCTTTCCTTCAAATCAGATTACACTGTTAAAAAAGTGGCGTTCATCATATTGCTCTTTGGATTACAATGAGCTGCTAAAGCAATAAATAAAGCTATTAGTTAAACTGTACTATTAAGGACTCAGTGAAAGAAATACTGCAGTAACTTATTAAATTCTGCAGCTCCAGAAACCACAGGTCAAAAGCTGAAATCCGTGTGAAAAAGTATTTTCACAAGTTTTAAAATTAGTTACAATGATTTCACATGTATGTGAATCTTAAAAAAAAACACAAAGAATTTTCCATTCGGAAGATTTAACAATAGAAATTATCCTTTCTGATTCTGAATAATTCTTTTATCTTCACAAAACTAGAAAAAAGTCCTTCCCAAGAACTATATCAAACTAGCAATACAGAAATATGAAAGCCAGATCTAATTTTTTTAAAAGTAACTTTAAGACATCCTGACATATCCTTCTCCATGCCTGTCCTTGAGACACTGGAACACAATTCCAAGTGATCAACTTTGTGGTTTTATACATAAGGTACTGAAATCACAAGAAGCTTCATTGATCCTTGCTCCAAATTTCTATGTATTTAGCCTGACAATTTGTTTTGGAGAACTGCTGAATCTGCTATCTTAAATTTTTTTCTGATTCTATTGTTCTATAGCTATACAATAGTATATAAGTTAATCTAAATTATTTATAACTTATTATTTAATATATTTTTATTATAAGCACTCAGCTTTTAGAATATGTTTATAAAAATACATTAACCAAAATGCAACATAACCAAAAGACTGAATGATTGCCAGTAGTATGGAATGTCTTGGTAACTAACACAACAGCTTCCTCTTCCATGTTAGTTTCTATGAACTTACTTCCCACTTTAAATTTCTGTGCAATTAAACAACTGGAAGTAAACAAGGCCAATTTTTCTGATCTACGGGCACAGAGAAGTAATCTGAATTCTTGTTTAATCTTAAAACAAAATAATACAGACAAAATATGAATCTTTATACCACATATGATGGTGTAAAACTCTTGTTGTTATAAAGTGATATTTAAAATTATACTAGAAGCTACAAGTGGAAATCAAATTCTACAAAGCATCACTACCTTTATGCGCAGCCTCAAACCTTTTCAGTTCCTAGTAAGTTTATCAGTTCCTTTTTGACAGATGGGAATGTCTTTACTGTGTCCCTCCTTTCATCTATTTTGTTAGCTCTATCACTGTGGTATGGTACTGCCCATGTGTACAAAGAAAAAGAGAGAGAATATGAACAGAATATTGGATAAATGACTACATTATCAACATACACTTGATCTAAAGTAAAACCAGTAGATCAAGTGAAGTGATTATCCCCTTTTATTCAGCACTTACAAGGTCAAACTGCTGATAGATACTATGTACAGCTTTGGACACCCATTTACAAGGCACTGAAAAGCTGGAACACATACAGTAAAGAACCACTAAGTGGTTTGGGGGCTGAACAATATGACATATGAGAAGAGATGCAGGGTTTGCTTGCCTTGGAAAAAAGAGAAAGCTAAGGATAAATCTAATCACAGTCTTCCACTACCTAAATTGGGAGAAGAAACAGCCAGGCTCCTTCAAAAAGTACAGAGTAAGAGCCAGAGAAGCTGTGTAGTCTCCATCCTTGGATATTTTCAAAACTAAACTCAGCAAGACCTCTAGCAAGCCAACCCAACTTTGAGGTTTAGCCTGTTTCGAACAGGGGCTGGATCAATGACCCCCCCCCGAGGCCATGTACTCCTCCAATTTTCCTAAGGATCTACTCTATCTAAAAGAAATAATGTATGAATCATATATGCATGTTATTTTATCTGTAAAATGAAATTACATTTTAAAAGCCATTTTTATTAGAAATTGAACTCTGTCAGTCTAGTCTCAGCCTTGTGGAAAACGCAAACATTTGTAGTGCCAGGAGAGGTTTAGGTTGAACATTTAAGAAAAATGTCTTCACCAAAAGAGTTGTGAGGCCTTGGAACAGGCTGCCCAGGGAAGTGGTTGAGTCACCATCCCTGAAGGTATTTAAAAGACATGCAGATGTAGCCCTTTGGGACAGTGCTTAGTGGTGGACTTGGCAGAGCGGAGTTAATGGTTGGATTTGATGATTTTGAAGGTCTTTTCCAGCCTAAATAAGTCTATGATTCACATCTTGGAATCCGTAACAGAAAGAGTAACTTACAGGGACTCTTCAAATGACTGCTGATCCACAAAAAGGTGCAACGGGTGCAACTGGCCCAAGTTTGGACACAGGACTCAGTGCTAGGCAAAGAGCCAAGGCAGATCCCTTATTCTGTCTTCTCCCATTCTTAGACTGCCTGGCCTTACCTACCTTTCAGTCTCTTTCGGCCAGTTCTCAATCCAATCACAAGCTGTCTTTTTCACTTCTCAAACATACATGAGTCACCCCTTCCCTTTTGTGTTCTCTGCTGCCACGGTCAGTGCACTGGCAAGTACCAGATGTTTCTTCATATGCTGAACTTTGCAAAACCACCCCACACTTGAGTCAACTTAATTTGCTGGCAGTACACCAAACACAAAGTGCCATAGCTGGAATGCTAATGCAAGGTAGTACTGAAAAAGGGTTAGTAAGTCCCCCAATGACATCATGTAGGCAGACAGTAGAGAAGAAGGCTTTTTTAAAAAATTTCTAATAAAAATAATGGAAGTAATTAAATAAATTAATTTTTAAATGGAACTTGGTAGTCATAAAAACTCAATTTTGTTAGTGATAGCAAAGCAGTGAACTCAGGGGCTAGTACATTATTTTCAGTTTTTTGTCAAAGGCTTTCCAAGTAGTAAACATTCAATTGTTATGTGTTATTTAATATCCTATCAGCTAACTCCCAGATGAAGTCAATTGATTTTTTTTCATAAAAACTTTTTACAAAAATTCCTTATGCAACTGTGGCATATATTTAGTGTTTGCTGGTTGGTAACAAGTCAAAAGCTGTAGCTAATATTTTCTATTAATGTTTTGACAGTTGCAAAATAGTCAGGCAAGGCTCCCTTGTGGTTTGACTAACAGATCCTGAATTACTTAAAGTAGGGAAAAGGCACATTTTGTAAGCATATGTTCAAGTAAAAACACTCTGGTGGAGATACCCTGCTTGCCTAGTTCTAGGGGTAAAGAAAGGCCTGATTAAATATTGTGAAATGGATGGGTGCAAATTCTACCATCAGAAGGAAAATAGACTGGGAGGTCTCAAACCAAGTGCTCCAGAGCACTTAGGAGCCTAGTAGCACAGAACTTTCTGAAAATCTTGTCACACTTAAATGATTATGGTGAATGTGTATAAAGTCACCAGGGACATATTTAAGTCAACACTTTGAAAACAGTTATTTAAAATTAAGATATTAAAATTAAAAAAACAGTTTGAACCATACTTTACCATGGGCAGGTAAAGTTGCTTCCCACAAATTCAAAACACTCTCTACATTCATAGGCTCTTACTGCATTTCCTAATTCTGTCAGACTCAAGTTGTGCCCTGTAATCATTCTGCGTAACATCTTGTGTGTTGCACAGTTTCACTTAAATGATGCTAAACTTTGTGAAGAGAAATAACCTAGCACTGTTAAGAATATATAATGTAAGAAAGCTAAGTCTGATATTTGGAAGCTGCATTTGCTTGCTCCATAGTAACCACTTCACCTCACTGCCTATGCAGACATGCTTTGCATTTTAGTTCACTCTTACAGAATTGCTCTGCTGTTTACTTTCATTGTCTTTGAGAAAAAGTAGAGACAGACTTAGTACAAAGCTATCACAGGCTAAGATTTTGAATGGACTTCTGAAAAGTATTCTTTAAATTCTATGGTTAAGGTCAACATAAATACAATAAATACACAGATTAAGGATAAGGCTTGTTGCTGCAAATGAGGAGTTTGAAGAGTTTCTGCTTTATAACAAGGGGCTGCTGCTTAGAAAAATTAAAATAACTACTCTAAAAACATTTACTCTAGTTTATAAGTAAAATGGGCACACCTTGCCAAATCATTCTGTAAAATCATCTCAATACATTTATATAAGTAGCAGCAAATATCCAGAGTAGAAGACCGGAATGAGAAAAGGAAAAATTCTTTCACTACCCCGAAGACCTATCAATACAGATAACTTCAAGATTCACACCCCAGCCTAATCGTCTCCCTGCACTGGGCACCCATTATGAAAATGTCACTACATCCACCCTAAGGCTTTAAGGCTTGCTCATTCAAGTATAACTGGGCTAACAATTTTTAATATATGCTTTGGGAAAAAGAAATCTGCACATTCAGACTTAACAGTAAATAAACTAACCCCTATAACATTCACCACAAATACACTCTCCTTAATACAAAGCTTATATGATCATGCTGTTCTTTTAAATATATACAAAAATGTTTGAAATATACATTAATTATGGCTCTTCTCTTGGGAGAAATCAGTCAGTCTGGTCATAGTGCTACTGAGAATGAAACTGGTGAGTAAGAGCTCCCAGTAAGACAGGAAATCTTTATTTTTCTAAACAAGCATTTGGAAAATATATGATGTTTTATAAACATGGAACAGGATAGAAACAGAACTGTTTCCTCTTTATCTTGCTGACAAGCAATGGATGGTGGTGCCAATATTCCTAAAGAATCTCCATCTAAAATGTATAGTGTCCTAAACCAATTTGGTTTAGCTTCATCTAACAGTGTGTCTGATCCACTTTGCTCTGAGAGGTGAGTGAAAAAATGTTTTTAATAAATTAGGTAATTTTCCATAATGCACACAATGACACGCAGTTCTCTCTTTATACAAACACTTCATCCAATTTATTTGGAAAGATCCATATTTAATTTATAATCATGTTAATAGGGAGGCTATTGGGTCAACTACATACAATTTATAATACATTCTGCACTGTGCTGATTCCCAACGGAGGCCCTAATTGGAGACAGATATTAATGCAATCCTCCTATACACCAAATTTCTAACAATTACAGAAAGAACCAATTCCCTTATTTAAGGAAAGACAGACCTACTGCTTTAAATTCCTGAAATAAATATCTTGTGCTTATTACTTTGAAATGCTATCTCCAAATTATGATTTCTCTTCAGACACTAGAAAAATACAAACCTAAGCAGTTACTTGCCACAGTTCTAAAACATGCACCAAAAAAGAGATTCCCCTTGAACTGGCAAAGGAAAAAATTCTTTAGAAAACATTTGTACAGAATATGAAAATTAAATGCATTTGTATGTATAGTATTGAATCACACTAATATTAAAATTTCCATTACTGCAGTCTTTGACAATTTAAAAAAAAAATCTGAAGAGGCATTAGCTACATTTGTACTTCTACTATATGAGTTAAGAGAGATTTTAGATCGAGATCACGACAAAAAAAAAAAATCTAATAAAGTTTGACAGTTTAGTGAAAAGCTTCCTTTTCAGTACAAGTATTTTCCCATGCAGTATTTACCATTTTTTCCTCCTAAAATCTAGCAACACCACAAAACACTTGTCATATACACAAATGTCATGTTAAATGCTTCTGAGAACTGTCAATACTATTGCTATTATATGTTAAACATTTAATAATATATTTTACATTGTTTTACCCTATATTAGACATGTTTGCTCTTGACATTTCTTCAGAATCAATGGTTAGCTGAGCTAGGCTCCTAGGTGATTATCTTCAATTATTAACTCATCCCACTGAGTCATTAATTCACAGAAAATGACCAGCTGCTCTGAAAACATCACTGAATTCATGGTTGATGTAAGACATAGAAAATGTACCCTTACAGGTTACTGATGAATTTTGCTACATATTAGCAGGCATCATAAAAGAAAGAATTATTTGGCATTAAAACATATTGTCAGATACTTCATTAAAAGTATGTGCATAACTGAGCTAATTAAATGAATTCTGCAATGAACAACAGCACACAGAATCAAAACAGTATATATTTTAACTATGTTTCCCAAATGATGAATTGCCTGTAGTATGACAATCAAGGATCACAGTGTGTAACACAGGAAAAAAACCTGGCCCATGGTTGAACCTACACTGACCCCAGACACAGGCCTGAACTCAGGTTCTCCTTACGGTACGTGTGAAGCACAGGCAAGGTTCAACAGTACAGTTAAAAAAAACCCAAACCAAACCAACCAACCAACCAAAAAATCCCAACCCATGGGTCTCAATAAAATCCTTCTGGATTCAGATGATGCTAGGGTACTCCAGTCTAGAATATTTGTCCTTTCTGACAACATTTAAATTAGGAAGCACATAAATACTCCATTTACTATGGCAGAGTGTATCAGAATAAGGAGACAGCACAAGTTGTTGCACTAAAGAAGCATATCATTATAAAACCTTCACATGCAAACAAGAAATCACAGATTCATGTCAGATTTCCACAATTCCAAAATTCTTTTAATTTTATTTCCCAAGCTAACTAACACAGTAGGGGCAGAAGGGGAAAAGAACTAAAGGAAAAGTTCTGTGCTTTCACAAGTCCCCTAAATTAGAAGTACACGGAGAGATGACAAAGTCGGAATCAGAACCACCATGAGAAATCTCTGAGTAGACCTACCACAGAACGATTTAAACTACCAACTGATGATGTTAGAAAGGCAACTGTAATCCTAAGCTGTACCTTTCCCTGAAAAAGGAAATACATGACACAGTTAAGACAACATGTGGAATACAGTGTTTCAACCTGATCAAATTAACTCGTTTTAATTTTGCTTCTAATTTAGAAATCCTAATTTTGAATCTGGTATATCATTTGACTTGGCACAATGTGTCTTGGGTCATGCCAAAAGCACACTGGATAGTCCATTTTCAAGAAAGATTACTCATACTGCAGCAGGTGCAGCAAAGGACCATTAGGATGACCAAGAGTCTGTTTTGCAAAATTGAGATAGACTGGCATATTTAGACTAACAAAATAAAAAAGGAAATGAGTGTTTTGTATATAAACATCAGAAGAGTAAATACTTCAAGAAGAAAAGTAACTTAAACTAGAGAACAGTACTGGCACAAGGAGAATTTGTATCCATTAGCTAGGAATAAACTTAAGAATAAAAATGAAAAATTCGCTGCCTACGAGAAAAATGAAGAGATACCTTATTGAAATAACCTTCTACAAGAGTAGCAACAGCAAAGACAGCTTTACATTTTATCAACTACAACCTCTATTGCAGTTGGTGACCATGACAGGGGACTCAGTTTCACCTGAGGGAAACTGGTTGTTGTTTTCCCTTATTTTTTTTCCTAAGGAAGCGATAGCTGAAATAATTGAATTCTGTAACCAAAAATCTAGAATTATCTGCTACTAAAAACAATAGCGTAAATATACCCTAAGTAAAAGAAACATTGAAATGCAAAGAATCTTTGAAGAGACTGCCAAATTATTTCAGATTTGGAAAATTAATACCACAGATTAATCCTTATATTGGAAGAGAAGCTCAGTATAGGAAATAAGGCCTAGACATTGTGCCTTATTCAACGAATGGGAATGCACTCAGTATTGAACTAATTGGCTTTATGCACATTTGTATGCATGGTGAAAATTATTCCTATCACACGTATCCATGGCAAGATGAGGGCAGTTTCCTAAACTACAACAAAGAAGGCAAATTTGAGGCTTGACAGTAGCTGATAAAACATTAAATGATTTTTCTCATTAAATACCAGACCACTATGCATCATCAACCAGCTTTCCTTAAGGAAAGAGGTAAAAGTATATCAGTAATCCCACTACTTTCTTAGGTTCTTACTTGCAATGAATATCACCAGGCTATTTCATTTGGAAATATGGCCTTATTTAAGTCAGTATTAGACAAATACACAACCATGGAAACTGAAAACTATAAGCTATCAAGAACTGACAAATTGTTCTTTTTATCTAAGAAATGGTGGCCGGTACCATCAGAACTTGGGTGCAACAACCTGAATTGTTTGTACAGAAATTACTGAATTGACTCAGTTCATAATTTTTCACTCTACCCAGCCCCCTTAGTCTTTGTAAGATTTGTTTTACGGTAAATATTATCTGGTCAACATTACCACTGAAGACATACGGACTCAGAAGTCTAAGCAAAAAAAAAAAGAGTTAAATGTACTACAGCTCATTTGAGTGAGGTTTTTTCCTTTAAATAAGCCCTCTGAATCAACTGAGACAAAAATTATAATGCTTCCAAGTTAAATGACTAAACAAAATACACTCACGTCACTAAACAAATCTTCCAGTAGCATCTCACTTAGCAAGCCCCTTTGGAGAATCTTGCACGCAGTCTGCTCTGCAAAATGCTACTGGTGCAATAACCAACCATTCCACAAAGGCTGGTAAACAATATCATGCATGTCCACCTTCAGAGCTGCTAGCCAAACCTATAAAATCCATAGGAGAGAAATAAATGCAGATATCCATGTAGCTAACACATTTCAGTAAACTCCCTCTTGCTTAAGTAGTATGTGACACTGCCTTGAAGTCTGTAGGAAAATATGTATGGCAACAAGGAAACAGAGAAACAAAGAAATATTTGTTTCTATCATTGTGAGAACAAGATACACCTACTAAACCAGAGTCTGCATAAGCTCTGGTGCATACTGATCACCGTGGCATATCCTAAGAATGAAAAGAACTTCAATGTGACCTATATTCTGTGTCTTCTTAGAGCCTGGGAAGCACCCTTGAATCTAATTTTAAAAGCTACCGTGTAAAACCAATTAGGGTAGGATCTGCTAAGCGAATCACTTTTGAAGGCCTCTCCTGTAACAAGCTACAAAAGATGAAGTGGCTTTACAGATTTACTGCCTAATTGAAGGAAGGGGAAAGTTTGAAAAATACGAAGAAATCACAAAATATCTTTTCTCAATGAAGGTGTGACTTGAAACTTTAGTTACATCATACTATTGTACTATATATATTTTTTATTTCTAGGTTGTATTCTCACCTCACATCCTGCTACACCTACGTTATTAAAACTCCACTAACCGACCACGTGCCAATTTAACTGCTTTACTATGTGATCATGCTCAAGGAAAACAAAATTATTTGAATACTGTTACAAATTAACATCAGCACTATAATAAATGGAACAGTAATACAACAGTGAAATCATAGGAAGCCGTCAAGAAAAAGGTGATCAAACCCTTTGTATTAAATTAGGTATATTTGACAAAAATCTGTGGCTTTGTTGAATTTACCACCATCACACACACAATCCCTGCTGCCCTTTGAATTAATCCAGTGGGACAACTTTAGTTTTTGCTGTAAAACATAGTAAATGAAGTGTGCATAACGATTCTGTTAAATCTTACATTGCTCTTTTAATTAATTGATAATTTCCTCATCATACTTCACTGTCTACTGAAGTGGCATTGAGTACCTCAAATCCTTTTTTCACACTACAGGAAAAACAAAAAGGGGAAAAAAAAAGAATATATAATATAAGAAATAACACCCCACTGTGGGAAGTAGGAAAAAAAAATCACTAGTTTGTAGCAGGACTGGGGAGAGGTTGAGAGCTTCATAAATACATTTCACAATAAAAGAGCTGACATGTGGCAATACGGCTTCTACATTGTAACATCATGACTTGGTCTCTCTTGACTTGCACGGTTCCTGGAGAAGCATGTTACAGGGATTAAATCCCTTTGAATGTTAATGTGTTCCTCTTTTGAACCACAAAGAATATTAATCCTCCTCTCCTCATCTACCAACAGCTGCGCTGTTTTTTCCTACTTGACAGAGCGGAACCAGATAGCATGGCACGATTGACCTGAATGTAAATATTGCTGTTTGGCTTGGAACTGCTGACTTTTGGTGGAAATTTAACAAACCAAGATCAGCTCACCTGCAGCACAAATAAGCATTCAGGCACCTAGAAACATCTTTCTAAACAATGACATCAGAAGAACTGCAAAACTAATTTACTACCTCATTAAAAAAATTAACACACTTTACAATCCCCTCGAACATTTACAGTGACTGTTACAGGAAGTCAGGCTGGAATGTTTCCAGAGAAAGGGCATGTGTATGTGTGGACACAAAAACACATACACATATAACTATATAGATTATGGAAAAGCAAGTCATAAACCAAACAACTACGGTTCAGTTCAGGCATGACTCCAGCAGAGACATCTAGAGTCATACATAAGAGCTTCATGAATTCATGTCAACCCTAAGCATAACCCTTTCAGCTACTTCGTAAGTTTGTGAAAGGACTCCAATTCCAACAAAAGTTAGATAACATAAGACAAGAATATGCAGGATAACCCTAAAACAAATTCACTAAATTTCCATTTTCAAAATAAATATTTTCAAGCATCTGAAGACTCTTAAGTCAGATGAAATGCCAGAGTGCTTCTCAATTCAGATTTAAATGTACAACTGACTGATAACACAAAACCTGATCTCCATATATAATTCTTTAAGAGTCCCAAACTTCAAAGCCAGGACACAAATTTCATCACATGTACTATTCTGAATTTTCATGTATATTTTGGCCACCTCTGTTTTTGAAATCATTTAGGAATATCAACACTGCAGAGGCCAATTATAAATAAATTAATAAAAGACTAGCACAGTTTATGTCCAGAAAACAGATGACAGTGATTAATGCAAGTCTCCAATCCATGAAAAAAAATCCTCAAAAGATCATCTTTATGACACCATACTACAGTTTTGAAGCCTTTGGCATAAATTATTACTTACACTTAGTGTACACTATGCTGCTGCAATTTTAAAAATCATGGTACTATTGAGAATGTCTAACAGTGTTATGCGTCATTTATTCATGTAGTTCAAAAGCAGTCCGTTCTGTTAGACAGTATATAGCATAAAGTGATCAGACAGAAAGGAGCAAGAATTTCCATATATACTACAAAGGTTAGGATCATACCTCATCTGGCCAAGGAACTTAAAATTACAGTTGAAGGGAACTTTCAGAATAAAGATGCTTAACAATAATCTACTATTCCTGTATTTATGATATGAACTATAATCAAGAATAAAGATTTGCTAATATTAACATATTTTAGTAAGAAAATTATTGTAAGCAGGAAAATTATCGCATTTAGGATTCTATTTATTTAAAAATGTATTTATGCATATGTATTCCTTTCAATTCATGTTGGATACTTCAGCAGAGATAGAGACAAAGCTCTTGATTACCTTGCATTTTCCACTGAGGTACTATTAACACCCAGGAAAATAAGGGTAACAGTCTGCTACGTGCACAGAGGCTCTTACCCCAGGGTTAAAACAAGGTAATTCAAGGTTACTTGAATGCGCAGTGGTGGATTTATGATCTGAGATAGAAACCTGCTGGGAGTCAGTTCTGTAGCATTTGCCATGTAGTAACTTGCTAGCTGGACATCCAAGTACATCCCACACAAACCAGACAATTATGAAAACAGATGTGGTAGAAAAAGTGTAATCTGAGGAAAGAAAAGCATGCAAGACTGGAAAGATGGATTCTTTAAGAATTCAAGGTTTAAATATTCCTGCCTGCATAGAAGAGATATTTTCAGATGATATGGAAGTTTGAGTCAGAAAACTCAGCATCTAATTCTACTACAATAAACAGTTTTATTACTGAAACAGATATAGTTCTTTATGGCTTACAAAGGTGAATCGCATCGTAAGCCCTCCCTTTCTAGTAATAAAAATGCATGAAATAGAGAAGAATGGTGAATTTGCAAACAATGTTTGTAAGATCAGGTGTAAAGGCTTTGCCCAAAGACTCTGCAGCAAGGAAAAAATAAATTATACTTCATTCCAGCCCTGTGTGTCCAAAAATACTGGATCTGATCTCTATTAACACTAATTACACATTCTCTAGTCTGGTAAATTGGACTTGAAAGTGAACAGATGAAATGAATATCAGCCTTACTGCCTATCACACAAGTCTGGCAATTCAGGAACAATATTAAGACAAAGAATTGCGTTAGCACTGTGTAGAAGTTAAGAATCATGTTGTTTATTCAATTATTCTCCATACAAAAGCACAGACCAATATTGATGTACTCTCAATTCAAGTAAAGAGGGGGTGGAAAGGTGAGAAGAGGAAGAAAACTGCTTCACATAGCTTAACACTGACCCATTCAAGTAGTTAAGGACCAGCTTGGAACAGCTCCAAAGGCTAAGGCAACTCCTTTCCCAGTTTTGCTAGGCCAGATGGAAGATGAACATGTTTCAGGATTTCAAGCTGTGCTTTGGCTTGGAATTTAATGTGTTGCTCCATTTTTAGCTTTAAAAAAGACCCAAAACTTATTTGCTTATTTGATTAAAATGTTTTTAGGATAACAAGATGTACCATCCTGGGGAGGCTGTGGGCTGGAAGGCAGGTAAGGGAGGGAGTGGGGGAAAAATGCCCTAAATAAAAAAGGGAAACAGTAAAATGAAAGAAATCTCAGAATTCGGTTGAGTAGCACCATCCTGACCCTCAATGGGAGCCCTTCCCCTTCACCCTTCAGCTTCTAAAGAGTTTTTATACAGCTGAATCTTCCACCACCTCATAAATGTTGAATCAAAATATGGAAGTATGCTGGGTTTTTCCAGATTAAATTCTAGCTCTTTCTTTGTACCAATGTTTATCTCTTAATGTAATGAATTTTTCTCTATTTCATCTTATACTCGTTTATCTGTTAGCCTTTCAACTTCAGTATTACACATTTCAATCCTAAACATATTACAGAGCCTTTCAATGGACACCATCAGAAATTCCATATGTGATCCAGGTACATCTTATTACTCAAAATATGCCATTATTGGTTTCCAGCACTTGAATTAAAATAACAGAAATGTAACAGATGCTTTCATTAAACTTAAGTGATATAACCCTATGCTCACTTTGTTGAAGGTCACTAGTTCAGTCGCTCTGTAGTTTTTTCACAGATCTGCCTCAGATATTTAGAAAAATAAATACTAATAGTTTTAAATTAGTATGTACTGCAAGAAGGATTCTTTTAAAACTCACGAGAACTGTGGAACAATAAAGGGGCACTAGGAGACAAAACCATTATGGTTAAAAAACTACTAAAGAAATTAATTTGGTTTGCTCTTGACTTATCAGGGTCACCAACAGAAGCTGTAATACAATAAAACAGAATACACTGTTAATAGGAGACACTGCTTTATCCTCAAGGGAATTTCTTTTGCAGTTGTCCTGAGTTTAATCTTACTGCCATGACATCTCTTATTCTTTTTACTAGCCCAAAACCAGGGTAGAGCTGAATAAGCTATCAATGGAAAGAATTAAAAAGTAGTCCTTTCAGTAAACCGAAAGTATGCACTAGTAAAAAGAATACTGAAGTGTATAACCTGTTCTTTTCACACTTCACAATATTGTTAGATTTTTAAGTCACACCACCTGTTTAGTGAAATAATGCTCAATGAAATACCAGTTGTAAGCAGGAAGACAGTGGCAATTTACAACTCATATAAGGTTTCTTTCCAGGCAGAGAAGAAAGAAACAGTAGAAGAGCTTAACTCTGTATTGAGAAGATGAAGATTTTTAAGCCTATACCCTTTCTAGTACTATAAAGGCTACAGAAGCTGAAAATATCCTTCCTTACTCAATCTGTCCTAGATCTCCTTTGTGCTACCAACTTCTTTGTTTAGTTTTGATTCAGA
>JAYRBT010000042.1:27536781-27547533 GCA_036023395.1 Myiotriccus ornatus | reverse complement strand
TTTCAGCAGGAATACTTTCTGTCAAGAAATATCACCACTGATATCATGGTAGGGCTAAACATATATTGCACACCTGTATATTGTCAATGGATATTCTCTATTTCAAGGGAGACAAGCTAGCATTTAAACAACAAAAACCCCACCCAGCGCAAGTAAGGCTTTTAAATTTAAAACAAAACAGAGACAGCAGTTTCCTCACACTGTGACTGAAAGTTACACCTGACCTTCACATTGCTGTAAAGAGGTGCTATACAGTCTTTCAATCCCCTTTCTTAGTTCCAGACTCCCACACCACAAGGAAGCCTCCAGGAATTCCTTCAATAATATACTGTGTAGGCATAGAATCCTCCTTCAACATTGCAGAATTAGGTCAACAAGAAGTCATTTGTTGATCAGCACATTTAATTTTTAATTTAGTCCATAGATAGTATATTAATTGCCTGGCTTCTGTCTATTGCACTGGAATTCTTTACCTAATGTGCTATGGACGCAAAAAAAAAAAAAAAAAAAGAAATTTTCATTAAAAGCAAGTAAAATACTTTCACAGGAGGTTATTGTGATTTTCACAAGAATTTTTTTAGTTGAGCAGGGAGGAAAAAGAGGAAAGGCAAAGAAAAATCTCATTTCTAAAAAAAAGACCTCCAGATATCTAAGCAGAAAAGCTCATGATACTAATTTGATAAACATTTATTTCTAAAAATATGCAAGAGTACAGAGAAGTGGTGCTTTGAAGCCTCTCTCTCCACTTCAAAGATGTGAGATGCTTAAAACTCAGACAGCACAGGTATTCCCATAAAAAGTCTAGAAAAAAAACTCTTTCAATCCCATAAAACGCACTAAAAAATCATGTTCCCAAAGGAACTTATTTAATCAGAAGGAACCCTTTACCTTTTTACACTTTCTCTCAGAAAAGGCTGTTTCAGTTCTTTCAGTGGTACTGCAAGCTTATGTTGGTTGGGAAACTATATTAGTTTGCTAAAAATTATAAACAAACTATCAATACCAATACAGATGAACAAAACACGTAATATAATAATTCCTTAAAGTGACTTTTCCTGTGTAGCCATTAATGCATGTGTATATGTTTCTAAGAACAAACACTATTTAATGAGAAACTCTGAGGATATTTTTTCATTACGATCCTTACAGCTCATTTCCCTTTTCAAAGAAAGGGACAACGGGCAAACCCCCAATATTAAAAATCCCTACTAGAGCACATAATTTCATTTCTCACCAATCTCCTTTAAGAAAAAAAAGGCACAGCAGGTGGCTAGTAAATTTTGTAGCAAATCTGCAATGAGTCAGACCAAGCAGAGCTGGCAAGCATACAGGAATATAATCAGAAATCAGTGCATTAAAGCTTACTTTATTCCCCAGAGACAGAAATCATTACGTTAAAGGCTTTCAGTGTTTTGGTAAATATGAAAGCAGCTATTTCAAAAGAATGGAGTATATGCTACTCCTTTCTAGCTGTTTTAAGAATTTGCATTACCAGTGAAGCAATAACAAAACCAAATGAACTCAAACACTACATTAATTATTTTTCACCTGATCATTACTTACTTGAGCATTTTTTCCCATATATCACTGTCATAAAAGGCATGACTCCAACCCATTTTGACTGTTCCAACAATGACATTCTGCTTAAAAACATCTGATCCTAATTTGTGGTACAGTTCTTCACAATCGTCCAGAGGGATATGGAACAACCCCAACATAAAAGCTAATATAGCTCCTGAAAAACAAAAATTTCGCAATATAAAATGTAGCTTGGAGTGAGATTACAAAAATGGATTACCAGTTAATGTAGGTCATAGGTTAGCTGAGTATCAGTCTTGAAACAGGAAGACCTATATCACTAAATTTCTGTTCAGACATCACAGACCAAGTTCTAAAAGGACATATATAAGATAGAAACAGTCTACTTTCAAAACCAGAAATATGAGAAGTTGAAAAGTGACATTATTTCATTTTGCAGATTTCAACCCTGCAAACAAACACAGGGCAGAAAAATTAAATCCATTGCTTTACTTGGAAAGAGAAATAAGTAAGAGAAATATATGCTGTGATATTAGAAATATATTTGCAGCTTTACTTGCTATTTTAAAAACTCTTAAGTCAATAGAGAAAAATTCTCAGAAAATTCTTTAAAAATAAGGGTGTTTTGAGTAGTTTGGATTACATTTGGTTGCAATCATTTACACTTAGTCTCATACATGCTGCCATCTAGTGTATGCCTAATAAAAGTTATGACCCACCCTAATAGGAGAAAAAACCCCACCATTCAAAAAGCATGGCTGTTGAATACCAATAAAGACTGTGGAAAAATACAGCTAATGCATTACACAATTCTTAGATATATTATACTGAAAGGACACATATAAGCTTTAAATCTAATTGTGCAGTACTGTGAGAGCATGTAATTAAGCGTTAGGAATAGTCAGGACACATGATTTTTTCAATTTGTAAATAAATGCAATAGGTTTGAATAAAATTATTTCTAAGAGGTGCAAATGCTTGAAATAGAGTATCACACGTGTGCAGAACAAACTACATGAAGGAAGTTAACGGATGGCTTTAAAGGAAACATGACTTCCAAGCCTCTCTCGCTCTCACAAACCCCACCACCGTGCTAGCTGAGCACCAGTGCATTGATGGTCTCGGTTACTTAAAAAGTATACAAACACTTAAGGGAACCTGGGCCTATTTGACACAAAGTTTCATCAAGAGAAACTTAATTGCCAAATCACCAAATGCCTGTATTCAACACAGACTTAACACCCAGCAGCAGAGAAATAGCATTTTCTCAAGTCATGCAAGTCCTCTGCTACCCTATTTTCCTCTAAACTCTCCAGCACCACTTCTACATTATCATGCATCTGTTATTTTGGTGAGCAGTTTCCAAATGTCAGGGCCTATTACAGCATCACTACAGTGACTTTTCTCTGTGACTGCTGCATTTAAATGCTCTGACCCCCAATGAAGACAAGTACAGGAAAGCTAACTACAAAGACAGACTGTGATGCTGAATTCACAGCAGACTGATTATTTCTAAATCTCAAAGGCAAAAAAGCTAAATGATATTAAGAAATACAGAAAGCACAGCAGAAAAGAAGTGCAATGCACAAGAGGCATCCTTCCTATCATTTAAGACATCACTCTTGTAAAGCACAATTCATCCAGATTCACTGGCATAGGTACTGTCAACACAGACAGAACTGCTAGTACATGGTGACAGATGTGCACAACTTCTCCCAGCCATGTCTTATCTATTATTGTGAGCTGGAATACTGCAGACAAAAGCTTGATAGTATAAACAACATTTAAAAGAATATGTTAAGTACTTACTAGCAGTTAAAAACCCAAAAATTTGGGGAAGAATTAAAAATAAAGTTAGTTCTAGTGAGAGTAGTGGGATCAAATTAAGAACACTAGGCCTCTCCACCCAAGATAAAAGTCTTTGCTTTGATTGAAAAAATTGGCAAAGTATTCTGCAGGGAAACTATCTTCCAAGGAAACAACCACTTACCGCTAAATTAACTAACAAAAGATTTCTTTGGAAGATTATTTAAACTGTAAAACAGGGAACTATATTGTGCCTACAAACAAATTCTGTCTGGTAGACCTAAACATTCTCCTTTACTACTGAATCTATTAAGCAAATCTCTAGAAACACAAAAATTTTCTCTTGTTATGGTCATTTGTGTTTAATATAATTTCTGAATTAAACTGTATAGAATGTAAGTATAGTGCAAAAAACTTGAATAATGTGATTTTCTAAATGAAACTAAGCTATTGAACTACAACACACATCTTCTGTTAGAAATCAGCATTGGGCGGCTAATGGTCTAGCACCATTTCCGAAGGAGATGACTATCGTTTAAAGAGAAACTTATGCTTTAGTTTCCTACTTTCTAGGGAGGAGTAACTTAACACTGAGTCACAAGAGTAATTAAGTCTGGGAGGGACCTGTAGAGGTCACCTAGTCCAGCCTCTGTTCAAACAGTTTCAATTAGAATAGGTTACTCGGGAGTTGTTCATCCAAGTTTTGAATATCTCCATGGATGGAGATTCCTCAGCCTGTATAGGCAATTCCTTCCAGTGCCTGACCATCTCTGCATGAAAACCATGGTTCTGTAACCTAATTATAACTTCCCATACTCCAGCTTGTCCGTTGGCTTTTCTCCTATCACCGTGCACCTTCAAGATGACTCTAGCTCCATCTTCTCTATATTTTCTCATTAACTGAAACAGCAAAAAAGCCTCGCTTTAGCCTTCTCTCCTCAAGGCTAAATAAATCCAGTTTTTGCACTCTCTCCCTTATATGTCATGAGATCCAGACACCTGATCATCTGCATGACCATCTGCCAGACTCACACATTATGTACAAGAACACATCAAAAAATTCAGGGTTTACAGAAAAGCCCCAAACTAGACATTCATAGCCAAACAGAGACCCTTCATCTGTTAGGTATGTTCTTGTCCATGCAAGCCAATGTGGTCAGCTGCTGACAGTCAGCTTTCTTTGCTCAAGGGTACACTGATGATTCATGTCCAGCTTGTACAAATCAAGACCACGTCTTTTTCTTTAAAGCTGGTTTCTTGCCTGTCAACCCATCTCTGATGGAGGGCTTTGTATTTGGCTTTACTGAACCTGTTAAGCCTGTACAGGCCAATCTGAACAGGGGCACCACTGTACTAACCACTTCCTTTAAATTAAATCATCCAAGATCTTGCTACAGGCACACTCTGTCCTGCTGTGCAGGTCATTAACAAAGATGGGAAACATTACTGACCCAGTAGGTGCCCCAGATGAGCATTACCTTAGCTGTCTGTAAAGTCCCATAAATATCTAAGATAACTGTATCTGTGTGCAATGAGAAGATTTCACATTAATGGAAAAAAAATGACAAATCAGTTTGAAGTCACAACTATCATAAACCACCCAAAGTTGTTATACAGAAGAAAAAAGACTTTAGAAATCACACCTGTGCTTTCCCAGCTTACCCTCTAAGTCAGAAACCGTAAAACCTACATTTAATTCTCAGATGTTCTTTTACTATATTCATTGCAAAATTTCAAATTGTGGCTTAATAATTACCTGTGCTTACACCACAGATGTAGTCAAAAAGTTGATGAACTGGCTTTCCAGTTAGTTCTTCTAGTTTCCGTAGAGTCTGAAGTGCAACTAAGCCCCTGAAACACAAAAATCCCCTTCACATACAATGGTAGTTTTGTCTTACAAAGCTCCTAGACAACCTTTGCTTAATTATGACTATTTATAATTCAATAACTACAACAACAAGAATACTGAATAATTCAGGGAATAAAAGAGTAGCAGAACACAATTAAAATAGAATGATGAATACTAAATATAAATTACATACTCAGACATATCAAAAATAGTACTCAACAGCTACAGCCATATTGGTTTGTAGTAAAGGCTAGGGGACCATCATTCTGTGGATGTAGACTCAGGAGAGATTTTAGCTGCATCCACACCACACAACACTTTAAGTTTGGTCTTAACAGGGCTACATAATGCCCTTTGGTGCACAGTATTTTTCTTTGTGGGGTTTGTATGGCTCCAACTCAATGTGCCTGAAACAATGGGAAAGATGCATTACAGACCACAGACTTGTGTTCCTATAGCATGAAAGCCTCTGGCGTGCAGCTGTGCTAACTCAGTTGTGAGAGAGCAACAGAACTGGGTATGGCAAAACAAGCACCAAAGTGAGCACCAGTCATGCACAAATGCATACAAAAACAATAACCGTGTAAGAGAAATGTAAATCATGAACTGCCTCTTTGGGCATACATTTATCAAAGAGAAACTGAAATTTTATTTCTAGTTACAGTATAGAAAAGGTTACAGAAGTTTTACCTTGTTCCTCCTCCATCAATGGTGAGGACTCTAACTCCCCAGCCTTTCACAGGGTCGGTATATCCAATTAGAGCTAAAGTCTCTCTAACAGCAGCCTGAAGACTTTCATCATTAGCCTGTCTCAGTCGCAGCAGGCATGGGATTACTTTTTCCTATTGATGAATACAAAGGTATTTCATTCCAACCATACGTTTATAGCAAAAGAATCCATGTTTAAATTTTCTATTTGGCATTTAAGTATAGAAGTAATATTAGTTAAACTTGGACAAAAACTTCTTCAAAACTGTATTTACCCATCTTTCTCTCTCTAAAAATGGAAAAAAGGATGCCAATATTACGTTGTACATACCTCATTGCTAAAAGTAACTACCTATCAAAATTCAACAACAAAGGTGAAACACAAATCTTTCGAATAGTTAGAAAAGCCACATTCACCAGGAGTTAAGTTTTATTGGCTTAATGTCATATTAGCCAAATACAGATTCGAGTACGTAGCACACCAAGTACAAGCAAAAGCCCAGATTTTGCTTATAAAGTAGCACATTGCTTCAAAACAAGAAATGCCTTTTAAGTACACTAATAACAAATATTAAAGTTCTTCCTCACATGGAAGTAAGTAAGTAAATGTACATTACCACGAAGATATAGAGCATTACAATCAAAATGGGAAGAGTGGATATACTCTTTCATAATAAAGTAATTCACATATATTTATGTGGACGCCTGACCTGTACCCTGCCCAAATGATTCATCTGGCCTGCACTTCACTCCCAAAGGTTGCTTTTCCAGAAATTCTACAATCTATGTCACACATTTATCACATCTTGTGGAAAAAGGCACAAGGTTGACAAATGTTGTGATTGAGCTAGTACTTCTAGAATAGTCTACCACCCACCTTCTGTCCTCTCACTGCAGGGAAGAGAATGAGTAGGACTAGATTACATGAACTTATTTGATGGTTATACTTCACTCCTGCCTTCTCTCTTCGAAGGAAGCATGTAAACAAGCATAGAGAGTACTGTGCATATACAGATCAACTGTACAGTACATTCCCATCTGGTCAACAGCCACAGAGGACACAGAGTACGACCTTTCCCTACCACTAGAAAAAGCTATACCACCTCCCCACATGACCATGTTGTATGCTTCTAAATTAAACATCACAATCTCAGGAGCCTTTAGCTAAACTGCTGACAGTTTGCACATGAATCTGCTTCAATTAGCTAAAGAGTTACAAAAAGAGACATTCAAGTTGTAATCTCTACAAATAAGACTAGTCCACAAAAGCAAATAATGAGGTTTTATGTTATTCTGTATCAATCAACTGTCAGATATTTATTTTTTATCTAAGCATAAGGACTATTTGCACCTTAATCGCAACTCCTCTGCTCTCTGGAAATTCTAGAAGATGATAGGTGAGTTCTTCCACCCTGCTGATACAGACTCTCCGGTTAGTGGATCTTCGTAGGGCTTGAACTAAAGCTCGAGTCCTGTTATCAATACTCACTCTTGCAATAATCTAAAAAAGACAAACAGATAATACAAAACTACTCTAAGAAATGTGTCAAATTTGTCAACACCAATTCCAATGTGTTATTTTAAGATTTCTCAGAAGGAATGAACAGCATGTTGTACTAAAGATCTGCTACACATTCCAAGTAAGCATTACTTAAACTGGAAACAGACAACCTTTTGATTCTTAACTAGAAAACTAAATAAGGTCAGCCAACAGCAAGAATACACCAAACAAACATGTGTCAGCACGTACTCAGCTGTATTTTCAGGGCAACTCTGAAATCATGGTATTTGACCCATAAACAAACCATGAACTGTGAAATTACTATAACTACAAAATTACTATAACTCCAAAAAAACCCCCAACTAGATCTCTACATATACATGAACTACATATATATGTATAACCACACACACACATATACACATATGTACATGCTTTATCTATAAACTTACTTATACATATGTGTACTTCTATAAAAAATACATACATGTTTTTATACATGTATACAGATGTATATATACCTATTTTTAAGTACACATATGTATTTGTAAGTTTATATATAGTATGCATATAAATGAAAATTTATACAGTTTTACATATATACTTACTTATCAAAGTACATAGAATAACTCATAGAACAGTTTGGGTTGGAATTAAATACCCTCTAATTCCAACCTCCCTGCCATGGATTGGGACACCACATATGTACTTACATCTAGGTATGCATATGAATAAAAGTATGTGTACATATGTAAGTACAGACACAGGTATATATTTATTTATGTAAGTATATGTGTATACGTATGGTTCCATACAGGTATATACACTAGTGCAGTGTATATATACACTTGTATAAAATATATATATGGAAATAATACATAAACAATTAATGCTAAACAAAGACTTGCCTTTTCTCTCTGAAGAGACAGATGCTTTTCCCTCTCTTCTGCAGTCTTGGCCTCTTTTGATTTGTCCTCATCAGTCTTCTCAGACACTTCCTGTTCTGGCTGTTTACTCTTTTCTGGTGAAACACCTTTTGATTCGGATCTTAACTTGGGAACCAGCCCCCCAATATAGCTGTCTACAAAAGCTTGTACACTGTTACTGGGATACGAAAGAAAGTTTGCAATACTTTTTTTAGTGGAAACTGGAAGGGCAGTATTTGTCTTTTCAGCACCCAGAGTCTCTGCTTCAGGAGCTAAAGCAGCTGCTGAATCCACTGACTTTTCTCCACTCGTTACAGTATTTTCTGATGAATCAAGCTTATTCCTCTCCTCACTTTTAGAGTCCCGTAATGAAGCATTCCTTTTTTTCTCTTGTTCCATAACAGAATTACTAAAGTAAGAGTTGATATGATCAGCTACGAAGTTGTAAGTCTCTCCAAAATTTGTAGAAAAGTAGCTTATATGAAAAAGGTGGTTTTTAGTAGATGCTGAAACTTCTGGAGTATCTTGAAAAGTACCACTTGAATTTCCTAATACAGATTCCAAGTTTTCACTTGCACAAGTGGATTTCTTTGCAGCTTGGTCTCTGTTGCAATCCTCCCGAGTTCTGGCATCTGTCACTTTTTTATCATGGCCTAGATTTGCATTGACGTTATTTGCATCTGCACCACTTTTATTTGCTTTTCCCAAAGAACCTGAGTGTGACTTTAATCGAGCTATTCGTGACACCAGTTCACTGTGAGTGCCAGACACAGCCTTTGAAACAGATTCTATAGTATTCTTAATTCGTGACATGCGAATGCTCACCTTTGTAAGTCCTTTGGAAGAAGAAGTCAGAAGTTTAGAAACTCTGTAGTATAAAAACTCATGGCTGTAAATGTATTTGCTATACCAAAATGTTCTGCTTCTGGCCCATTTACACCGAGGCTCGCTTGTATGCAAAACTCTCAGGTGTGTGGCATGATTTATCCTCCAGCAGACTTTAGGTCTATATAAACACAGGTATTTGTTTCTTTGCTTCCACCAAAGATTTTTTGGGTTAATCACAAAGAACAAATATGCGTCCAAAGATAATTGAACTGTCATTACTTATAAATAATTACACCTTTTCTATGTTGCTTTCTACTTCATTCCAGAAAATATATTTCAATAAATAAGTCTCGTATTGTAGTGTTATCTGAAAAAGAAAAAAAAAACAACAACAAAAAACCAACAATGGAAACCCATATACAGTAACAAGTAAACTAAAAATCACAGTGTAGTTTAAAGCAGATGAAGCTTATTTACTCTTTCAGTAAAGACAGATGAACATTCAAATCAAATAAGCTCATGGGAATATCTACTGCTCCGGACATTTGGGAGCGCCACCCCAACATTTCAACATGCTACTCTCTAAAGGCCAGTTTAAGCTCATCTTAAGCAATATGTTACACTTCTCAAAAGCATTTAGTGACATACAGAAAATTGATAGCTGTTTTTTTCCTATAGAGAGAAATTTGTCTTTGTTTACCAAATTACCTTGTGCAGAAATCACATTTCAAATGTCATTATATCACAGCCCCTTTGCAGAATTCCTCACAGGGGAGGAGGGACAATTCTTTGAGCAAAGTTCAGCGGGACATGTCTATCCTAAGAGCCAAGGGCAGCACATAATGCTTGCTCTGCAAAGAAAGATGCGACGGGTGGAGCAGCGTTTTACACAGCACAACAGAGCTGCGCTGACACCACAGGCACAGATCCATTACCTGCCCAAATGGCAAGCCCAGGTTTCTCCAGCCCCTGTGACAAGTGCCGAGGAGGGCTGCCAGGCGGGCATGCAGGCCAACTTCTGCGCAGGCCGACGCCACAGAGACAGCAGAGGTGACACCGCCGCAGACAGCGGCTTCGTTACTTACGGCCTCCTCTGCCAGAGCTGTGCCTGTCCCGCTGGGTCCGCGCCGCGCTCCGGGCTGCGGGCCGGGTTATAAAGGCACAGGGGCTCCTCAAGTCCCGGGGGGAGCAGGCGCTGTTCCTGCCTTGCGCCATTTCGCAGAATCGCTGCCGAGAGCGGCCGCGTAAACAAGCACAGCGTCCCGTCCCGTCCCGCCGCTGTCCCCGGCCCACCCCGCGTCACGCGCTCACCGTGCTCCCCCCGTGACCCGGTGACGGCGCGACACGGCCTGCCCCGGCGGTGGTACCTGCCGGGCAGCGGCTCCCGCCTCCCCCCTCCGCCCCGGCCGCCGCCGCCGAGCCCGGTCGGGGCCCGAGCCCGGTGCGCAGCCGAGCCCGGTGCGGAGCCGAGCCCGGTGCGGAGCCGAGCCCGGTCGGGCCCCGAGCCCGGTGCGGAGCCGAGCCCGGTGCGCAGCCGAGCCCGGTGCGGAGCCGAGCCCGGTCGGGCCCCGAGCCCGGTGCGGAGCCGAGCCCGG
>JAYRBT010000042.1:27519724-27535560 GCA_036023395.1 Myiotriccus ornatus | reverse complement strand
GGTTTTTTTGCTTGCGTTTTACTCCCCACAGGAAAATTTATATTTATTACATGATGTAATTAATATATTTTTTTATAAATTGAACAGGTTAAAGTCTACACATCCCTCACTGCAGGACATTCCTGGCTGAATGCCAGGTGCCCACTGAAGCTGCACTGTCACTTCCTTCTTCAGCTGGACAGGGGAGAGAAAATAGAACAAAAGGCTCATAAGTTGGTATAAGGACAAGGAGAGATCACTCACCGGTTACCATCATGGGCAAAACAGGCATGACTTGGATAAATTTTAATATAATATATATTAAGTTTAATATAATACCAATCAAATCAAAGTAGGGTAATGAGAAATAAACCCAAGTCTTAAAACTCCTGCTCTCCACTCCCACTTCTTCCAGGCTCAACTTCACTCCCAGTGGTACAGGGAGGTGGGCAGTGGGGGCTGCAGTCAGTCTGCACATGTTGTCTCTGCTGCTCCTTGCTCCTCAAACTCTTCTGCTGCTCCAGCGTGGGGTTCCTCCCACAAGACACAGACCTCCATGAGCTTCTGCAATGTGAGTCCTTCCCACAGGCTGCAGTTCTTCACAAACTGCTTCAGCATGGGTCCCTTCCATGGGATGCATAGTGTTCCTTCCTTCAGGAACAGACTGTTCCAGTGTGGATGCCCTCTGGGGTCACAAGTCCTGTCAGAAAACCTGCTCCAGTGTGGGCTTCTCTCTCCTTGTGTCCACAGGTCCTGCCAGAAGCCTGCTCCAGCCTGGGCTTCCTACAGGGCCATGACCTCCTTCAGGCACCCACCTGCTGTGGTGTGAGGTCCCTCCAGGGCCTGCAGGGGAATCTCTGCTCTGGTGCCTGGAGCACCTTCTCCCCCTCCTTCTTCACTGCCCCAGATGTCTTCAGAATTTTTCCTCTCACATAATCTCACTCCTCTCTCCCAGCTGCTGCTGTGCAGAATTTTTTTCCCTTTCTTAACTATTTTATCACAGGGGCTCAGCTTTGGTCGGTGATGGGTTCATCTTGGAACCTGTTGAAATTGATGCCTCCAAGAGAGGGGCAGTTTCTAATGTTTTGTTGGGTTTTTTTTACAGAAGCCAAGCCAGTAGTTCCTCCCCCTCCCCTACCAAAACCTCGTCACATTAACCCAGTGCAATGTAATTTTTACACTCAAGGTGTGCCACTTCCTCAATGAAGTACTCAGTGGCCACAAATAGCTCATGAGCCACATATTATCTAGAATCCTTTTGCATAGGACAGTGGCAGTTCACACCCAGGTGCTCATCTACTCCCTCCTAAATGCTTTCAGAGGTGCTGCTTTCTGGCCTGTTCTGCAGGTATGGTCTGCCTGCCTTGTTTGTAGATTACTACACATCTGTTTGTATTATCTGGTGGTGGCTTACTCCTAGGTGCTGTTTTTAAGGCTTGTGTGCTATTCTTTAATTTAGCATGAGATTTCATTATATATGGTTAAGCTCATTTTTAAACCAAATAGCTCAAACAGTAGTGCCGTCTGCCAGATGCAGCTAAGCAGGGAGGTTTCCGCTGCCCCTTTCTGTATTCAGGTAAAGGCCAGTTACTGTTATGAGAGCAACACAGTACTGATACATTTTAGACTGTGGTAGCAGTGTTATCTTAAGCAGCTTCGCCAGGTGAGTTTGCCCTTTTGTAAGCCCCAGAGTTCTTGTGTATTTGCCAATGTGGCAGACCAAACTGCATCTCAGCAGATGACTTAAGAGACAGTGGCCCAACTGAAACTAGACTGTGAGGTGGCTTAAAAGAGGTTAACTTGCATTCTTACGACAACAAAGGGTCAGGCAAGACGGGACCTACTACTTCAGTAAGAGGGAAGTTTGGACACAAGAAGCTTCATGCTGCCAGGGCACATACTGCTTCTCTTTGACTGGCAAATAAGGTATTGGAGGTAGGAGGCAACTGATCCCTTTTAGCTGCACATGGCCGCTTCCTAAACACTCATACTTTCTCCCATAATCTCACTGTAAAATTCTCTCCTGTGCCTGCTCAGACATTCATCTCACCAATGGGATATGTACAGTGGTAAGTTGATTCATATCTTTGCTAAGGAAAAAATTCAAGAATTTCATATTTCAGTTCCAATCACAGACCTATGTGTTCTTGCCACATGGCTATCCTCAAGGACAAGCAGACCTGTCTGATCTGACGTGTTCAGAAGTGCATGATTCATCTGCTTCTCATGCAACTCTCTGAAAGAACTGAAAAACACTGGACAAGAAAAGATAAATTTATATATTGCCAGGCAAAAATTCTGCATCCACACCTTCCCAAACATTTTGCCAATTTAGCCTCCTCTGTACTGCAGTCATGACATTAAGAAAAAATTATCTTAAATTTATTTAAAAGTTAGACAATTCAACTAAGCTAATTTTATATGCTCTCTTGGTAGTCAAAGGTGAGTTCATCCTGTTTGATTAAATACCTGCTTTTTAGATAAGAGAGGTGAATCCACCTACAGTATTCAGAGTGGCTAACTCCAGTTTTAGTTGTTTTCACATAATATGGATGATCTCATTTATGACATTTTAAGATACATTTAAATTTTAATAGGATGTGTATTAGCTATTTTGAAAATACTTCCATTTAAGTACTTTCCATGGAAAGTATCAAGAAAGAAATCTGTTGTTATTATTGATGGGTTTTTGCTGATCTCTATTAGACTGCACAACCAGTACTCAAGTTCTTTCATAGAAGGTCCTTTGAAACATGATTGCTTTCAATTTACAACATTGAAAGTAGTTCAATTTTAGTGAGTTCTATCTCTGTAACTTAATTTTAAAAAATCAAAGGCTTTCAAAACCTCTTCTCACTGTACATGTTAGTACGTGTTTTTGCAGGTGAGATGCAAACTTTTGTAAATCAAGTTACACAACAATTGTGGTAAATCTGCCCGCTTTAATGAGAGTTCTTTGGTGTACGTGACTTTTGTCATGTTATAGCTGAAGTATTGTGGTGTCAATACTGCAAGTGAGTTAACTGTGTTCACTTATATCCAAGCTGTACTTTTAATTGCTATTAATTATTTCTAACATTCACATTTTTATGTTTGTCTTGAACTGCTACTTGGAGAGAAAGTTGTAATGGGTTATAGGGCAGTTTAATAAAAATTGGATATTTACCAGAAATAATGTTTTCAAAATTTGTCTTTCTAGGGTTCTCTCTCTTGATCTATGAAATATGAAAGTTTTCTATTTCCTTACACTCTCCTTCACTATAAAAAGTGGCACAAATATACTGAAATTAATTAATTCTGGAACTCCTTACAAAATTAAGTTACACTCTTTGTTGCTATTCCAGTTGCAGAGTTCAGTGACTTCATCTTAGATGAAATAGACCTGAATAGAACAACTTCCAAAGGTGAGATGTTATTTTGAGAAAACAGTTATGAAAATAAAACATATCTCAAAATATCATAGATGGGATCATCCATATCATGTGAAAATGACTATAAATAGAGTTAGTCATATACCTTCACTGTATGTTTGATACAAAGCTATAATATGAATAGCATTTGAATATATATAAGTGGGGTTTTTTACTTCCCATATTGATTATGGATGGCACCCTGGAAACACAGAAGTGTCACCTAAGAGACTCAAACAAATTAAAAAAAAACAATAAACCCACAAGTATTTCAAAGAACTATGACAAATTAACATATATTAATAGGGCAGTATTCTGCCAGTAATGATGTCTGAGATAGTTGCTTAAATCTAACTTCTTCAATCAAGCCTTAGGGAAAATGCTGTTTTCTATTTTCATCAGCATAGTATGACATAAACAGAGGCTGTGTAGTGTCAGCAAATATACTCAGCTTTGTGAACACAGGTATTCTGTCTCTTAACACTAGATGGCAGACAAAAATGGGAAAACATTTCCTTAGTTTCAGGGATAGAATGTGGAAAAATTAAATTGCAACTTGAAAGAACGTTCACTAAAAGTTCTCAATAAGAATTAAGACAATTGAACACATGACACAAATATGATGCTTATAACAGCATGGATGCTTTCTGCAGCCTTTAATTTGGCTGTAATTTCTGGCACAAACACTGAAAATAATCAAGTAGAACATTTGTACATTATTTCCATGTTGCTTTTTTATCTCTATTACTTCCCTTCAATATTTTCTCTTGTGAAAGAACTAAAAATTCCAGAAGCCTTAGAAAGGCTTAAGCAACTCAGATAGAGAGAAGTTTACAGAGAAAACTGTCCTTGCCAAGTGGTCACATAGTTGTGAAATTGCCTTCCAAAGAGAAGACCTATATTGCAACGGCTTAGTGTCTTTGCCTTACATCAGTTGCCTAAAGTAATTATGGTTCCTTTGCTCCTTATTGTCACTGAATCTTGGACAATAATATGGAAGTAACGTTTGCTAAGGAGGCAACTCTTTTCATAGAATATTATAAATTATTGTACTAAATATTATGTGATCAGTTCACCTAATAATCAGTGAATATTTTGGGTTGTTACCCCCTTCCTCTCCCAGAAATATCTTCCAAAGAAGTGTAGCAGGAGGGTCAGAATCCCCAAGATTCTGCATCCCACACTGAATCCCACTCTAAAATGTCAGTCCTCCTAGACAGCAGTGATGAGCACATACCATACTAGAACTGTAACAAATCCCACCAAATTCCACCTCATCTCTCCCTCTCGGTGCTGCTGCTATGGCTGCACAGACACCAAGCCAGACTGGCTATCTCCAAGTGCCGCATTCGGGCAGCCTTATGGACTAAAATCAGAAACGACCCAAGTTAGTCCCATGGTGATTTTCCTGTTGGAGTTGTTCCAAATGAGAAAAGTAAGTGTACTGGAACAGAAGGGTAAGTGCAAAAGTAAGTATGACTTTCCTGCCTTGCGGTTAGAAAGTCAGCTACAAAGATATCCATAGCTTCTGGTCTAAGTTCCTCAGATCATTCTCATTACACAATAGCTTTTGGTATAAAACGTATATATAGGAGCAAACACCAGACTGCGGCATTTCCCTTCTCACAGGAATGCTTTACCCACAAGGATACATGCCCCTTTTTTTCCAGGGTTTCTTCTTGGTTTCATGAATCTTCCATTCTTTTGTGCATAGTCACCTAGTTTCAACAAGAGGAGAAAGCAGTTTCCATTCTGCCTTGCCAGTAAGTTGGTGAACAGGAAATTCTCTTAGGAAATCAGAAATGTAGACTTAAATCTTCTCAGGCTAAAAATAGCAGTGACCCCATTTCCTTGCATCACCTGGGTAAATACTCCATTGAAAATTATCTTACACTAGATATTGTCAGTGACCTTATTCCTGTTCCTCTTCCTTGCTATTCCTGCTGTTCCTCCTCTCCTCATCCAGGGACCTCCATTTTTTCACCCCGTCTGAAAGGACTGGACAATTTTCAGTCTGTTCATTGAAGGAATGCTTGTAAGATGTCGTCAAGAGTTACAGGCTCTGCATTTTAAATGCGGCTTTTGTGCAGAATTAATACTCTAGATTATAACTGAGATCTGGAATTTAGCTATGCCCTACTCTGTTCATTTTTCTGCTTCACAAAATCCAGGCAGTTTCCTGCTTCCCAGACAATATAAAGGTGCTTGGATCCTTAAATCATTGTTTTGGATTCTGCTCAGAGAATTGGTACCTGAAGTCCTTTATGCATCTATCCCTAATTTCCTGTGCCTCTACAGCTCATAGTAGTCTATGGTCTCTGTCCTTGATCAGTGCTTTTGTACATTCTAGAAATCTACCTGCCAAGACTATACCAATCACTTCATTATATACTAGTTATGAATAATGCAGTTCATTACTTAGAATTTGAAATTCAGACACATGCTAAAGGTCATATTATAAATTCCTCTTCAGCCCCCCATGATAATTGTAATAGTCATTCTGTTACCTTTCAGCACTCAAGAAGTGATAGATGTGAATTTTGTTACTGCAGCATCTGGTTGAGAGTATGATTGTACAGATGTCACACAAGGTTCTTGGTGTAAACAGAAGGAGCTCAAAACACAAAGTCACTTTAGGTCTGCTGGAATTAATTCACCGTCCACAGTGTTTGCAATTACTTATTCGGTATTGCTGGTGAAATTTACTATCATTGTTATTTATGTTACCTTTTAATTAAAACATTGACATGCGCCTGACCTTTGCTCCAGATCTTGAAGTATTATATTAGGTTCCATCTCAGCATTTTTGCCTTTATTGAAAAGCTCTGTTTATAACTTCTTATCTGTGGAAAAAATACTTTGTAATTCTTCTTCAAAACCAGTCCATGATAGTTCCTTTTCCTGAAGTTACACGTTAGTGTTGCATTTCTCTTCGCTCTGACCAGCCTTGGTGAGGCTCCTTATCTGTCAGTTTCCCACGACCCTGGTGGCAGGTGAGCTATCAGACCATTAAGGGTCCTAAAAGGGAATCCAGACTGTCTGGAATGCTGCAAATGAAAAAGATAATTTTTGGCAGAAGCCTATGTAACTAATTTGTATTGATTTTTTTCTATCTTAAAGTAGTCTGATGGAAGTTATAGAAGTAAGAGTAAAACCTCAGGACTCTACAAGTGAACACTGTTAAAGTCACACAAAATTTTACAGCAGCAATAGGAAGAAGGCATTATTTAGAAAATGGTTCACAAATTGTGGAAGATAATTCTATCCCCATAATGCAAGTACATGAATGAAGAAATCTGGTTCCAGTCTTTGAACCGAGTGCTACCTTCACTCACTGCCCTCAGTAACAGCTGTGAAATCAGAAACAAAGCTAAAGAATGAGGCCAGCAATAGTGAATAATAAATCTTTTACTGAAAGAAGTTAAAAAAATATTGTTTCAGATGTAATCTCCTTAGGGATTAAAAAGAGGTGCGTAGCAATGTACGTAGTTAGTGGTCCTGTTTTATGGTGAGTATCTGGGACATGACTAGTTATGAGTCACAGGGGGCCCATACCCATTGTTTTTTTCTCTGGCTTTAATGCCTCTGGCTAATTCCTACTGAAGGATGCACTTAATTTAGGAAGGTCTTGTTCCAAAATATTGCCCAACAGTAAGTATAGTAATTTGATGTGTTACAGTCTTACATTTTAAGGCTATAAAGCGGAATTTGTTTTTATGTAGATTTTAATCTTACTAAAGTAACACCCCCTTCCTTTAAATAAACAGTTAATTTACTCATTTGAGAAATCAACATAGTTTCATGGAAAGTGAAAGACATCCAGATCGTGTGTGTGCAGGGGAGCAGCATTAGCACACATGCACACATGTACACAGCACATAAATGTGTGTGATTTTGCTTTTGGGATATAAACAGGACTAGCAGGACAGAATGTTGCCCCATGTTCATTATGTTAATTTGAAAAGTTAAGGGTGGTTCATCTTGACTGGAAATGAATGAGATTTTGGGTTGTCCTGACATTTTCTAATAGTCTTTTGGCTTCACTAAAAGCTCTACTTTCTGCCCAAAAGTGGTTTTGTCCAAATCAAAGCTTAACTCTTTCTGAGGAGTGAAGTTATTGACACTATTCTTTATTTTGTGTCTTCTTGTGTGGTGACAGCGTTAGCTGCCTACATCGAATGATTGGATTTATGCTGTCTGTAATAGTGTCTGCAATATATTTTTCTCTGTTTTTTGTTGGCACATTGCCTTTAGTTGTTGAGTTTGAGGCTGTTTTAATTTCATAGAGCTGGTCTAGTAACTTTCTGACTATATAGGAGCATGCCATTAAGCCTGGTCCAAAGAACCTTGTATAATATAACTTAATATAACTATTGAATTAATGTGTTTTTTTTTTTAAGAATCCAGAACCATAGGAAATTGTACCAGTGCAGAAGCAACAAGGCATACATAATTTTAGTTTCAGTAAAAATTACTTACAGTGAAGTAGTTTATCCACTGAGTTCTGGAAATAATCAATATTATGATACTGAAAAATATGCTACAATGTTGTAAATGCACTTGTGCTACAGGTTAAGTCCTTGAACAGTATTCGTTTGTAACTTTGGCTGATCTTGTGTATGAAAGAATCCATTTGCGAGACATTGCACTATTTCCAGAAGAATTTCTCATAACATTACATGCTACTGTGTATTTATATTACTTAATATATCTCCTCAAATGTATTCTCTATCACTAGGCCAATTTCAGTGCAACACTATGTTAACTCTTTTTATCTACCCTAGAACATATTACTAAGTAAGTGTTTTTAAAAAAGCATATTAAGAACTAAATGTTTCTACCATCTTCTTTATAACTGCATCTTTTACTGCATGCTCTAGTCCTTTCCACCCTACAAGTCCCTTGGAAGCTGTTTTTACATTTTAGTGTTTGGAAAGAGATAAAATCACATAAGCACTAAAGAAATAATTTTTGATTTACCTAAAATTCTCTAGAGATGTAACAAATCATGTGAAGATTTTCTTTTCGTAATTAGTTGGTTTTCATGACTTGAGTGCAATAGCAATAATCTACTAGTCCTTCAGATCTACTGAATCTCACAGAGAAAAGAGGCAGACCTGGGTTTCTTACATCAAACACAGACAGAAATATTTCCCACTTGATCTTTTCTTAAATAGGAAATTTTTAGAACTTGTTTATGCATTCCAAAGTAAAAGTGAGCAAACCTATTATCTTCACAAGTTGTATTTAATAAGTAATATCTGTCATGAGATGAAACAGTTTCTGGGTTTTAGAAGCTGGTGGGGGGCTTTTAACCCTAAAATGCACATATTTCTGCTTCAGCATATATTCCTTGCCTGGCTTGGCAAAACCATTCACAATGCACTGCAATTCATACAGTTTTTGGAAGACAAAGATTGTGATGGGAGTTGACACGCACAACTCACATGAAATTCATAGGTCAGGGGTAGTGTTTATTCCCCCTACTCAGCACTCACGACTCCCCACGTATGGAATATTGCCTCCTGTTGTGGAGCCCTTGCATAGCAAAGGTGTTGATGAGCTTGTGTGAGCTCAGCATAAGGCTATGAAGATGTAACCAAGTGAGGGGAGCTGAGTGAGCGGGGCTTGTGCTCCTCACCAGGGTGGTACAGCAATAAAGAATTAAAATAGGTGTTCTCGTAAGATAGGGTAAAACCCAGAAATATATATAGTGAGGAAATCTTAGGTCCCTGCCAACGCTGGTAGCTCTGCTGTTGTGCAGCGCTGGACAGACATCTATTGGATCTTTCCTAACACACCGCACAGATGCCATCTGTGCTGGGTGTTCCTCCTTCCTTCCACAATGTGGAGCCTCTTATTTTGTGGGGCAAACAATCACATGCATTTTCTCCTGACAGTCTGGGGTGCCATCTCAGTCATAAGGTTCACCAGCAGCAGCACAGGCTTTAAGTACAAGGCTCAGTAGAGCAGACATGTCCTGTTCAAGATCACTAATTCCTTGAATACAATATATTCTACAATGCTCCCAATACAGCTTGTTCATCCTGAAAGAGAGATGGCTTCAGAGGCCCTAATATTGCCCTCCCATACCTATGAGGATGCTGGCAAGAGGTCTGAACCAGGCTTTTACTGAGAGGAGGTGTTAAGAATCAGGGAAGAGTCTAGTGGCACATAAGGAAAGCATTTGCAATCAGTTACCCAGGGAGGTTTGGGATTGTAAGCTCTTGGAAGTTTTCAAGACCTGACAGGAGAAACCCTTGGTAAAATGTTCTGAATTCAGTGTTGTTGCTGTCTTGAGCAGCTGTGTGATTCTGAAGTTCTGAGAAGATACCTAATTTTGAAACTTAATCTGGGAGCTGAATCTCTTCCTTCTAGCTAACTGACAAACACTAGATGAGAGCCCACACTGAGAAGTTCAGCAGAAATTAATTAAAATGTGCCATCCCACACTACTGAAAGCAAATAATTTAGGAATAGAATGTAACTTGGACAGGTACAGTTTAGAATGAAGCAAAGTTGGGCAATGGGAGAAGGACACTACTGGAATGAAAGAACTGTGAGACTACTTAAACATTTTCATCTGTTATCTTAATTTTCTCACTGAGTTTTATTCCCAGAGTGGATCAGATTTCAATATAATGCTATTCTGACTATCTGCTAGCATGCATGAAAAAGATTGAAAGGACACAATTCTAAAATTATGAAGGCATTAATATATACTGAACTGATTATATACAAGATAGATGCTTACACCACTAGGACAATTTGTACAATCAGGTCCACCACCCTTTTTATAAACATGGCAAGGGTTACTTGCTCCTCAGTGATCTTGCCCTTTAACCTGTGTCCACAAACTGAATCTGACACCAGAGCTGCTGCCCAGGCACTGTGTGCTCTGTATGTGTGTAGGCCTAGGAAGGGTTGCGTATTTCCATGGATCTTGATAAATGATTCTAGGTGATAAAACACCTTTGCCTGAAATATATGTCTACCCATACATTATGCATTGTGAAAAATTGTATGAATATATGCTTCTGGTATAACACACTGGTTAGTCTTCCAATAGTATCTCAGAATTGACTTGTATTGCATATTCTGGTCTTTTTGCATATAATTGCTTATCTTTCAGATCATGACATGGAAATTTAAGTTTATTTTCCATGCCTGACCCTGGGCTTAATTTTCTGTTCATGTATTCCTGTTTCAACCCACTTAGACCTAGCTCTGCCTAGATGTACATATTTGTTCTGTATCCTGCTTGAAGAATAAAGATCCCACCTGGCTTTTCGTTGTCTCATGGAGTCAGGATGGTCAAGGTAAATGATTTTGGAGCATATGCCTGAAACTTGGTCTTCATCAGAAGGCAGAACCTGAGATCAGTGCACCTACTCCACAGCACAGTGTTTGCTGTCATCAGAATTGCCAGAGGTTCATGGCTTGTGACCAGTTCAATTGTTCTTCTGCAAGTTTCTGGATGAAGGAAGGATAAGGGTTAAGACAAAGCCATTTGTTCCTTTATGATCTTGCTATACCTGTTTCCCACTAAACGAGATAGGTTCCAAACTGGGGGGAGAAACTAAAGTGAAATAACCTCAGGAATCTAAGTTTCCTACAGATAGGCTTTAATTTAGGAAAAGAATTATCAGGTATATTAGATTAAGTGGTTGTTATTCATACTTTTTGCAACATAGTCTTAGTGAAAAGCCGTTGTAGACTTGGGCAGCTGCAGTGGTGTTTAGCCAAGTGTGGATTACAGATACTTATAGCTGCTGTTGGTGAAAAAGTTTCCTGAGATTGTTCAGCTTATCTGTTGTCTGTTCTCACAGTCTTACCCTTGCATGAGCTATTAACGTCCATCCCACGGTGTGATGTAAGGGGGAAAGAGGGAGAGTTTTTGTAAACTATTGTAGTCTACCTCACCATTCTGTATATGAATTTTGCCCTTCACCTGTCTGTTGATACATGAAAACCTTTAGTGGCAAAGAGATAGTAGTCTGTCTGTGAGCTTCCTGAGCTGATCTTATAATACAGTCATGATTACAGTGGTTCATAAGTTTAGGTGCAGTATTATGTACTCTATATGCAGCATGGATATTACTTTCAACCTTACTGGTTTCCTCTTCAGAAAGACTTCAAATTACCGGTCTCCTGACTGTAACCAGAAAGATATGAATGCTCTAGCTTCAAATAAACTTGCATACAAATGTCTGTTTTCATATTATATGAATTCATTTTATTAAATCTCTCTTTTGTGATTAAGAGGGCAAGGCTGGGGGAGAAAAAAAAATGAAATTAATTCAAAATTGCTACCTGCAACTAACAATATGCAAGTCATACTGGAAGGTTGAAGAACAATGAGTTTCCTGTGGTCATGATATAAGTTGGGCCACAAAAATAAAAAGGTTTAGGTACTGAGAAATGACCTCCCAGCTTTTAGCACTATAGTAGAATAAAGACCCTTGGAAACTCTTTCGTCATAGGGACCTTTGGCTCAGTTTGATTTCCCACTGAATTTTCACTTATTTTTCTGTTAAATTCTCAGTAGACTCAGGGTTCCAATAAAAGTAATTTATTTCACATGTGTTATTTTTCATTTTGCTGAGAAAAAACCTTTAAGTCTTGACCCCATCTTGAAATAAAAAGATTATTTTTAGGGCAGTTCAAATAGTTTTCATTTTAGAATCAGGTGACTCCAAAAAGAGAAGGAAAGAAAGGGGCAATGGAGAAAGGCTTTATTTGTCTGTGCTGCATTTGTGATGTGGTCATGCCCCAGGAGCCCGAAGAGTTGCAGTTACGATGTGCCTGAGCTCAGGGACCCAACTTTTTTCTACGTATAAACATTCCTCCTGATTCATCTGAAGAATGCTCCTCTGGTTTGTGTAGAAAAAATTTTGCAAGAGGTCTCCTGAGTAAGGTCATTTGAGAATGACTTTGGCCACAGCTATTTACAAGTTAGGGTTTTGACTGAAGTGAGTAATTGAATCATGTTGAGCCTCTGAAGTTTGCCTTTTATTTATATATTTCCCCCAATTGTGTGTCTCGGTCTGCCATTGGCTGCAGTCCCTGCAGCCTACCCGAGGGCTCTGCAATTACATAAGACTGTCTGCTGGGAGCCTATATAAAGCCTTTGTGCACGCCAGCAAGACAGAATTTCATCAAGATTCAGGTCCCACTGCTTTAGTTTGCACAAGCAGAAGGAGCTTTGCTTGAAGATATACTGAAACTCGAATCCCAGCCTGGTCTGTTTGCCAGCAGGTGCTTCACAGCTGTCAACCTGAGTCGTAAGTGGCAGCTACTCTAAGTAGCTTCTGAGCACTATGAAGAATTTTTCATTTCCTATGCAGGATAGCACATATCAGACTGAGAGTCCTCACAGATTCCTGAGTTTGACAAATCAGTCAGATCCTGCTGGAAGACCAGAAAGAGATGAACAATTAGCTCAAGTAGAGATTGCTGTACTGGGGGTCATATTTCTGACAGCATCAGTGGGCAATTTTATTCTCATACTGGTGCTGTGGCGAAGAAGAAAGAAGCTCTCTAGGATGTATGTGTTCATGCTTCACCTCAGCATTGCTGATTTAGTGGTAGCCTTTTTTCAAGTGCTGCCTCAACTCATATGGGATATTACAGATGTTTTCATAGGGCCAGATTTCTTGTGCAGAATTATCAAGTACCTACAATTGCTGGGCATGTTTGCCTCTACTTATATGATAGTGGTCATGACGGTGGACAGATATCAAGCAGTTTGCTACCCTATGGTCACATTCCAAAAGAAGAGAGCTCTCTGGAACATCCCCATTTGCTCCAGCTGGTCTATAGCATTGATTCTTAGCCTACCACAGGTATTTATCTTTTCTAAGACTGAAATATCTCCAGGTATCTTTGAATGTTGGGGTGAATTTATTCAGCCATGGGGCCCAAGGGCATATGTGACTTGGATTTTTGTAGTTATATTCTTCATTCCCTCAGCCATCCTTATCACATGCCAGGTTAAGATTTGCAAAATAATCAGAAGAAATATGTATGTGAAAAAACAGAATCAATATGAAGCAACAAATCAGAAGCGAGTCCTGCCATCCCGAGCAAGCAGTGTGAACTGTATTTCAAAGGCTATGATCAAGACAGTAAAAATGACAGTGGTGACAGTTGTTGCGTATATTCTCTGTTGGTCACCTTTCTTCATTGCGCAGCTGTGGTCTGTGTGGTTCCCCAGTGTCGTGACTGAAGGTAAGATACTTTCCTTCCTCATTCCTAACTGCATAGCAGGCTAGCACATTGCCATCAGTTGCTTTATGTTTGCACTTTGCTTTTGTGTAAGAGTTACATCTGATCATTTGAGTAAGATTAAAAAGAAATTTCTGCATTGGTTATCTCATTTATTTAATTAGGTTCAGGGAACTTAATGTGTTATGTGATCAAAACACCATGTGTGTGTTTTGCGTGATTAACAATTTAAAGATTAATGAAGAGTGGGGTGAAAAGATCATGTGCTCCAACAAGGGTTCAGACTTTTAGAGGTTTTAGGTAGTACAGCAACAGTATTTGGGTTCTCGAGGTGAAAAGAAGTAATTGACTATCCAAAGGAGTGAGATAAATATTCCTTATTTACTGGATAGAAGAGTGATGTTATAAGACATCTGATTTTTTTTAAATATTGAAATCATATTGATGAAATCTCTGTAGTACACACTGTAGCACTGGAAGTTGTAAACCAGATGTTTATAAAGCTAAACAGCAAGCCTGAGAGAGTTATCAAAGAATGCCAGATTGTAAACAAGATTAATCTTGTCAAACTTATGCTATTGCTTCTTTGTGAAAGGCAGACTGTATAAATTCAGCTATTCTAAACTCAGAGATAAAAAACAAAAGAAAAAGAAGATAATAGCTCTGTCTGATAAAAAAAAATCATCTGATCTTTGTTTTAAGAATTATTCCTGTCAGTGTGACTTTGAGTCTTATTCTACATACATTTTTATATATCTATATCTGTATTTATCTGTATCTGTATAAAAGCTTAAATTTAATGCAGCTACATCAAAAAAGAGCTACACAGAACTATTTAACTCTGAAATGCATACAATAGTGTGCTTCGTATCTTCAACAATTGCAAACTACATTAAAATGTCAATTTTCTACTGTTAGATTAACTTTAGTATATGAATAGGTACAGCACAAAGAAGCAGACTGTGAAAATGGTACTTATTTGCACAAGTGTTTATTTACTCTCTTATTCCTTTAACTATTTCATTCTAGGTTCAGCATTCACCATTATCATGCTCCTTGGCAACTTAAATAGTTGCACCAACCCATGGATTTACATGTATTTCTGTGGCCACATTCCATATTGCACAAATAAGCAAGTGGAGAACACCTCAGCTCAAGAAGAATCGGTGATCACGGGGAGCATTCACCTTGCAGACAGAGACCCTGAGGAAAACAATGTTTCTGCATAAATACTGAATGCTTTTTGTTGTTTTGTTACATTCCCTCTGTTTGTAAGACGTATCTATATTTTATGGTCTTCCCTTATTTTGTGGATAAGGAAGCTGCAAAATTGTCTTTAGTTGCCCACATATATCTCTCTGCATTTCTGTTGCATATACAGAAAGTTTCTGTGTTGTGCAAGCCAGGCTCAGTGCTTCCATCACCACTGCCTTATCAGAATGAATTCTTGTAATAAAAAAAAAAAATAAATAAAAGTCTTACATGTTTTGTGTCCAAAAGTACTTTCTGGTCTGTGATTCTGGATTTCTAAGTAGTAACATTTTGTGACTAACTGGTTCAACAAATTGAGATGTAATTGGAAAAGAACCTGACATAACTAAAATTGAATCTGTTTTCAAACTGAACACCAAATTGTTCATGATTCTGGTCTGATTGGGGGACAGTCTGACAAATCTTAAAAGGGCAGCACGAAGTCAGAAAAATCTTTTGCCAGCTATTCTAGTACCTGGTTTAAATTAATTCCTTATATACATTTATAAATTGCCAAGCTGCTTAATATAATTTAAAAAAAAAAGAAAGAAAAATAATTTGTTGTGCTTGTAACACAACACCTACTTCACTACTTCACTTTCAAATTCCATTATGGATGGCAGGTATCAGCAACATAGCAGCAGTCCAGGTTTTTGGCTTCACACCATAGGATTTTTTTTTTATGCATTCCCTGATGTGCAAGCAGTTAACTGGACACCTCCCTACACCCCTTACACATGCATATACATAATTTAACTAAAAATGGGTGTTAGGAGGGTATACTTTCATTTGGTATTCAGACCTATTTGTTCTGGCATGCAATTTATTGCTGAGTGTGCTTAGAACCTCTTCAGGCTCAAATTTAATTATTTCCCTTTGTGGTAAAAATAGATCTGAATATTTTTATCTCAAAATGCTCTTTGGTTGCTGGTTTGTGGGTGTTATATGCAGGTAGCTAATTCCCTTTCA
>JAYRBT010000042.1:27469631-27511890 GCA_036023395.1 Myiotriccus ornatus | reverse complement strand
CTTGTTTTTTTTTTTGGTGTTTCTGTTAATACACATATACCTTTTAATAAAGGGCTGTTAGTTTTCCTTTTCCATAAATTGTTTTTCCTTCAATCGGAGCCTCTTAATTTTGGATTTATAATTGCTTAGAGGAAGGAGTTCGAATTTTTTTTCTTATAACTCATCCTCAGCAAAAGACCTTGTCTCATTTAAACCGGGACATCAACCAAAATCAGAGAAGAGTAATACGGAAAAAACTAAATCCAAAAAACACCTTTTGCCTGCACCCTTCCCTCCTTCTTCCCAGCCTCAACTTCACTCCTGAATTCTCTCCTTCCTCCCCACCAGCAGCACAGGGGGATGGGTAATGGAGACTGCAATCAGTTCCTCACACGTCTCTACTACTAATTCCTCCTCAGGGGGAAGAATCCTCACAGTCTTCCCCTGCTTCAGTGTGAGGTCCCTCCTGCGAGTGACAGTCCTCCACAAACTTCTCCAGTGTGAGTCACAGAATCACAGAATATGAGGAGCTGGAAGGGACTCACAAGGATTATCGAGTCCAACCCTTAGCCCTGAACAGGACCATCCCACAACTCACACCATGTGCCTGAGACTATCATCCAAGCACTTGAACTCCGCCGGGTTTGGTGCTGTGATCACTTCTCTGGGAGGCTGTTCCAGTGCTCAACCACCCTGTGAGTGAAGAACCTTCTTCTAATCTCCAGCCTAAACCTGCCCTGGCACAACTTCAGGCCATTCCCTCGGATCCTGTCACTGGTCACCACAGAGAAGAGATCAGTGTCTACCTCTCCTCTTCTCCTCACGAGGAAGTTGTAGACTGAAATGAGGTCTTACCCTCAGTGTTCTCTTCTCCAGGCTGAACAGACCAAGTGCCCTCAGCTGCTCCTCATACAGCTTCCTCTCAAGGCCCTTCACCATCTTCATTGCCCTCCTTTGGATGCTCTCTAACACTTCAATATCTTTGTTACATTGTGGTGCCCAAAACTGCGCATAATATTCAAAGTGAGGCAGCACAAGTGCAGAGCAGAGTGGGACAATCCCCTCCCTTGACTGGCTGGTGATGCTTTGTCTGATGCCCCCCAAGACACAGTTGGCCCTCCTGGCTGCCAGGGCACTGCTGACTCATCTTCAACTTGCCATCAACCAGGACTCCAAGGTCCCTTTCCATGGCACTGCTTTCCAGCATCTCATTCCCCAGTCTGTACGTGCATTTGGGGTTGCCCCATCCCAGGTGTAGAATATGGCACTTTCCCTTGTTGAACTTCATATGGTTGTTGATTGCCCAGTTCTCTAATTTGTGCAGGAATCCTCACTGCAGGCTGCAGTTTCAAAGGATGCTTCAGCATGGATACCTTCCACTGGGTACAGTCCTTTAGGAACAGACTGCTCCAGTGTGGGTCACACACAGGATCACAAATCCTGCCAGCAAACCTGCTTGAGTGTGGGCTCCTCTCTCCATGGGACTACACTCCTGCCAGGAGCCTGCTTCATCATAGGCTTCCCACAGTGCCACAGCTTCCTTTGGGCATCCTCCTGCTCTGTCATGGAGTCCTTCAGGGGCTGCAGGTTGATCTCTGCTCCACCATGGATCTCCATGGGTTGCAAGATCTGCCTCACCATGGTCTGCACCAAGGTCTGTAGGGGAATCGCTACTCCAGAGCCTGGAGCACCTCCCCCCCGCTCCTCCACTGACCCTGGAGTCTGCAGGGTTGTTTATCTCATGTATTCTCACTCCTCTCCTCTGGATGCTGTTGCTGGTTTTTTTCCTCCTAGTTAAACTGTGTTGTCCTAGGGGCACTACCACCCAGTGGCAGGTCCATCCTGGAGCCAGCTGGTTGCATTGGACAAGGGGAAGCTTCTAAAAGCTTTACACAGAAGCCACCTCTGTAGCCTTTCTACTATTTAAATGCGGCCACACAGACCTGGTATGACTGTGCTCCATCAGGTATGCTGCACACTCAGAATGTGAAAGATCACCCACAGAGGAAAATGCTTCATGTATTTTATGTTCATCAGCGAACAGGATACGTCAGAAAAATTGCTTGATTAAAATAAATAAATAAATAAATAATCTGAACCAAGGCTTGAAACAAAGTGCATATGCACCTTTAGACATACAAACAAATAAATTTTCCATTTAGCATAAAGGCAAGGAGGAGTTGCCATTCAGAAGAAATATTTAAAAAGCTTGTTTATGTTTTAGGCTATTTAGAACCAGACCACTTATTACAAGAATAAAAATACAGTAAAGTGCAAACATGATTATTGCCCAGTCATACAGCAGCTCTATGAACAAGAAGTTTGTCTCATTTGTCTGGGTTAAAGCGTGGTTTGTTATGAGGCTGCATCATGTGAAAATCTGTGGTTTCCTTTGTGGTCTAGGGAAAATGGGACTATGTGTCCCCGAGCAGGCTTTAAAACAATATTGTCAAATACCTTAATGTGTCACTTGCAGAATGGTGTTTAGGAGCCATTTTCACGCTATGCAATGTTAGCCCAGTGTCTGTGTGTGCTGCCAGTTGTTGGGTTGCTGTGTAATTGAGTGGCACATTTGCAGCCTGTCTCAATACCAAGCAAGTACATTTAAGGAGGCACAGATTGTAGACAGCAGGCAGTTACTAACCAAGCTTTCTGCAGCACATATGCTACAGAACTGCAAATTGCAACAGAGAGATGAAAATATAGCTTTGAGGGTCAGTGAACAATGCCAATTTGTATGACACAGTTACAGAAACATCTGTGCCAATTTTTTCCTACGCCCATGAGAACATCTACAAATTACATAATAAGTATTAAAGTTTGCAGTTTATTCCTTGGCAGAAGAACAGTTCAAATTTTAGGCTGTTTATATGACTTTTTTTTTTTTTATGTCTGTGGTTTGAAGTTGATTGCTGCTTGAACAAACTTGGCATCTCTTTCTTCCTAAGCCTTGGGATTTTTTCTAAAGTTTGACATTGTTCTGTTCAAAATTAAAGTTCCAGTTACTGAATCATAATGTCAGAGCCAGAGCCTGCGACCTTTACCACTTCATCTTAGGTCTGGCTAAAAACTTAGGATTCAAAGTAATATAAAGGTCGGGAAGAACCATTTGGAACTGCCCTCAGGGACCGCCCTGATCACTGGCATGCTCTACAGAATTTCTGAAAGAAGGGGTGATACACATCTTATTCTTCTGCAAGGGGTATGTGTCCATATAAGTAGATTTTTGGTCCACACTAGTGTGTTTTTCAGACAGGGAGAGACCATTATATAAACCAGTTATTTTCTTTATTATCCTCTTGTTGTCCACACTTTGAAAGAAGACCTTTAAACCAGTCTTAAATCTGATTTTACTGAGTGCTGTATAAACAGATAAACTATTTCTTCCAGAAAATATTCTCCACTTTTTTTAAGACTAAATACCACATTATCAGGTGACCAAAGAGAGAAATTATGGATCCTTTTCACTCAGTGAGGAATCTAAAAGTGTGAGTATTTTCCTAACATAGACTATTTGATTTTCACTCTATACATCAGCTGTTGAACACAGACTTCCAGCTGTCCTGTCCTTCAGCAGTCTCAGCCCAGACACAAAAATACGAGTCCCAAAGAGCAACACCGCACCGAGAATTAATGCTAGCAAGTAAGTGAGAGTGCATCTCTTTCTGCCTACATCAGCTACCCATAGCACTTTATCTTCAAGTCACAATGCAGTGTGATATACTATGTGTATTTTAGATACCCATAGTGGTGTCATTAAGAGGCCAAGATATGTGTCATTTTAGCAAAAAAAGCAATCTTTGCAGTCTAAGTCTTTAAAAGAACAGCTTGTTTATCAAAGAACAGAGCTTGTTTATGAAAGAACAGAGATTAATTACGGGCATTATTGTAACTAAAAATCAGTTATGCTATATTCTCATTCTTAGAACCACTTCTATTTGTCTTCCTGAATATGAAAAGTGGTATTGAAATTGATAAGAAAAGAAAAAAAATGAGATGGGGGAAAGGAGGAAGAGCCTTAAAAGTATTCTTTAAATAGTAATGTGAATACAATAATCAAGGAGAATAAACCCAAAGATACCAGTGAGTGCACTTCCTCAGAAGTTCAACCTAGCTTCATAGCCTCAGATACAAAATTTCTTGTAAATCTCATTATCTTCTTATATGCCTATTTGAAAAAGCATGTTGGTGGCTTATTCTAAGAAACATGTCATATGTCTATAAAGTGTTCTTAAATGGGAACTACAGTAAATTTTAAGAATGTAAAGCTTGTAATGTTGCCTCAGTTCTAACTTTAGTATCCTAACAAGCCAGCCTATGTCAAAGAAACTGAGTGTTAAATAAAAGTCTGAATATATTATCCCTATTTTCATTAAGTATGCCATACTTGTCTTATGGAATGGCAGTTAATTGAACAGAGGCTTGATTGTGACTATGCTGGATTGGTTTTGTTAGCAATGCAGTAGACTGCTAGTGGTATTCGCCCCAGTTCAGCCATGGATGAGAGCTAAAAGTAGGAAGAAATAGCACTGGAAATCAGAAGCCAGCTCAGGCACTAGGTATGGTGGAGGCAGAGCCCCTGGGGCTTGGCTGCAGATGAAATTAAGGCAACTGGTCCAAACAAGATCAGCAGCAGGATGGAATATTTGCTGTGGTTTTGCGGTCAAGCATGATTACTTGAGGAAAATGGGTAGGTTTGAGTAGGCATTCGTGAGGTCAGAGCAGCTCCCCTCTATCCTCCATAGTGGGTTATTCCTCAGATTTGAGATAAGGATTACATTTAGCTTTCCTTTAACATTGACAGAGAAATGTGTATAAAGTATTTCATTTTTTAATAGCTATCTTAATAAAGGAATTTAGGGGAGTGTCTGTACATCATTTGACACTCTATGAGAAGATGAATATGGACTCTGTTTGCTGGCTTTGTCTGAGACAGTCAAATCAGCTGGAGTATTTGGCTCAAGTTGAGTGAGAGGTTTCAGATAAAAAAAGTGTAGGAAAAGATTGCCCAATGTCAAAATGATCAGTTTTTCATTGAAAGGCTATCACTTTATGAAAAAGTAAATAGGAATTCACCTGAAAAATGAACCTAGATGATTAGTTCTCAATTTTATGTTTCAATAAATTGAAAGAATTTTCTCATTTTGAATTAATTGCAATATTGTTGTGAAGGTATTAGCTTAAAAAATATGCATTAGTTACTCGACCGTGTCACTGAGAAAACAGTTGGCCCAGTGTAGTACCAAATATGAAAGAACTGGGTACAAACAAATTTCAGAAAAATGATCTGAGATCGCTCTGTGTGTGTCCTTTTTGAAAAGACCAGAGATGAGTGGGCACTCTGCAAATACAGAGGGCATTATAACCCCTCTACAACTATATATCTGTGTTACTTTTTTGTTCCTTCTTTATGCTGTTACAGCCAACTGAGATTCTGAAGGACATTTTTGCTAGATATACTGTTCTTCTGAACATGTCAGATTACTTCAGGTTGCTCAGGGACTTGTCTATCATATATGAGCAGAGTATGCTGCATAGATGATAAACTTTTTCCATTTTATTTTAACTCAAAGCCCTGTGTTTGTAACTAGGCAAGACCTACTGATGGAGAATTTAGGGAAGCTCATATAGGCTATTTTTCATTTTCTAAAAGTATAGTATTTGCTTATTATATTTTCCAAGCACACTTGAGTTATAAAAATATGCAAACCATCAAGAACTTTCCTGCTGTACTCAATTTAATCATGACTCAATCTTTACTTTTGCATCCGAATTAGGCTTATGTGAAGTATTTTTTTGGAATGCTGCAAAGTTCTGACAATGTAGTGGAAAACCTTTTACGGATCCTTCAGATCCATAAAGCCTTTTATTTTGTTTTGTTCTCAGATTGCAATTTATGTTATTTCTATTTATTTCTGGGTTTTGGCAGTAAGGATTTTCAGAGCTAGTTCATCACTACTGTTGACCTGCAACTAGCACACTTGTAGAATGGAGGTTATTTAATAAAGTGAAAACAATCACTCAAGTATTTGGAGTTATTTTTTGAGCCTGATTTTCTGAATGTGCCCCAGAAAATTTTGTGCTGCTTGTCATGTATTTTGGAAGCCAATATCTAATTTAGGCCACAGCTCTCCTCTTGAATGTGGGAGTGAGTTCCACCCTTTGGTTCAGGAACGAACCCCAAAATATCTGAATGAGGCAGTGAGATAAGGACACCATATTCCTCAACCTTTCTACTTACACACTGGTGTCCTTGTGTCCACAAATATGAGACGTGACTCTGCTGCTCTCCAGCACTTTCTCAGCCTGGATGGCTGGTGATGGTACACCAGCCCTGTGGAAAAGGTGGCACAGGAGTCCTAGGAAGGTTTTGTCTGTAGTTAGGGGGCAGACAGAGGGAAGAAGTAGGAACCTATCTTGGATGTCTGGAGATCATCCCTAGAGAAATCACCATTCTGTTAACTATTCAGACAGCATATGCTGGTGAGCTAATATATTTATCCAAAGCTGCTCTGTATTATTTCTCTGCTACACACACAGGGATATAATTATTTGAGAAGGTGTCTCAAAAATGTCCAGAATCACAGCAAGATGGGTATGAGATTAGCAAGCATGACATCTTGAGGGGTCCACATAAGCCCTGAGTGGAAAAAGATAATACTGTGGATGATAAAAGTGAGCTTTCTTGTCTGGATGAGATGAAATGTTCAGTGAGAAAATACATGACAGGGGAGAAAGAGAGAGAGAACCTTTTTTCTGTAACAGGGCCCGACAGTAGTAGTAGATTAATTTATCACTAATTGACAAGTAGGCTACATTTTTACAAATGGAGGAGAGACAGTGACATGGCTATATTTGTGACATCCAAGGGACAGATAATTTCTTGTCCTTGTCTTTTTTTTCTTTGAGATAGAATTGTGACTAAAAGAAGTATGATAAATATTTTAAAACTTTATTTCATTTAAACATTGAAAATATTTGGTTTAGGGATTTGTATAGAAACATAAAATCATTTATGTTGCAAAATACTGTGAAGATCATCCAGTCCAACCTTTAACCTTTGACCCTGAGATTAGCTCAGTTGGTTAGAGCATGGTGCTAATACAATCAAAGTTGTGGGTTCAACCCCCATATGGACCATTTATTTAAGATTTGGTCTCCATAATCCTTGTGGTTCTCTTCCAGCTCAGAATATTATATGAAATTCTGTGAAACCTAGCACTGCCAAGTCCATCAAACAATGTCCCTCCCATTCAGTCAGCCAAGGTTTGTTTAGGAGAACAGGGGTGGTCTGCTGCTTATTTTCCTTTGTTTCTTCTGCCCACAATTTACTAGCTTAAAGCCAACCTAGTTACGATTAGATTCTTTTGTCTGTCTTTGTTTTTTGACTGCCTTTTACCATATTCTTGTCTTCATTGTAATTCTCATTCTGAGTCTTAGATCCTAAGCCCAAAGCATCTCCAGAGAGGTCTTCTGTCTTTCCGACATCTTTTCTTAGTTTGTCTTCTCTCAATTAGTCTACAGCATACATCAATGAGATGCTTACTTCATTTCACTGTCAATTTTATGTGAAACCTTCACTGGGATTTTTGAGGACGCAGATGTGAGTCGTATTCCAAGCAGTAATGCCTTGTATGGATTGTAGGATTGCCTGAGAGGAAAGGGTGAAACCGGGAGATTGGAAAACCAAAAAGGCAAACTTTCTAGTGATTTCAAATCTATTATGTGCATGTCTACTTTAAGTCTCTGTCTTAGTTACAGGGGCTGGGACCAGTTTATCACTGTGTGGGTATAACCAAAACTGTGTATTCTACACCCTCTATGTCATTTCTAATGGACAGTTAATAAATAGATTGTTTGCAGCAGCTGCCCAGGGCACACCTGACACCTCAGGCTACAGCTGGGTATTAAAGAAATCTCTCTTGAGTTGGGTTCATTTCTCCTGCTGGTTTACTTTTAAACCTGCACAATCTCCTATCTATGCAAGATGCACGAGGGGCAGTAGCGGGCTGTGAACAGCTTTGGCATCCAGTATTTCCAGAATGGCCAGAGAAGAGGCTGGAGTGGCCAAACCTGTGGCTAATGGGTGACTGTGAAGTCTGGAGCCTGTTTATACCTGCAGCTTGGACCATGGCAATACCCCACAAGGAGTGAATTTCCCAGGGACCACTGGCACTAAAATCACTGTGGAAAATTTACTTGTGGTGTCCTACAAATTTAAAATGAAATCACAGCTGAAAATTACATTTAGAACATTCGATCAGCAGAGAAAGCTGAGCAGTTTAAAGGGCCCATGTCTCTATGAGGATAAACTGTTCAGCTCTATAATACCCAAAACATTTACAAACTGTCCTGTTAATGGGTTATGTGATATTCTACATAACAATACAAATAAATCCAACTCAGGCAAAGATATGCTGAGCAGGCAGCTTGTTGAAAGCCAGAGAATGCACAAACAGATACAGACATATGCATACATATGCTACTTTAAATGCTTATAAAAAATAGATATGTTAAATTCCAAGGACACTTTTGGAAATCCATTCAGAGTAGAATGTACGGAGTTTTTTCATGGTTTTGAACTCAGCTTCTATTTAAATGGAGGGGAACTAAACATCCACAATCCTTAAGAAGTTAAAAATAAATAAATCAGTAGTCACTTGGTTTCAATCAGTTTCAGAGGGAGTAATAATTTTCCTTGTTTTCACCTCTCATCTATTGCAGCTATTTTGAGATGAGGGTTATCCCATGTAGAATGACTTCTATGTAAATTTGCTATAGAAACAACCTAGATCTCTAGGGCCTAGGGATATATTCACTAGCCTATACTTTTCCAAATCCTCTATTTTGCCATTTTTTACAAAGATAAACAGTGTAACAGTTGCCTTTATCTGGTCATCAGTCTTGTCATTATTTATCTCGGTTAGGAATTTATTTATTTCTTGTTTAGCCAAGCTGATCTTCTGCTCTGTCTACCTATTTAATTGCAAACTGGGATGAATTGCACTCATACATCATGGAGGTTGTTCATGGGGATCAGTCAGCTTCCCTGGGCATTTTTGTCTGTAGGAACAGCCTCCCAGGAGGACCAACTTATCAATTCCCTGAACAAGTATAACTCTACTATCCTAAAGTCCAGAGTCTTTAGTCACAGGATTCAGAATAATTTAGGTTGGAAGGGACCTCTGGAACCTCTGGAAGTCACCAAGGTGGGTCAAGCCTAGCTCGGGTTGCTTAGGACCAAGGATAGATGTTCCACACAGTTCCTGGGTTATGTCTTCCCATGTTTGACTACCTTCAGTGGTAAAATATTTTTTTTCTATCTACTCAAAATTTACCTTGTTTTAACTTGCAACCCTTGATGCTCATCTTATCACTGAGTACCTTCAAGAAGAGTCTGGTTTCATCTTTCCTATACCCTTGCACTAAGTACTCTGCTACTTACCATTCTCAGCTTGCTTCAGGGTCCTCATCGTGGTCACTGCAGCCCAAGGCTGCCCTTGAATGTCATATACCCAAATAGTTCTTCCTTGGTTTTGATAGATTATCTAGAAGAATACCTCCCATGTTTGAAAAAATCCTCCTCAAAACATTCTGTAAATATCTCTTCTGTATGAGTGATAAAAGGCAAAAAGGTTTGTTTCTTATGTTTAACTAAAAACTGAATTACTAAAGCTTGACTAAGTTTCTAGCTTGGCCAAAGCAATGAACACCCCAAAAATACACTATTTATTAGCTTGTGGCACTGGCATGAACAGCATAGATATGATATATAATATAACTTGTCAGAATTTAACTGAAAAGTGAAACTCCAGTTATAAACCTGAAAATGTTTCCTATCTGATAGATATTGACATGGAGAATACTAAAGTCTATTTGCATAATGGATTGAGCATTGCTATTAGAAAGAGTTAATTAAAAATTATTGACAGTACAAGTAAAGTACCATGAGTCAATCTTTTTTATGCCATGAGAGTTAATCTCAAAAAGGGCAGAAAATCCTACTTGTATAATCACAATTCTTCAGTCAATCATTTAAAACAATAACCATAATTTTATTTCTGACTACCATTATCATTAGACTGTCATGCAGAATTTAAGATAATGATGAAAACCACCTATTGATTGTTTTAAAAGTGTCACAGATATCCAGCTTGTTGTAGGTGATTTACTGTTTAGCTAGTTAATTAGGATTAGGAAATCAGACAGTATGCAAGGCTTTGGCTTTTCATATAATATGGGAATATGCATCATTGTGGACTTATCTCACTTTCTCAGCAGTCCTTAGTGAGACCATGTATGAAGTCTTTCACTGGAAGTTCTGCAGGAAAGCACTGTAGTGAAATATGGCTCCCTGGCAATCTTTCATTACTTATGTCTATTTTTAATCATTTCCCACTAGAGCACAGTGGGAAATGCAGGACAAAACCATATTTGGATATATTTAGCCAAGAGATTTACAACTGCTAGGAAAATCCAGATAGTACACAATGTGACCATGTGTTCCTCAGCAACACAGGCCGCTTTGGGCACTTCTGATCTGCATTCAGCTCTTTACACTCATTGCCACAGCTGAGTTTTTGGTTTCAGTCCTTATACTGACACATATGAAAGTGTAAGTCCAGATAATCTAAAATATCATCAAAAGCTTAAGGGTGAAAACATCTTTTCTTCTTTGTTTTCTGTGGCATAAGAAGTAGCTTGTTGTATATCCAATAGGTACAATATTGTGCATAAGAATAAGTACTCAGAAAGTTCAAGCGGCGTGCAACTCAAACCAGTGTCTGAAAATTAGTCACTATTTCTAGTCTTGTTTTCCTTGTGCCTCAGCTCCACATCTGTAAAGCAGGATTCATAACAAACACTATCTCAACAGGATGCTGTGAAAATGCAATTATATGTATTCACAGCTCAGATACTGGAAAGAAAAATACTGTAAAGGAAGTCCACGATGAATTCTCATTTTCAGTGCAAAGTCTACTGGCATGTAACAGCTGATCATCAAATAGCAAAGATCTGAATTCTTTTTGTCTATGTACCAAGTAACACAGATCTCAGAAAAAAAATAGCAGCAATTAGGAACTAAATTTAATCCCTACTGTAGGCACAGGGAAGACACAGAATTCTACATTGTCTACCAATGTATGTGTCATGGTGTGCATTATGACTACCAGATTAGCATATGCTAGTCCATTTAACCATTTCATTTTGAAGCCCTAACAATCTTGGAGTCCAGTGTTCATGCCTGTGTATACTGGAATAAAATTTTGGTCATTGTACATAAGTGACTACATGCAGATGAGATTTTCCTTTGCATTTTTGCATCTTGCATCAAGATTATCCTCATCATTACCTGGCCAAATGTAGCTTAGTCCTCAAAAGACAATATTTACAGCCTGATGATTTTCTGGCTCTAGTAATGTTTGGGTTTGGTTGGGTTTTTTTCCCTAATCTTTTCTGTTATCAGATAGCGATCTTTCATTTATATTTAATTCAATTATTATTATTCTAGCAAAGATTTTCATAGGGTATTTCCATTCTCAAAAGGTTCAAAAATTGCAAAATCATTAAAATTGAGATATTACTTATTGTAACCTCTTTTGGAGATTTTCTTTCTGGTCAAATAAGGTCAATTCCAAGCCACAGAGATTGGAGTGGATATTCTTCCATTTATCAGTAAGGAATTCAGACACCAACAGGGCATACACACCTGAATGTATTCTTTTATTTGAAAATGTCCTTGAGAGGTGGGAGAAATGAAATGAAGGAAGCTGGAACTTAGGGCCTGTAACAAAGGGGTCAAATGCATCTCTGTTTAGGTATATTTCATCCTGAAAAGACGTATAAATCTTTTCACGTTCAGGTCTGTCAGTATTTTCCTGGGTTTATGACTTTGCATCTGCCAAAATCTAAGATGTTTCTTTGCCACTGTCACTGTGCCATTAATGCAATAATTTATCCATCCAGGCGTCAAGGCATTGGATAATATTTGCTGGTGATCTTGGAAATGTAGAGTAGTATTATTTTTTTTTTCAAATATTTCAGGTGTGTCCTTTACAAGGTAACAAATCAGTCCCATCTGCCTAAAACTATTGCAGTTAAGCCCCATATCTGCTACTTTTTTTTTTTTTGGTAGAAAATTAATTACATTACTATATCTTAGTTGTCTTGGGTCTGCATCTGATTTTTTTTTAACGGTATTTAAGGCATTCTTTATGGTGTCCCAGAAAAAAAAAGTATACTGCCCAAATCAATAATTTTAGCCACCCATGAAAATTGTTGTTGAAGTAGTTCTTATAACATTAATCCATTTAATTTGGCTTCTACTTGACCCTAGCTTAGAATATAATATGATTTAAGAAGAGCCCTCCGTTATTCCTCTCTGATACGAATTTTGATAATGTTCATCAGTGCTGAGGGAGAATAAAAAATTTGCTCTGACCTCCTTGACAGTATTCCCCCTTTCTGGACCCAGCTGAGTGCAGCTGGGGAAGCCTGAGCTCTGTGTCTGGAGAGGGGAAAAACATGGCTATGGAGCAAACAGAGAACTGTGGTCCTTCGACAGGACATGGTTCCCTGAAGCATATGGTGTGAGCATCGTGGGTAAGGAAAGAAAAATATCAGGCTATACAAAAGCATGTTTTTTTGTCAATGTTCTTACCTTGTTTCCACGGTGAAAAGCCCGTGCATGACTTGTGCCTTGTTATTCTTATGATGTGTTTAATTGGAAATGCAAGTTTTGAATAGGACTTGTGATAGCCTTTCACATAGAAATTAATTTCTTATGAATAAAAGGCTTCCTGAGACACAAGTGTAGTAATGTGTTAGCACGGACACACGCTGTCGCTGGCAGTGAGAGGAAGTGACACCTTCTCCAGCCTTGGTGTTAGCTGCTTTCCCTTTGTGGCTTTTACAGATTTTTACACCAGAACATTTTTCCACTGTGTTTCAAACAGTGGCACTTTCAGTTTATAAAACTTCTACGTATAAAATTTACTGCATGGAACAATATATAGAGGGGAATAATCACTCTGCTGCATATCTTGTGGGAATCTCATCTGAACACTCAGCTGTTACTGTCTGTCTTGTAGGAAAGAGGGAACAATTTTTTACATTTTTTTAACTGAAAAAGTAATTTTTCTTTTGAAAGATTTGTCTGTGTACTCATTTTGACTGTATTTTAGTTGAGCTTTTTGATATATTTTGCAGGACTTAACTAAAGATTTCCAGTACTGATTTCCCAAGTCACCAAAACCTGTCAGATATCAGTGCAATGGTTTATTTAAAAAATGTCTTCTTGCTCTCAGTGTAGGAATACTGGAACTGTGGAGGAACATATATTACAAGACCTTCAGTAAATTGATACATTTTGCTTTCATATGCAAACTTGTCATTCTTATAACCCTAACTTGTTTTATTGCCAGTCTGAAATTTCCTGAACATTCCCTTCATCCTTTAGAAGCTGCTGCTGAGCTTCTTCATAAATATTAATGATTACTTCACATAGAGACAATTTAATCTGCATCATTCCACAGATATAAGCCAGTGAGTTCATTTACTATTACTTTTTGCTTAGTTTCTTTTTTTTTTTTTTTTTTTACCATCAGAGAAGGAAAGACTTGATTCAGATCTGTTTGCTGACTTTTTATATTGTATATTTGTATTCCATGGTTGTGTTCTTGCTATTAGGTGAGACTTTCTCACAGAAGACATTGAAAAGCAGCCCTCTCTCTGCTAATCCTGCTCTGTTCTGAAGATGCCCAGTATCACAGTGCTGTTGAACAGTGCCCTTGCCTTCGTATCTCAGCCTTACTGATAGAATTTCTCCCCTGAAATGCCAGGGCACTGTTTGCCCAGGGTCACAGCAGTAGTATTTTCCCCATGTATTATTCTTTTGTCTTTGGTCCCATGACTTTGTGCTTACAGAACTCTTTATTGTGGTTAGCTTGGGTTCTCTTGGGTGGTGACTCTCACCAGCCTGAGAACTGCATCCTTTTCTCTCTCTTGCTCCTTTACTTCACCTCTTGCTTTGAAGATTTTAGTTTCTAGCAGAGAAAAAGCAAGCACCGAGCAAGCACAGCAAGGTCAAAGGCATAATTTAAAAATGTGTTAAATATTATCCAATGATACATGTGCACAGCAACTTAGCAGACAATGGTTATGCAGTACTTTCATTTAATTACCATATTCCAATCAGTGCTAACAACATCATAAACTGGAACAAGTAACAATGGAAATTACTGAGGGCAAAAGCATGATGGAAATTATCCTTCATGACTACTTAACTTTCTAAAAGAACTGATCTCTTTGCAGGACTTATTTCTGAAAGCTAAAAGGATTTTGGTGGAGGTTATGTGCTGTTTCGTGTGTCCTAAACTAAAGCAGTTCTGGACATTAGTATAGGATGAACCTCAGCCACTGGCAACAAGGCAACGTTTAAAAAAAGAAGATGCAGAACATCAAGTGAATTGCTTTAAGTATTGACAGAGGGACACACTCCCCTTTCATGTGCTTAAGGCTGTGATATATAGACTTCAATTTGGGTATCTAAAAGTCAGAAGATATTGAACCAGATTACCTTCAGTCTCTTTTGCATTCAGTGAACATCTCCAAAAGGCAGTTTATCTCATCATTAAGGGAATGACTATGCTGGGTTATGCAAAATCCTCTGTGGAAGTTTTCTTTATTCAGAAGTGATTATAATGTGAGCCTGGAATGAGTAGTTTACTCATGTAAAGATGGGTTGAGATGAATTCCAGAGACCACAGTCTTTTATTCTTTCCTTTTTTTATATTTTTGCATCCCATCTTCCCTTCTTTTACACATGAAATCTATATTTGAATGTACTTCTGAAAGATATTATAAGGTATACCAGCACTGACCAAAATTTATGGAAAACAGCAACCAAATAAAATGAAATGCTAATGAGAGGTTGTTATTCAAAGATTGCACCCCATACTGTCTTCAGCTAAATTGTTGCCACAGTGCTCTGCACAGGTGTAAGTGATTTTTACAGGCACATTCAATGGTGAACCATGATGGATGTTAATTTACTGGTCCAAAATGAAAAAGAACTGCTTTTATTTACAGCTACTGATCCTGATGCCCAGCTCTGGGACATTTTAATTTTAGCTTTCCAATATTAGACATAGAAAAATTAACATTAAAAGTTAAACATTAAAAGTTTAAGGGGTTTATCCAAGACTTTCTTTTTTTTTTTTTGTATCACTTTCCATGTCCATACTACCATTTGAATATCTCTTATCTTAACCTAAGTTTTGTAAAGCAAAGAAACATCCAGGAAATATATATATATATAAAACAAACCACATTTATTTTGAAAATTCATATGTGATTGTGTTAGTTATCGAAAAGATTAGATTGTTGGTTTATTTACACCTTTGACAATCTTAGTCTATTACCACTGAATGCCACATTCATCTAAAATTTTTATATTATTATGACAAATAAAGAATTAAATTAGGAGGAATTTTGTTGATTTGAAAGAAAAGAAATTTAACCACTCTGATTGCGTGAGCTCAGTGACAAAGATGTAGTGATCAAAGTAGTTTTGAATGCACCTTTGTGGACATAAAGCGCTGTTCAGAACATGAATATCTTTCACGTATTCGATTTCCTCTCCTTGGAGAGAATTGTACCAGGCACCTCCAACACTTTTTGAAGCAGTTTTACCCTCTCACATTATCGGGGTCATGACTACATTGTAAAAATGGAAGCATTGGTTTGGCTTATTACAGTTTTGGTTTGTGCAAAGGAATGCTCTTACAATCAGTAAGCCACAAATGCAGTGGGATGTGACAGATTAAATATTCCTGTTACAAGTAAAGCACTATCGCTGTGTAAGAGCAGCATCAAGAGGACTAAAGGTTTCATGTGTATGCTACATGTATGTGCAGATGGCATGCTGCTCCCTTCTCTCTTTGGTCACTCTGCTTCTGCAATCCACCAAATGAGCTGGCAAACTGCTTTCTCTGAGAAGGTAATTTATTCAATCGTAACGCTTTGCCTGCTTCAGGCCATGTCAGCTCAGAGAACATGTATATGTTCAACATGGTTCCTAATCTGATATTTGATTATTTCTGCTGGAATGAAGGAAGGAGGTGTCAGTCCCTTTCTTTAGTTAGACTGAATCATGGTTGAACGAGACCTCACAGGTAACACTAGTCTTTTTGTTGTATGAGCAAACATACAGCTAAAAGCTTCAACTGATATCAGATATCTTCAGTCAAAATAACAGGAGGAATCTTAATGTAAACATACATTTTCCTGGAATCATAGAATCTTAGGACAGCCCAGTTTAGAAGATCATCTGGTCCAAACAGATGAGATAAGAGCCTTGATGAGATTATCTAGCGCCCCGTCCAACTGAGTCTCGAAAACCTCAGTAACAGGGACTCTACCATGTCCCTGGGGACGTTGCTCAGTGAATGATTTTTCTCTCTGTAAAAAATTTCTTCCTTTACTGACATAAAACTTCTCCTGATGAAACTTGTACACATTGCACCTTGTCTTCTCCATGTGGCTCTTTGTGATAAGGAAGCCTTTGTCCTCTTTGTAGCTGCCATTGAAGTACTGGAATGCTGCGATGAGGTCCCCCAGAGCCTTCTCATTTCCAGGGAAAATATATATAACTCTTTCAGTCCTTTTCTCATAGGTAAGGTTCTCCAGCTCTGATCATCTTTGTGGCCCTTCTCTGGACAGGCACATCTATAGCTCAAGTATATGTATGAAGGGCAATTAGTTAACAAACAGAAGGGGGTTTGCGTAGTTAGGGATTATGCAGCCTGGAAAGTGTAGCTGTTGGGGAGGGTGAGTTATAGAGATCTGTGCTACACTAAGAATGAAGAGGTCACTGCTTCAAGATTTTTTTTTTTTGTTTTACTGTGAAGAACTGTTTTTTCTGAGGAGTAATCCCAATTAATCCTGAACTTTTTATCGTGATTCCATCCAGCCACTATTAAAAATGAAAAAACCCAAGTAAGACATATCAAAGGATCATTCACATCTTCAAGTCTTCCAGCACATTGATTTCTTTCATGTTATTTTTTGGTCCTCTCTTAGGTTTTCTGAGAAGTATGAGCTCTCTCTTTCTTTTCTCATTTTCCAGGGTAGGACATGCATTCTGCTGAGAGCTAGACAGTGACATTTTCTTGGTAGTCTGCTTTTTTAATTAGATTTATTTTGTGTGTGTTAGTAAGGACTCAGTTTAACTTTTTTTTTTCCCTGTGATTTTTTTGAGGCTGTGATTTTCATTCTCACTTTTAAAATGTCATCATATTTCATTGTGGTATTTTCAAAGTTCTGTTTATTGTTAGCATTAGAGCGATAATTTTAACATTGACCTAATTTTGGAGTCCTTCCTGATCAGAGCAGGTGAAATATCTGTGTCTGCCGTGGAAATAACTTTTGTTAGGCCAAACATGAGAGTAGGATAAGGTCTTACATGTTTCATGAAAGCTGGTATCTTGACAGATGAGAGAGATCATCCTCGTGACCTGATGGATAGGCTGGAGAGAATCCATGCTATATATATAAATCTGCAGGCATCAGACTTCATTGGTACTACCACTTGTGTATTTTTTACTTCATTTTTCTCTTCTAGTTCAGCTACTAAAAATATATGATTCACAGTGACAGTGTTAGAAATCCATCACCACCCAACATGAACCTGGGCTTTGTGCGGGTGTCCTTTTGAAGCAGATTGTCGCAGTTTTCCTTGTGTCAGGGAAAATCTGCCCTTTTATTCATACAGGACTGTAGGGTCCTGTTCATTATCCACTTTTGTTGACAAAGACCTGGTTCTCTGGCCCACAAAAGCCAAGGACTTGACTTTGTAAGGAGTTAAGTGTGTGCTTACCTTTACTCACTTGTACTTATGTGAAACAATATGGACAAGTGGGAAAATAAAATTGCAGTAAGCTTTCACCATGGCCTCCATGTTGACTTCTCTCAATAATTCCTCAAACTCATATCAGATCTCTTCTATGGTGATTCTTTCCTTCAGAAAGAGAATAGACCAGATACAGAATTCTGATCATATGGAAGTTTTCCCTTTTAAACTGTTTAAGAGACTTGCATCTCAGTTTGAAAGAGGAACAGCAGCTTACTTTATTTATTGGAAATAACTGTCTTTTTGTAGCCTGAAAAAGGTCTGGTACCTAATTTTGCTGTTGTTGGCTATGCTTTTTCAATATGTCTAGTCAGACAACACCCATGAACTGCATTTAATAAAAGCATTAATGAATTTTAAGAGCGATGAGGGACATCTAGGTTGGATTTTGTGGAAATATCTTCTAGTGGAGACATTTAGGCATAGGATTAAGTTGCCTAGGATGGTAAAAGAATCTTTATCACTACAAACTTCCAGACTCTTGATTGACAGATGTCCTCCAAGAGCTATTTATCTGATCCTGCCTTATACAGACAGATAAACAATATGAACTTTTAAAGTCCTTTTCAGCTCCATTTCCTATGATTGCCAAAAACCCCCAGCATATACGAATTAGGAACCAGGAACACTCATGCCTCATCCCAGATTCTGCAACACTCTTAATAACATCTTCTTGGATCCTCAAGGTGCTCAGCAATATTCATGCGTGCTTTAGAATACAGAGAAAGTATCATCATTAAATACAGAAGTTAAATGTATTTTTAGACATATAAAAAGACATGTTCTTTGTAGCCTAGCAACATGCTCATCATCCAACATTGTAGTGTATTTAGAGACACAGATGTGCTTGAATGAATACTTGAATGATAGATGAAGTAAAAATAAACTGGAAGTTCTCCTGCTTGCTCATCTCCATCAGCATCAGCAGCATCAGCTGTGGAAGTTTCTGTAGGATGTGTTCTGTGGGCTGTTTTCATGTCAATCAGAGAGCCTTGCTGATTTCCAACAGTATCTTCACATGTAGTGAAATAATGTCAATAAAGAAGATCCTGAAGCTAAAGCCCAAAAGGATTCGTTTGGTCCCTTAATTAGGTAGCAGCTTTTTCCCAAGTGGTCAGCACAAAACAACGATTATTTTTTTTGTTTCTGGAAATCTGATTGCTGCCATTCAAATAAAGGGAGAGGAGGAAGGGGAGAGGAGAGAAAGAAGGAAGAAAAAAAAAAAAAGGAAGAAAAGCAAAAACAAGGTAGGAAAAAACAAGGAAGGGAGGGAGGAAGGAAGATGAAAAGGTTGCCCTGACAGATTCTTGGCATCCATAAGTGATTTTGTTGTTTATAAACAATGACATGCAGTGTGGTTCAGACCGTTCTAAGGTAGCTGTGTCCAGTTTGCAGTAAATAGGAGCAGGATTGGAATAACCTTGTTATCCCGTGGAAGACTGTAGTAATGGCTCAGAACAAAGATTTGCAGCAAGTCTGAGAATGGGTTGTATAATTTTCACATCATCCTTTGTGGAAAATAAGTCAGATTTTGGATAAATTAATGTCAGGGTAAATGCAGGGAAAGAATGTAGCCATTTGAGTGTGAAGAATTTCTAAAGGATTTTAAAAGGTTGTTCCTAGAGGAAATGGACCAGGAAACAAATAACCACTTCCTTCTTTGCCTCTTATTCTAGCATTCAATTAAGGAAAGTAAAAGAACACTGTTTAGGGTATCAATGACAAACGAAGATAACCTCCCCTGAGTTGCATGAAACTAAACGACAGTTTTTCATCAGATTAGTGACAGTTCTAGCCAGAGAAAGGAGGGGGGAATGCAGATGCTGAACAGAAGACATATTACTCTTCCCTTCAATCATTGTGCAGTGTATGTGTATCCAAAGTCAAGAGGCAGGACTGCTAGGGAGCCTTTCAAAAGGGGTTGCACCTTTACCTGTGGAGAAAAATGCCACTTCAGGTGTTACGTCCCCCTCATTCAACAACAGATCAACACAGAGCTTGGCTACAGTGTCAGCCAGAAGCTCTTGTAGCAACATTTTACTGTCTAATGACCTGGATCTCAAGCCAGCAAAACTATTCTGCATTTAACTCTCCTTCACTTTGGATAGTTGCCAGAGCCAATTTGATTTCTGTCCTGAATGATCTAGGATCACAGATGGTCTTAAAAAGCCACAAGCCTGTCCCAGGCATAGGATGTGGTTTGGGAGAACACAGAAAATTGGAAATTCAGACTCTGTGTGTCAGCTAATTATATTGAAACAGGTATAGTCAAAGTGATATATAAAGCAATACAGACAAACATATATGCCTTTCAGGCTAGATAAAGATATACCAGCACAAAACTTCTTACATGAAAACAAGTAAACTATATCACAGCTTGATTTGTATTTCCATCTACTTTCCTTCATGGCTTCTGCCATATATGTAACATGTGTGTAAATGACACACTGAGCTGTCCGAGGAAAATAAAACTACATTATACTACATATTCAGTTTGGTTCAGTGTTACCTGTAGGAAACTGTGTAGGGGTCCAGTAGGAAAATGTAGGAAACTCTTGCATGTCTTGGAGATTAAGATATCTATCTCAGAGTGTTGTAATGACTTTCTACACCTGCCCATTGAGAAGTGGGGCAAGCATAGGCAGCATAAATTTTCCAATGTTGCACATCAACTTTATAAAGCAGGTACAGAGACTGGTGGAAATGAACAAAAACTGTCTCCTTTTTAGCTGCTGGTGTCGTTTTAAATGTGACACCCTGTATTTTTGAGATAGATCTTCCTTCCATTATGAAAAACGTAAGACTCATTTCTCACCATGCCATATATTTCATTAGAAGAGGAATCCTGCTTGTCATCACTAGCATATTCTTTTATTAGTTTATAACTTTGTTTACAGGAAATTTAAGTTCCATATATCTCTCCTTTGTTCCCATGTGCAATCCCTGCAGAAATATTGAGTCCTTCTAGAAGGGACTCAATTTGAGTATCATTAGAGAATATTTTTACAAGACATTTGACATACAAGAATGTAAGTGTAGTCTTTCCCACTGCAATGATCTGCTTAGATGCATTAGGGACTTGAAGACTGAAGCTAATGTATACAGTCAGCAGCACTCCTTGGGAGCTCATGTGTTTTCTTGTGTTTCAGAAGAGGGTGACATCTGCCCCAACACACTGCAATTGAGTATGAGTATGCCTCTGGTACAATTTGATTGACAAAAATGTGATAAGAGGCAAGTCTATACTTGGGAAAAAGCTCAAGTCAGCTCTAGAGCTGCACTGGGAATCCTGCCCTATGCTGAAGTGGACCCTAGGAAAAGTAATTCATTCAAATTTGTTTGTTCCTCTTGTGGCTCATGATGGATAAAAAGATGTGACTTCATTCACAGGTAGCAGAAGACTTGACCTGCACAAGGTAGATCACTTTGTTTTCAAATTTTTGTCAACTCTTGGTAAAATTTGGTGCCATTCTGAAAACAATTGTTTCATAGTTAGGTCTTTTAGGATCCATGAGATGGCAAATGGTCTTACCTAAAAAAGTTTTTGTCATCTAAACTAGATAGTATGATTAATTCTGTTTTGAATATTTATAGATGTGGAAAGTATAAAGTCATGACAGTCAGAAAGATGGGTGGAAGAAGTCATATATGACTGAAAGGTTCTAGGAATATGAGTGTAATTTTTGCACTTGATGTCATCAGGGATTAGTGCAATTTTATTGTCTAGTTGTTTTTTTATGGTAAAACTGCACTAGATTTATTGAAATCAATGTACAAAATGATCACTCATTTTAACAAGTGGAGGGGAGTTCCAGGTAAGAGCAAGATCCATCAAAGAACTTTGCGGACTTGCCATGAGTCAGGGGGTTGAAAGAAACCTGGACCACAGAGCTCTGCTATGAGGTGCCTACACACCCAGTAGACTGCAAAGGATGTGTCAAGGCCCACAGAAGCCAACAAGCAAATATTCAAGAAAGTCCTAAAATTCTTCTGTTCTGGGATTTTTCTTTCCAAAGGTGAGTTTTCTTATGGAGATGGTTCTCTATTTTTTTTTTTTTTAATTTTTTGTTTTTCACCAGAGAACTGAACAGAACCAATATTTAGTTTGTTCCCTTCTCAAATGTGCCAGAGACTCCTTATCTGCTGAATCATTAGTGCTGTTTAGTTCTGAAACTATACTCTAATGCTGAGACTATTTGTTCAGGAAAGGGGGTAGTTGGGTTCAGTTTTCTGCTCAGATGGTGAGGCTGACAAATCGCACTGAAGAATGATCTTATGCACAGTACAGTCCATTTATTCTTACTGGAAGTTTTAGTGAATTTTACTCAAAATTCTCCTGCACTCCTCAGCAACATAAATAGCAGGTCCACAGATGTCCTTTTCTAATGCAAATGTGTGTGTGCACTGATATTATTTGAACAGGGATAGAAGAGAGTAGAAATGTTGCTCGTTACTGGCACTATAACTGGCACTAGGTTTGTACACAGAAATAAATGCAGGTCATTCCACGCAAAGATACAAGAATTTTCCACTGAGGGAAAAAAAAAGGAATTAGTCTGCAATTTAATGAGCAATTAACCATTCATCTTGTCTTCTAGGTTTATTTTAGAGCAAGTACAATTAAATACAGCTTATAGGCTCTTTCAGCTTTGGTCTGAGGTTTGTTGAGAACATCTCAGTTGCTGCTGAAGAACTGTTCTTTAACACACATCCTGAATCTTGCTCTGTTTGATCCCCTGCCTCATGTTTTTACTGAAATACTGGATTTAACATGAATGCTGGTAATTTAACAACCCTCACCTCCCTGCAGAGGCTACTCTAGGCCTGTAGGCTGTTGTTGTATACAATGCCATGTGTCAAACTACTCGGAAATAGGGGAATAGTTTTTAGTCCCTTATGTCTGATTGAATGTAGAATGGCTAAAGCTTCACTGGCTTATCAGGTATTTTTTAATGTAGGTTTTGTGGGTTTTTTTTATGTATCTTGAAATCTTTAATTTTGTTCTATAATTTGGTATTATAAATCATCAGTTCTGCAGAGGCTTTACTCATTCTAGCCTTCCTCTTAGAGAACTGCCTTGATTTTATTCCTGTTGTATCATATGCCTGACACTCCTGATTATGGGTTCAGTGATTGCTAACAACCAAAGACTGAACACGCTATATTTCATTCAATGTCCTTAACTCACCTTAAGTTACCTTCTAAAAGTCTTTCAAAGGTACAAATCCTCACTGAGGTTATACTTAACTCTTTCTGTATTTGCTTGAAGGTGCCATTTCTCCACATCATTGAAACTGTCTTTGCCGAGACAACTGATTTATTGAGATGTTTTCCATGTGAGACTATTTAGTCTAGTGATAATGAACTCTCCATAGCTGTTCACGAAATCTTTAGAAATACTACCATTTAACAGTCATTCACTTTCTCTAGTCTAAAATGTTGCCTTTGGCAATTTCAATAATTTAAAGAAAATGCAGTCAAGAGAAGTTTTATTAAATTTGGTTTCATTGTTGTCCAGAGGTCTAAGAATTTCTCCTGCTGGTTGGACAGAACATTTACTAGGAGAGACAGGACGCTTGCAAAGATTGAAAAACTCCATCTAGAAAATGCACTACAACTCCTCTCTGGTTAAACAAGGCCTTCCATAATTCCTTTCTGGCTAGGCTGCAGGCTTTGTCTAACTCCCATTTGAAACCATAGTGAAAGGGTTGTCTGTGACTTAATGCAAACAGAAGATTAGGACTACTCAATCTAGAGGCATTTTCCCTGTCAACTTTAAGGAGATAGACACTTCAGAGACCCTGTGAAAGTCTGGCTAAGAAGATAAATAAACAGGGCTCCTGCCCAGCCAGCTTCCAGCATTTACTTCTCCCTTGTATCCTTCTGACTGAAACCTTCAAAGTCAGTCTCAGTGTGGTTGCGCAGCTGCTGGAACACTCCATGACCATGTCCCAAAGATATGATAAGCTTGGAAGTCTTGCAGAATTTTCTTCATAAATAATGAGGAACCAGACATCAGTTTCATAGTTTCCTTCTGCTCCATTTTTCAAACATGAGGAGAGTGTTAGATAGACTCAGGACTTATGACTGACTTCAAACCCCCATACTATGGCATACTGGTCTCCGGCAAATGTTTTAAATATTGCAGCTTGTGCTTTAGTATGTCATTTATGGCTAGACTTTCAAGAATGTTGCAGAGGCTGAAAACGACATTTTTGTAGAGGTGTTTCTCTGTGAGCAGGTTAAAATCAGGAAAAAAATGAAAATAATGCCAAAGAGAGGTTAGAATGTTACACTTCATCACACTTCGTAAGTTGAAGTATGGAGTGGGTACCTGAAAATCCTGAAATGTGAATTTCAAGGTCAACTGTCCTAACACTCCTCCTCAGCTTCCTCACCTCCTCCTCAAAGCCTGTCATCTTTAATCTGTTTCAAAAGCAAACATTATGCTTCTTGGAAGTATATTGACAGATTTAGGGATAACCTCTTTCTAGCAAAAATGTTATTTTTGGGCAAGTGAAGTCAACAGCCTAAACTATTCCCTGGTAAGTGGTTTGATGGTTGAAGCTCACACCTATAATTACCCTTCTTTTGGTTTGGTGGTTTGGTTTGGTTTTTTTTGTCTTGGCTGTCTGAATAAAGATGAAAGGGTCCTCTATTTTTTGCCTCCCAAAGAAAGTTTGAGGGGTAAACCCCAGCATCCATATATATATGCCACTTGTCTTGATTTTGTGAAGAGGCTTTAAGGGAAGGGATTTTCTAAAGAAGCTTAATAGTCACCATAGAAGCCCTACAGATACACTGAGCCAGATAAGAATGGCAAACTAATGATATCAACAGAAATAGTTCATAACAAAGGAAGAAAACACAGCTGATGTCTAAGCAGAGAAACAGAAGGGAAAGAACTGAAACAGAAGAATGTGGGAGCAGGAAATATATTCTTTCCAAAGCACAGTGGATCTTATTAAGTTAAACAACTATTATAGCTTATTTAACAAAGCAGTTATTTTTATATTCTCCCACTTCTTTGGCAAATCTAGCTTTCAGGATAGATAACCAAATCGTGGAAGTTGAACATCCATGGTGAGCAGTAACAAGCGGTAAGCTAATCAACCGAGTCAATGTTTCTGGTAAAGATGTCCCTACATATGCATTAGCTATAAATAAACATAAGAAGAAAACAACTTTCACTGGATAAGAGAGGTAACATTTAAGAGTTAAAAGTGGTATTTCTAATTTGTCAGTTCCAACTAGGAAAATATATCCAAACTAATTTTAAAATAGTCTGCTGCAGGGAGGGGACTCTTGTCTTGTTAAAACTAAAGGAAGAAAAGAGGGGGGGGAATTTTGCTTTTGCTCTTGGGGCCTTCAAGAAACATGACATTACTGTGTTACTGATTAAGAAGGTGAATTATGCAAGTTGCTTTTTAAAATCTAGGTCTCTCTGCTGGCTTCTAGAAGTCCCAACTTCTAGAATACAGAACATGAACAATGGCTCAGTGACATTCTTGTGCGTATTAACCACCAGGTTAGGAGACAGGTGAATTGTTTCTGTCATACATGTATTCACTGGGCCACAAAAGAAGGTGAAGAGACAAACAGCATAGAAGATTTATTCCTGTTTTTTTACTTAAAAATTTATCTAAATCCTACTAGAGCCACTGGAAGTAGTTCTAACTGCAGGACTTAGATGTAAGTGTCTATTTCATAACTGAGAAGATTGGCTTGGGATATAGAAATAAACTCACATTTAGGAACAAGATCTGGGGTGTACTTAAAAGTGCCTCTGTAAAAATCAAGATGTTTTTCTATTACAGTTCTGTACAAAACTAGTAGGAGACAACCAAAAAAGGCATAACACCTTGAAGGGTTGAAAGAAAATAAAGCTTTTAAAAACCAGATTGCTCTAATTAAATGCTAAAAAAGCCTTAATTACAATCAGAGCTATTGTGAGACACAGCGTGTCTCTGCATGTGAGTGAATAGTTTTTTCTGTATTTTAACAGCTTACTACAAAATTTACAGTTCCAATGTTACAGTTTTTATCTGGCTTTATAAATAAAGATTATATCTAAATAATTATACCTGAATAATTTCAATAGGCAAATGTTTGCAAATAGAGAAAGTATGGACTATTAGAACACGTTGTGAATATTATGGTACATTAATTCCAGAGGGAAGAAAAGACATTAAAATATTTCCAGTGCTTTAAAGACACTTATTCTTGCCATCCTTCATAAGTTGATTTCCACATGAATTGAAGTGGGTTTGTTGTTATGGAAGTTTGTTTTTATCAAAAGTTTCTACAAATTAGCATTTTTTAATATAAAAAGAAAAATTCTTCCTACAGAGCTTACAGATAAAAGCATCTAAGCACAGGAGAGAAAAAAAAAAAAAGGCTGAACACATGCAGAAGCACTATATTGCTCCTTCTTGGGTATTCTGAAATTCTGTCAGCATTAAATGCATATTCAGTAGCACCAGACAAGAGTACTCCAATTTCAAGCCGTTGACTGCCTGGTACGTGGCTCCTTGCACCTTCTTTTAAAGAAACAAGTCAGGCAGCTCTTTGAGACAGGCTCTTAATCTGATCTGCTTCCACAAAGAGGCAGTGATTGTATTTCCGACTTAGGTGCAGAGTGAGCATCCTCAGTCGAGCTTTCCCTAGCCAGGGGGTGCAGGATGTAAACTATGCTTTACCCTGGCTCTGTTCATGCCATTTGTGCCCCAGGGTGCAGCATGGTGTGACCTGTAAAAACCTCATGTCTGCCTCCCTTTCCAGATCCACAAGTCCAGGCAATACCTCCTCCTCCTCCTCTGTCTGTGGATGGTGTCCTGAAAGCCATATTGATCCAACTGGATTAAACTGAAGATCTGTCTTTTATAAGGCATTTGTCTAAGGCTGAAGGCATTACAAGCTTTGTGTGCATTAGTACATTAACAGGGCCAGGGCTGAACTCTGGTATGTGTTCACCATCTGCTAAAACGTTTGCACGGATTTTGGCTGAGTTCTTCGGTCAGCTAGTGCTTCCCAAACAATCTCTGGACTTTGTCTGATTACTACAAGCCAGAGAACATCCCTAAACAGCCATGTCAATATATTAAATTTTATGCATATTAGTAATATTAGTACATTGGTCTACTTCATAGAATATATGTAATAAATAAAATATATTTATATAATGTATAAATATTGATATAGTAGTTTAATATAATATTATAGTCATAGAGTAATAACACTAGTATGTAGATAATAATTACTACATAGATATAACAATCTGTCAATGTGTTAATACAAATTATATAATAATATGATAATATATTAATATTGGTCTCTATGTATTGCTAATATAACTGCTTTATTTAGGGCAAATCAGAGGGTTTAGATGTATACCTGCACTGTACCAGTGCATTTATTTCAGAACCAAGGAAGAGCTTCCATTCCATTTTACTTCCCATTAGAGATGTGACCGCCAAGTCCAGCGACTGGTCTGCAAACAGAGCAGTGGTTTCTAAACTGCTGTCAGTTATCTCTGTCTTCTGGAGACATCAGTCACAAACCATATCCTGAAGCTAGAGATAACTGTGGTCAGCTTATGACAAAAGCATGCATGTTGTTGTTATGCACCAGTAGCCATCAGTGGGTTTTGGGGTCACTGGGGCATCTTCCTGCAGCCATGGGGGACTGTACTCACCTTTTTACTTGTTTTCTATTGGGATGCTTTTTCAGCTGGTTTATGCTTTGCTTATATTACCATTATAATTCTTAAGAGTGCAGAAATAGGCAGCATTTCCATCCACAGAAAAGAAATGTGCAGCCTCATCAGCAATCCTGCAGTGGTCAGAATTCGCAGCGCTGCCAAGAATATCACAGAGGAGTCCTTCTCAGGTTATAATCCACAGGAAAAGTAGGGCCAGAGACTGGTTAAACAATACTTGTTCTGTCAGCTTACCTAAAATGGGCTTTAATCACTTCCCTTTATCAAGTCTGTGCAGCCGCTGTTTGCTAGGAGAAATTAGCTGGAACTAATTTACAAGCAATGAGTAATAGGCAATTTATCTAGAAGCTTACAACTGTTGCCTGGATACAAATCTCTGCAAATGCTTTTATATATAAAATGCTTTGCAATTTGTTTTGATGACAAATTGTCAAAGAGAAAGCCAAGGCACATGACATAACTGCTTAAACTCCCACATACACAAAGTACTGTCCCTGTGCTGCCACTGAACAGGTATAATAAGGAACAGTATCTTGTCAAGCCATTTTTGGTGAGAGAACCCACATGGCCTCTGGATATAGTTCTTATTTTCCTCTAAAGGATTAGAGATATGTGAGTGAAAAGATCAGAATTTAATTTAATCATCTGACTACATTTATTAGCAGCTGCTGCTATTTTTCAAGGTAAAGCATTGGAGAAAACAATTATAAAAACCCGCAAAACTCCATTCAAATACACTGAGTTAATAAAGAGCATTTTTTATCTCTCTTAAAAATGGGACTGTTAGAATAGATTACAAGGATGTTGAAAATCTCTAAGTAGGAACCAGAAAATTACAATTGTACAGCCTGGAGAGATGGTTTGAACAAGCCTTTTTAGCTTGTTCTAAATACATGCATTTACCTTGCCAAAATCAGGCTGTGTACAGATGCCTGCAAATCAAATATGAGAATTCCCAAGGTGATTGCTAAGCTGCACCCACATGTCCAGCTACTGAACTGTGTCCCAGAAACACAAGACTCCAGTGGGAAACAAGGAAATCTCTTTTGCAGAGATTTGCTGCTCACTCTGATTAGACCCACACTCTCCTTCTGGTAGAATGAGTAATTTGATAGAACTGTAACAGATCAGGTCTTAAACTAGAAGATCTATTCTTCTTTTTTCGGCTGAAAAAAACCCACCAAAGTGGAACACTAAAGAAAGAGGAGCTCAGACATGAGGATAGCTGTGAAGCTTCTGTTGCATTTTTCCCTTATGTTTTTGAGCTTCATCAAAGACATCAAAGTGTACTTTAGGTGTCTAGGATTCCTGGATGAGAAACTTTAGGTAATTTGTAATACTAATTAGGTTTTCTTTCCCCGGCAGCTTTCAAGCAGAGCATAGGTGGGCTGGTCATAACATACTGGTTCCCGGGCTTCTGCGCACTACTCTAGCTAAAGATAGTTTATGTCAGTTTTTGAAGATTTTTTTTTTTCAGAAGTTTCTAACAATCATGAATTTCCCTGTTAAAACCACTACTTAACACTATTACAAACTCCAAGAAAGCAAGCAAGCAAGCAAACAAATGCATGAGATAAAGTTATTTTTACCCACTGTACTACATTGCTTCCTTCTGTTGTCGTTGGCCCTAGTCTGCTGGATACACATTTCCTCTAGGTCTCAAGGATTTGAATAGTCACTACTAAATCACTTTCACCATAGCTATGCCCTCTCAGCCTCCCTCACCATGCCAGGTATGGGAATAGATACGAAGCTCTTGAACTTGAGGGTCAGGCAAATGATAGTAAAAGTCTATCCTGGGGGTTGCCCAGAGCAAGTCAGGCAACTCCAAGCATCACAACTACAATTGTTAAGAAAGAAGGCTAATTCTTTTAAGTGACTGCCTTCTCAGGGAAACTGAGGGCTCTGGATGCAAACTGGACCCTTCCCACTGGTAAGTTTGCTGCCTGCCTTTATTGGATATGGAAGGGAACATTGCAACCAAGGATGAGGAAAAAGCTGAGTTACTTAATGTCTTCTTTGCCCCAGTCTTTAACAGAAAGACTGGTTGTCCTCAGAGCAACCACCCTGCTGAGCTGGTACACAGCGGTGGGAAGCAGAACACACACCCTGCAATCCAGGAGGAAGTAGGTAGTAACCTGCTGTGCCACTTCGACACCACAAATCTATGGGGCAGGATGGGATTCACCTGAGGGTACTGAGGTGCTTGGCAGAAGAGCTCATTAAGCCACTCTCCATCATTTATCATCAGTCTTGGTAAATGGGAGGGATCGCAGATGACTGAAGGTTAGCTAATGTGAGCATCAGCTCACCTACAAGAAGGGGCGGAGGGAAGATTGAGAGAACTACAGGCCCAGACATCAGGAAGAACGGGTTCCATGAAAGGGTGGTTAAGCACTGAAACAGGCTGTCTAAGGAGGTGGTGGAGTCATCAACCCTGGAGATGTTCAAGACATGGCACTTAGTGGTATTTGGACAAAGGTTGGACTTGATGAACCTGGAGGTCTTTTCCAACCTTTATGATTCTATGTGAAAATAGGAGGAATTCAAATGTAAGCTAGACATATGTTGTGCTCTCAATTCTTTGAATTCTCATTTAAGTTTTGAGATCTCATTTTCCTCTTGGTGTTTGCAGATATATTATATAGAACAACAAGTTAATATGGAATTTATTATTGTTTTCTGTTAGAGTGTTCTGAGAAGGAAAATAAATATTCTGCAAAAATCAATACAGCCATGTAAAAGTTGCTTCTGCTTCCTCACAGAGAACATTAACTTGTTTTGGTGGTGTTTGGAAACATCATGCTGGTGGCCTCCTTTCTTGCAAAATGATATCAGTTGGGCATGACTGATGAAAGTGCTGCCAGTTGGCACACAATAATCAGGTTTTCCTCGGAATATAAATTCTTGAAAGATTCAAATACATCTTCAGCACAATTCTCTGTCTACAGAAATGCAGCCAATGGTGCATTTCCCTAAATCCAGGTGGGAGGACCAGCAGAAGGCAGTTTTCTGTGGTGTTTTTTTTTTTTTTTTTGCAGTTGATCCTGTAGGAACGTTCTTATCTGCTCTCCTCACCTTCTATTCTACCAGATAAATCTAGTTTGCCGAGCACTTGGGTGGTAACTGCTATTGTTTAATTACTGAACAAACAGTAACTTTCTTATTTTAATTTGAAAATAAAGAAGTGGATCCTGTGTTTCCCTTTCAAGAGGGTAGAACAAAGGCAGCACTTGCTTAGCACCTGTAATCACTTCAGAGCATCAAAGAAAGTATTTATTGAAACTGCAACCTTTGGCCATACCTTTTTAAGGTAAGATAGGGTTTCCACAGCTTGAAATGAAGACTTACATCAAAACTGAAAAATACTTATCCAGCCTTCTAAACATGAGAACATAAGACATTTTATTAAAGGAATATATGTAATGGCCAAAGTGAACTACTCAAAAAGTATCTGCAAGGTCATTTAGTGTTATATAAACCTATGGCCAAATATTTAAAGATGAGATATTAAGATACAGCAAAAGACCAACCTTTTTCTGCAAGTGACAAAAGCTGCTAGCAAGTGATCAGACAGGAAAATGAAGAGAACAATGAATCAAGAGAAAACATTATTGCTTTTTTTTTTTTTGCTTTGTTCCAATTTTGTAAGACCCTTTATAATGCAATTTTTGAAGTAAATAATGAAGAAAAAGAGTATAACAGAGTATGAGAGAGACACAAACTGCAGATGAGAAATGCTGAGAGTTAAAATGGGTCTGCTGCCTGTGTGCTGTGTTATGTGGAACTATGCTGCCTAGCTAGACCACATCCTGCAGCTGATGGATGCAGGGAGAGACCTCAAGGCATGCAGTAGCAGGGCTGTTTGCTGCTGAAAGATGCTGAAGGTTATGGTCTGTATTAGCATTTCACATTTGAGAAGAAAGGGTAAGCTTTCGTCCTGAGAAAATTGAACGTTATCATAGAAATTGTTTTGATTAGCTAATAGTCTTTAATATCTTCCAGCCTCGTGATAGACTGTATCAGCAAAAGGAAGCAAAAACACAACTTGGAATTTACAAATGTCCATAGGAAACGTCAAGTGATACTTCATTTCCCTGAGCTTTCTCCCTGTAAGTAAAATATAAGTGGAAAATTGACAAGAGTACCCTGTAAGAAATGGAAAACCTTTATCCTAATGATTGTGTGTTTGTTGAAGTTCCATGGAAAGTCCTGAAGCAGACTAAATAGATATGGTCTTATTAATATTCAGTTTCACCATTTTTTTCTCTGCCTGTAATTTGATTCGAATTTTAAGAGATAATTGTTTTGCCAGTTGGGAGACTTTATGACAATACAATAGATTTAGCTCTGTGTACATTTTTTCCCATATTCTAAAGCATGCAAGATCAAGGCTGAATTTTCATTTGTGCAGGAAACTTTTATTTGTGTTTTATGGCTCCTTAACAAAGCATTTTCAGAGTCATTGCTGGCATGCACACGTATAAAGCAAGATAACTTTTTCTTATTGAAAAGCATGGAAGACATGGCAAACGCCCAAAAGTTTTGTCCTGCAAATATTCTTCCAGTGGTTTGTCATGCATTGTCATGAGTGGTCCTATTGAAGTCATCCTTAGATGTAATTAATAATGTATTATTAGTAATTATTAACTTCTCTGTATGCACAGTCCTTTTGAAGGTGCCTTACCTTTGAATAATAATTAAAAAGTTACACAGTAATTACCATAAATTAATGTCAGAACACCGGCTGATTGTAGCAGCTGAGGCCAAAAGTCCACTCAGCCTGGCATTCTGTCTCCAACAGGGGTCATAAGTGCAAGAACGTGGCAAATCTAGACGACATTTCCTTCCTACCCTCCTGGATGTATCAGTGAGCCCAAGCAGTAGAAAGGTGTCCAGATGGTGTCTTTTCAACTCATCAGTCTCCTTCTGAGCCAAGTAGACAACTTCCACTCACAGCGTTTTTAAAAAAGTTCTACCTGTTGCATGAAGCACTATCTCCTTTTGATTAGTTCAAACATTTGTAAGGTATCAAAAGCAATGCCTGCTCTACTGAAACTTTAATGAAAAAATGTCACTAATCTCTTTTCCTGTATAGCGTGTGTCTGGTTGTTAAAGATGTTGTGACGGTATGACACCTCTAAGATAGAAACCCATCATACACTGCAGATTTGTCAACCAATCCAATATGTGTATCTCCATGGCCAGCATAATAACTGAGCGGCTTTTGTTTTTAGAAGAAAAAACAAATGGCCCAGGTTAAATTCAAGAGCAAGGCTTGAGCCGTGTGGAAATAACCTGTATGGCTTTTTACACCACCTGGAGCAGGTCTCCATGTGTGGTCTTCTCTTTTTGTGCTGGAGGGCTGGATGTCTCTGGCTTCTGCTGTGCAGGTGCTGCTGCCAGCAAGCACTGGGGCTTTTCAGGGGTGGGGAAGACATGGGTGCTGGATGGAGTTAATACAAAATTGTATAAAATGCTACAAAACACACTCTTTCTAGCTGGACAGTACTTCAGATTTACAAATTCTCGTTTCAGAAAATTGTTATTCTTTGGCCATGAGATTCAGATGCAAGAGGAAAGACTTGGCAGCCTGAGGAGCTTTACTGAGAAATTACAAAGCAGTCAGCAGACGTCCTGGCACACACATATTCTTCTGAAGGTGGCAGCTGTTCTAGTCTGATTAGCAGCCACGAAACTGGCTGGCTGTAAACCAGACTGATAAACAAAGTAACTCTTTCAATGCCAAATCTACCTTTAGATATTAGAATGAAAATATTTTTAATAAACCGTTGTTTATTTTCTAGTCCTTCAGCACATGTGTTATGCTAAAGCAAGAGTAAGGCCCCATCATGCTGAAAAGGCTATCTGAATGTAGTAGGGATTTTTAGGGACAATGAGACAGTTAAATTAGTTCAAAGTGTTGAATGAGATCAGAAGGACCTCAGTTCAGCTAGTCGAAAGGGATCCTCACTTCCTCTCAGTTCTGAAAAACATTGCTGGCTGTCAGCAGTGTCCAAAATTGTTTTAGATTTAGCCTTTCTGGCTAAGATGGGCTGCTGAACAGCATGTTTGATTCTCAAAGCAGAATTAACAGTGGTTAGCTAGGACTATCTAGGTTGCCTATGGGAGCTGCAAAAGCTGAATGTGCTAAAGAATGGCTCCCCTAATTTTTAACACACAAAGGATTTTGTGAAGGGATAACACTGACTTCAGAGATAAGCAAGTTGCTAAAAAAATTAAATCCCATTCACTATGACGACAGCTGGGGAAACCAAATAAGAAGATTAGTATTAGTCGAAAATGTCGTAGTCGTAAGACTTAGCAAGTCAGCAATTCTTATTTGATCCTGAAAAGCATTGTGATTGGAGAATATAACAGGGTATTCCCTGTTAGCTACCCACCATCATGGTATAAACTTTAGTTACACTTAAATGGCAGTGGCAAAGAATAGTGGAAAATACTAGAAAATAAATGAAACCTTACAGAAGGGGCCAAGATATCTGCAAGATCATTTGTACTCAGTGAAAATTCAACAAAAAGAAACCATATAATTAGTGCCCACTGAAACACAGTCTCCCAGGAGTCTGCAAATTGTCAAAAGCTAAACCCTAACCACATAAACCTGGTACAGATCCCTTAGTCTGCTGGAGACTGTAAGCTCTTTTCTGCTCTCTCTGCTCCTTATGTTTGAGTATTACCATGTTGTGTTGATGAGCTTGGCAGCTGCTCAGTGGGATATCATGTGGTGCTGGTAATGATGTCTGAGGGGAGCTGATCAAGCAGAAAGGCTCTTGGTGTGGAAAACAGTGTTTGTCTACAACCAACCAGACTGTGTAAGGGCAGCTCAGGCTGTCAAACAAGACAGCTTGCATACTGTAATAGCCATGCTGCTAAAAGCAGAGGTTTCCTTTAGAATCAACTGCTCAAAGTTATTAATAGTAGTGAGTGTGTGACCCAATGAAATAACTGAAATGGCATATGGGAAATAAGAGGATTTATCAGTGACAAGATCTTTATCATTTAAGTTCTCTGATACTTTTCAGTCATTTCTGGGCAAGTAGTGTGCTAATTGGTTCAGTTTCCCTGGGAAAAGGAACTGACCCCTTTTTTCTTCACCGGAGAACACGTTTTCACACTTTTAATCAGTATGGTGAGACTGCCTCAAATCCCAGGAGTCTGTCAAAATACATAATAACGCCTGAAAAGTGGTAGTGGCAGGCTGGTGTTCTGGTATTACATTTCTTGGTGTTTTTACCTTTAAGGAAAAAAACTTCAACCTGTACATGAATATATATCCAGATATAAATCATTGGTGAGGATTTTGGTGATTGACTTTTGAGACTGAACTCAGAAACTGGCAGATAAAAGCAGAGTTTAGAGGCAACTGGGAACCCTGGGGGATGCTATCAGAGGTAGGAATGACCCTGTTTACTCCAAAGAATACAAACTGATATCCAGGCCTCTTTTTACTCTCATGTTGATATTTCTCATTAGGATCAGCAACACAATCTGAAAACAAAGCAGGGCTTAGTATGAGAGGATTATGCTGTTCCACTGCCACTGATTCAAACGGATGTTCCTAGATTTCCCTTAATCATACTGGGATGTCTACAATGGCTGCAAGAGACTCTGCTGCCCCCTTGTTTTCCAGCCTTTCACCTACTTTTCATTCTTGTTCTTGCTAAATATGGCTATAGGAATATTTAAAAAGGAATTGTAAAAAAAATTATAAAGTATCTATGTGTTAGCAAAAATAACTCTTAGTGCCAAAGTATTTGCACTAATTGTGAGAAGCTATGTCAAAGAATAGAGCACATCTCCTCTTTGCATTTTCCCCTCATTGTTTCTGATGTTTTACATCACGATGATGCTCTCCCCATCCAGCAGAGGCAAAGCTCTGCATGCCATCTTAAAATCAAAATGGCATTTTTGCAGCCTTGAAGTAGTAGAGCTGGGACACGGATGGAAATCTTTTTCATTATTTTTTTTTCCCTTGATGACAAATCCTCACTAGTAGCAAAACCAATGGAAATAATAATATTTAAAAAGTAATTTAAAAGGCTTCCACCATAAAATAATGGCTGCCTGGTCTATAGACTCTTGTGTGAACACAAGCACAACTTTGTGCCAATATTATATTCAGAAACTATAACTGGGAACACCTGCCTTTTGTTTCATGGAGTGTTTGTTGGTAGAACAGAGTGTTTCAGCCTGGTAGTGTGGGCCATGCCAGTACCAGGACCTGCTCAACTTGGAGAATCCCATTGCATAAGGGCTGCAGTGCCAGCAGGGGGATGGCTGCTGTGAGAGGGAACCATAACGAGTGACCTCCTGAGTCCTGCTAGAGCCAACATTTCTGGGATTTTGTGGTTTTGTGATTTGTGCCTGGATATGAAGTTGAATCTACAGTTTGGAAGCTCTAGAGTCTTGAGCTAACTTCTCCAAGGCCATCCACCTTCCTGTGTGGTTCTAGATCTATAAAATAGGGGTGGTAAAATCATCTTTCTTTAACTCATTAGTTGATTCTTCTATTAAATTAGTTACTGGGTGTGTTTGCAGGACCCATCACCTCTGAGCCATGTTCCCTTCATAATAGCAATGGAAATTAAGCTAGTGTGCAGTCGTGTTGCAGCTGTGATAGGTCATGGGAGAGGGAATTTGGATCAAAGTTTAATATTTTCTGTTAGTTTGGCCCCCACTCTCTCTTAAACCACTTTAAAAAGTATTTTTATAGCATGTTTTATAGTCCCTTCAGGATCATGAGTTAGTTCCTCTTCTCTTACTTTTTTCATATTAGATTTATGTTTTGGCTCAAATCTAAAATAAATGTTTTCAGTTACAATGCTTTTAATCAGTTTTAAGAGAAATGTTTCCCTTTGCATTAAACATTTAGAACAGGAACATGACATGCATGGAATTAAATCATCTGAATATTTATTACTAAAGATTACATGTTGAAGGAAAATTAGGAGTTTTGAATAAAGACAAAGTGTGGTGCCAAAAGGCATCTTGTACATGTGATTTAGTGGAACTGCTCTAAAAGTAAGCAGTTAGCAATAAGGGAAAAAGGTAGTTTGCAAATGGTGCAAAACATGTGGGTCATCTTTATCAGGATTCCTGTTCTTACAGGGCTTCATTTTACTTATGGTATTTGTGGTAGGTTACTGGTTTCACTTTTCAAATGACTTAAACATTTTCACTCTGGAAAGGAAGGTTTGCATTTCCTCCTTTAGGAGCTGCCTTTTAGTGACTACTTTTCAACATGAGATGTGACACCAAACTTGACAGAGAGCAAATATTTGTCCTTCGTTGGTGTTACTACAAAGCCCTTTGAAACAAGCAGGGTCACAGTCTGTTGGGAGCCAGCTCCGAGGCATCCTGACTTCACCATGAATTTTGTTACATGCAGGTATATTTGCAGGGAGAAGAGAAAGCAGCACTTTTCAGAGGAAATGTCGAATTTATTGAGACCAATTCTTCTGTTACTTTCAGATCTACATGAGTCTAGTCCTTGAATGCTTTGATATTACATCATGTCGGGTGACTAAGGTGCCAGCTCTTAGTGTTCCCTAGTGTCTTCCGAGCCCTGAGGCTGTATAAATTGTATCACCTTCTCTTAGCAGCTATTGCCCTCCCTTTCTGGAGGCTGATTGCCAGGAGGAGGTGGTGTGATGGGGTGGCTGCTGTGGCTCCAGGCCACCGGCACAGACTATCAGCCTTGGCACACCACTTCCTGCCTCTGGCTAAGCATCTTGGATCTGCAGAGAATAAAAAAGATTAGTGTCCAGATTTTAAAGGCAGTGTGATATGTAACACAGAAACACAATCTTTAGTCTTTGGCTTCTTAAAAATATAAATACTTGAGGAAAGTATGAAAACCCATATGTCTGGCATTAACTACACTTTGCCCTAAGAAGGAGGCTGGAGGAAAGTGCAGGAGAAATTTGCAGCCTTTATTTTGCATAAGGGGGATGTTAGAGGGCCATGCATTAGGAAGAGCAGTGTTAAGTGTTGTGCATCCAAGTAGGTCTCTGGTGCATTTTCACACTGTTTGTGGGACCTAAGACAGGACTGACTGCCTGCATCTGGCTCAGGGAGTTTCTTTCCTAACAGAAATGGACTTTTGCTGTAGAGGGCAGGAAATGGTCTGTGCGGTGAAAAAAGAATATCAGGATTCATTTAAATTTTTAAAATTCATGACCCTACCTTTATTTATAAATAATAAATAATAGTAATAAATAATAAATCATAATCCTCCAGGGAAGAAAACCAAAATGAACAGTCACTTAATGCTTTTAATGGCCCTGCAGTTCTGAAACATTGTCTGCTTCTGTATTTTCTCTGGAGAGCTGCAGAAATACGGGCTGTTGGGCAGGTGTCGGCATTCATTTTAAATTGTCCATTCCCCACTATAGCTTTTCAGGAAGATAACTTGTTTCTCTTTCAAAATCCATCAGTTTGCTCATGAGAAAGCAGTAAGAGGCATTTCCCAGAAGGTTATGGATGATGAAAAATGTTGAGGTAATGTAAAATACTGATTTAAAACACTGCAGTGTTTGGGACTGTCCTGAGATGAAAGGCAGGACATATAATTCTGTCATACAACATTTCATTACTGTTTCATGATCTATTGTTAGAAAATTGTTGTAGAAAGAATAAAATGCATTTTTACAATAAAAGTTGAGAATCAAGAATGTGTTGTTTTTTTCATGCTTAGAAGAAGAAGGTTTTAATGTATTTGGGACTTGTTCTAGTAACATTATTAAAATATTCTCTTTTTTTTTCAGTCAAGTACAGTATCTGGAGTGTTTTGTGGGTTTGCATGCGTGTGTGAGAGTGTAAAACTTGCCTGCCTCCCTATCGGTTCCCATCACTTCAGCCCTTGTGTTCATATCAATGCATGACACTCGCTGCATCCACTTCATCTGCAATTAAACTTATGTTAAAAGATCATACTTATAATTGTTCTTAAACACATTTACTTAAAACCCAAAGCACAGCTTTCATGGCTAGCTGAAACATCATTTGGGAAGCTTATCATATTTCTTTAACTGTCAGATTACTTTTTTTGTTGTAGTGGGTAACTAGTAACTAGAAAATTAAACAAATCTGCAGATTTGTTTAGAATAGACAGTTCTTACAGTGACTCCCAAAAGCTTTCCAGCTTTTATGTCTCTGATGCTGGGGACTAGGTCAATGATTTCCACTATTACATTATATATGCAGCTATTGATGGAGAAGGGAAATATGTCAAACTTCAAAAATCTGCATTTGTCAAAGAAACAGATCAAGCAATTAAAAGAGATCCAAACTTGTGTTTTAGTATTTTATTCTTTGCCTTTTTTTTTCTTCCATTTCTGCATATCATCTGCTATCAGCAATGCAGGAGCTAGAGCTGCAGACCCCCAAAGTGACAGATTATTATGTTCCTTTCAGATATAATGGAGAGTTAATTTTGAATGAAGTGGGTTAAAGAGATATCCTATTAATTAAAAAAACACAACATCTAACATATTTACATTAGCTGGTGGAAGATACTTCACCTTACCAGCCACGGTGCAGTCAAAGGAGGCTGAAGATTTCAGTGCAATAAGACGTGTATATCCACACCCTGTAATTTTAATGTTTGAGCTTGGGGTAAGACAAAAAGATGTAGGCTGAAAGCAATGCTTGTTACAAGAAGCAGGCCCCTGGCAGTCTGGGGAGGGATTTTGCAATAGGAAGTTCTATTCCTGAAGTCTTGAAAAGACATCAGTGTAAAAGGTAAACAAAAACAACAAATAAAGGTAAGCAAAGAATATCTGCAATCCCTCAGCACACATCAAAACCTACTGATAAAGCAGTAAATTAATTTCAGATACAGAATAAAATACAGAATAAAATTTATTGAAATCTCACAAAATGGGTAGTTGCAGAAGCAAATTGATGGTTTTAATGTGAAAGATGTAAAATACAATTTCATTTGGATTTATGACCATGATCTCATTATGTTGGTTTATGTATTTAAAAGGTATGAAATTACTCATCTCAAATGCAACTGTGGCTGAGCTCATGTTTCTGTAGCAACTCTCAGATAATTGCCAGTCTCTAATATATTTCTAAGTAAAAATCTAAGTGGGATTTGTTATTACTTCTAATTAATGTCCATAAATGAAACATAGTTTTTTGCTCATTATCTGTATCTTTTCTTTTTTTTTTCTAGCAGCATTTTCTACCCCAAGTCTCGGGAGCTTGATTTACTGGTCCCTTTTTACTACAATAAGGAGGAGGAAATAAAAGGCTAAAAGCCAGCATCAGTCCATGTTTTCCTTCCTTGTCAAGTCCCTGCTGGAGGCCTGAGCTGTAATTCAGTTCAAAGATGATGTCCTATGTGCCAGACAAACCTTGAACATGTGCTCTCCTCACAGTCAGAAAATGCAGTGTTTCCATTCCAGGTGGGAAGCTGAACCCATTGGGAGTGAGTCCCCCCACCTTTTAAGGGACTACACAGATAACTGACTCACGGAGAGGGGCTGCTAGTGAGCAGTGGATGCCTTTCTACAAATGTTGGTTGGGGCTCTGGCTTGAAAAGAGTCTGCTGTTGTACTGACCCTTATCTAGTGGTAGCAGAACATTCACTGTTTCCTGAAAACATCCTGCCAGTCTGCTGGAGCCAGCCCTGGGGAGGCTAATACAGTGTTGTGAGGGTATTCATGGTCTGTCAGTAGATGCTGAGGCAATACAGGGTTGTCACTCCATGTTGTGGTTTGACCCAAGCCAGCAACTAAGTACCACAAAGCTCACTCCCTTGGCTCCTGCTGGGATGGGAGAGATAATCACTAGAAAAAAAAAAAAAAGGGTAAAACCTGTGGGTTGGGATAAGAATAGGTTAATTGACATAAAATATAATAATAATATTAAATAATAAGTATTGTATTCAAAATGGAGATAACAGAAGGAGAGAGAGAAATAAAACCCAAGAAAGGCAAGTGATGTGCTCACCACCTGCTGACCATTGCCCAGACTGTCACTGAGCAGTGATCTGCAGCCCCCGACCAGCTCCACACAGTTTATATACTGAGCATGACATTCTATGATATAAAATATCCCTTTGGCCAGATCAGGTCAGCTCTCCTGGCTATGCTTCCTCCCTACTTCTTGTGTACCTCCTCCCCTTCAGAGCATGGGAAACTGGAAAGTCCTTGACTTAGGGTAAGCCCTACTTTGCAACAATTAAAACATGACTGTGTTATCAACATTATTCTCATAACAAAACCAGAAAACATAGCCCTGTACTAGCTACTCGGAAAAAAATTAACTCTTTCCCAGCCAAAAAAAGGATACTCTATAACTGCCCTCCAGCCAAAGCCAGCTTTACATGGTACAGGATTTCTCACCACATAAAACACTAAATAGACAGGTTTGATGTAAGTTTAGTAACAGCTGCTGCGAAGTGTAAGATCTAAAGAGCTTTGTATTTTGCGTGCTGTGAAACTATAGCTCATCATGTCTTTGTTGTCTCCAAACAGTAGCTATTCTTGTCACTGAGAACTCCTAAAGCCTAGTCTTACGTGGCCTCATAGTCTATTGACTCAGAACGAAGAACAGACTGCTGGTGTTTGTGATCTATAGCGTGCTCACCCAAGCAGACATGGCTGAAAAAGACCCCTTTGTGGTGCTTGTTACTACTCCAGAGTGAAGCTGCAGCAGTGACAAGTTTGTTTTCCGTCCCAAGGGGCAGCAAGAGGTCAAATGTGTCTGACTGCAACCCGTTTTTATTATTCATGAAGCAATGCAGAACTCCTATGGCTGACGTGCACCTTGTGAGGATGTTCTGCAGCACTGAGACTTGTGCTCATGACGTACTCTGCCTAAGGCAAGCACCTGGTCAATCAGTTTTCCTATTTGTACAAATTTCTTATGGTGATAGAGGTGTCTTTCAAAATCTTGAGGGGGAAAAAAGGCTGTATATATGTAGATAAAATATCTGAGCAAAATCCCCTCTAGAGTTTTAAAAGGTCTTTATCTTGACACTGCCTGTACAGGAAACTGAGGCACCATTTGGAATGACTGCTGTGCTAGGCTGCTTTATATTAACCTTTAGTCTTTCAAACTTGTCCCTGTCTGAGAATTCAAAGTGATTTACCTTTTGAAACAGGTGGGATTTATTTTAGTGAACTTCAAGTATTTACAACATATATATATAGAGAACATATATATAGCATATATAAAATATATATCCTAGAATCATAGAATCAACCAGGTTGGAAAAGACCTCCAAGATCATCAAGTCCAACACTTGATTCAACCCTGCCATGGTTACTAGACCATGGCACTCAGTGCCACGTCCAGTCTCATCTTAAAAAAGTCCAGGGACAGTGAATCCACCACCTCCCTGGGCAGCCCATTCCAATGTCTGATTATTCTCTCTGTAAAAAATTTCTTCCCAATATCCAACCTAAACCTCCTCTGGCAGAGCTTAAGACCGTGCCCTCTTGTCCTACTGATAGCTGCCTGGGAGAAGAGACCAACCCCCACCTGGCTACAACCTCCCTTCAGGGAGTTGAAGAGAGTGATGAGGTCACCTTTAAACCTTCTCTTCTCCAGACTAAACAGCCCCAGCTCTCTCAGCCTCTCCTCATAGGACTTGTGCTCAAGTCCCTTCACCA
>JAYRBT010000042.1:27459509-27469531 GCA_036023395.1 Myiotriccus ornatus | reverse complement strand
ATCAGCACCCCCAGATCCCTTTCCACCTGGCTGCTCTCCAGCCACTCTGTGCCCAGCCTGTAGCGCTGCAGGGGGTTATTGTGGCCAAAGGGCAGGACCTGGCACTTGGCCTTTTTGAACCTCATCCCTTTGAAACCAGACCATATAGCTAAATCTGAAATATCTACCCCCTGGCTATAGTCAGTAGATAAATAGGCATTTTCCCAGTTAATTTCTTCTTCTTTATATCAAATATTGTTTAATTGTGGTGCACCTCATGATGGAGATATCCAGTCAGGTGAGACAATTTCTTTCAGGAGGCTGTGGTGGAGCAGCTGACCAACCTGAGGCTTTTATGCCTCTGAAGCCAGTTGTTACTTTAACACATCTTCCTTCACCATCTGGTTTTGCAATGCCACTGTGGCTGCCCTCTTCCATTCTTTCAGAAAACCACATGGGTACTTCTAACCTTTACTGTAATAAGTGACTATCTGTTATACTTTGAAAGTAACACTGAAATAAACAAGCAAAAACTTGCTTGACTGTGCACTACCAATATTCTCCTAGTCCGATTATCTGAAGTTGTGTATTCCCATCGTAAGATTTGTCCCATGACATTTAATAGGGGATTATGCCACACATAAGCTGTTGTGAACATACCTTCCCGGTTTCAAAAGCATGGCTGCAGTACTTGAGTAGCAAAGCAGACACCTCTGATCCCTGATGAAGGGTATCATTAAATACTCACACTATTATCCTGATTAATATGCAAATAAGCAATGCTAAACTGTTTATGGGATTCAAACTGCAATCACTGACCCACTTCAACAAATGAGGAATGGAATCATGTCCCACGTAAGAACAGCAAATACATCTCCTTTTCCCACTCACTTGAGCAGAAGGCTCTCGAATTTCATATTTTATGCTCAGAATATAAATAAGTTTCTTCTTGTCTGAAGCTTTATTTTTGTAATATTAAAGCAAATTATTCATCCTGTTTTGTTCATATACCACCCTTCTTTATTAAAGACACATCTGAAATATAAGCAAACACCTCCCCCCCCCCCTCTCCCGCAGCCCATAGTTAATCTGTTTGCATATGGTCCCAATAACAACAGAATAAAAAATTAAATGCAGGTCTTTAGTCTGACTCCTACAGAACGATCCAATAGCACCACCTGCTGCTTACGGGGAACACTGCTCCTTCAGATACATGCAATATATACTGCTTTTATATGTAAAGATAGATATATTCCAAAAGCATCTCTACAGTTAAATCATTTTGAATGGCTATGAAACAGGCTTCTAAATTGCTTTTATGCTTTCAATCTAAGTGTCCTTTTTAGGAAAGGCAGATATTTAAATGGTGATAGACTTTTTGCAATGTACCCCATATATTTAATAATGAAAAGAGATATATTTCCTGGAAAAAGTCTGTTTAGATGTTTTGCTCTTATTGTTTTCTTTGTGGAAAATATTTTGGCTGAAACTCACATCTTCTCTGCAGCACTAAATGGTCTGGTAAATTAGAAAGGCATTACACTGTTTTCAGCGAAGGAGAAAATAGAGCAATAATATTTTTATAAGATCTAGCATGAATAAAACGGTAAAGCATTTCCAGAGATCCACTTGAGGTTGCAGAAATTTAAATTAGCTTGTGTAAGTAAGTCATAAAATTCTTTTGTAAATGAGCAAAGAATATTTTTTGTCCAAATCTAAGTTAATGTTTAAGTCACTAATGAGCATAAAATTTGTCCTTTTCCCTTTCTGTTTCTCTTCCCTCTTGCCTTGGTGTTGGTAATTCATGCCTTCCAGTGCATTACTTGGTTTTCCCTGAATCTTTGAGCTGTGCCTAGCATGTGGGAACCCAGAGAAGGAACAGCACTTGCAACTGGTGCTGCATGGTAGGAGTCCAGAGCCTGCAGGCAGCCCGTGCCAGCATGAGCCCTCGCCTGGCAATGTGATAGGGTCCCTGGGTGTTAGACCATCTCACTGCGATATGGAAAGGCTGGAATAGGCTGTGCCTAGCGCTTTGCTGAAGCAGTACTGGATACCGGCTGACCTGCAGGAGTGTGGATTTGCATGTATGACTTTAACCTGCAGTTAAGTGGCATTATCCAGTATGGATAGAGTAGGATCGAGTAGTACGCAGGGCAGTGGGGACCAAATTGTGTGTTGTGGTTTAACCTGTGGGCAACCATAGCCACTTGCTCACTCCCCCATTGTGGAATGGGGGAGAGAATCAAAAAAGTAGAGAGAATTTGTGGGTTGAGATAAAGACAGTTTAATATGGAAAGAAAAAGCTGTACATGCAAACAAAGCAAAACAAGGAATTAATTCACCACTTCCCATTGGCAGGCAGGTGTTCAGCCATCCCAAGGAACACAGGGCTCCATCATGGGTAATGGTGTCTGGGGAAGACAAATGCCATCCCTCCAAACATACCCCTCTTCCTTCTTCTTGCCCCCATTTTATATGCTGAGCATGACACCATACAGTCTGGGGTCCCTTTGGTCAGTTGGCATCAGCTGTTCTGGCTGTGTCCCCCCACAACTCCTTGTGTACCCTCCTGGCTGGTGGGGTGGCGTGAGAGGTAGAAAAATCCTTGTAAGGTCTGCTCAGCAATAGCTGAAACATTCCTGTGTTATCAACACTGTTTCCAGCACAAATCCAAACCACAGCCCCATACCAGCCACTGTGAAGAAAATTAACAGTATCAGCCTAAAGCAGCAGTGTGGTTAGGTATGAAGGAAACGTATCCATTACAGAAGAGATGAAAGGAATTGCAATTTTTAAAGTGTGGTATACAGGTTAACTGAAGAGAAGGCAGCCTCTAGGATGAGTGGAACTGTGCCATTAGAGCCCAGCAGCACTGCAGTCCCAGGGGGTCCCTTGACTGGAGGTAGACCGGTGACTGTGGTAGACGTGGGCACAGCTGGACCCCATGGCACCCATCCAGAGCACCCATCCTGGACTAGCTTGGGCAAAACAGAAAAGAGGTAACAATTACGAGCCAACAGGGCATTCTGAGTGAGCCCAGGTCTGCTGCTAGCTTTTCTCATGCAGGAGCCAAGTCTCAAGAGTAGGAGAGTGTTTAAGTGGAGTAACTACAACTTCACAGTGGTAAAAAGACTGAAAAAGGATCAAAGACAACTAACGAGAGATCTAGACAGACTTGTAATGAATGCTTGTAATGCATGCAAGAGTGCAGTCAATATTTGCACCACTGATGCAAGAAAGCACAGAAGTCCTGGATACATACTAGTCTGACAGAAAGAAAAAATCCCCTGTAGCTGTCCCTGCATTAAGAATGAGAGAAATAAAACTTCACACTCCACCTCATAAAGAAGATGGAAAATCAGAGGACATGGGCACCAACTTATTCCAGATAGAGCCACACTGCTTGTAGGCAAGTTTAATAAAACCGGTGGAATTGAAATGGAGATCTCTGAGAAAGCAAACGCCAAATTCCTCCAGTAGCCAGTGGACAGTGGCAAAGAAATACAACTGAACAGTTCAAGGGGTGAATTAATAAAATAGATGCCATCTGTTACATCTATAAATTATTGAAATAATTAATTACATTAGTGGAAATGGAAAGTCAAAAGTTTAAAAAAAGGTGATGCAAATGAAAATTATTGAAAACCTAAGTGAGGACATTTGACTTGGATCAAGATAAGCCCAACACATAACAGAAGGAACAATGATTCAGTGCACTACTTTGATGCTGGGTTGTGACTGTACAAAAACAGTTTTCACTGGATCTTAAGGAGTAATACAGCACCTTCAAGTGCCCATCAGGTTTGGTGAAATAAAACTGTGTGCAAAGGCTGTATAGGTTATAATTAGGAAACACTGAAAACAAAATGTACATGTAGCATCTAATTCAGTGGGGTGTGGCCATTTCCAACATGCTACTTTGCCTTCCTTGTAATAATTAGCCTGAGTAATTAAGTGTCATCTTATTACTGAGGCAAATGAACCAGCTGCATCTTCCTGTAAGCAACAATAGCCACCTACAATGCTAAACGTTGATCTGGTGACAGGCTTGTAGAGTTACTGAGTTGTTCTGATACAGTCCTAAGAAACTCTGTTAAAAAAAAAAAAAAAAAAAAAGGAAAATAAAGCATTTCTGGGTTTTTTCCCCAGGTTTAAAGAAATGTATTCCAAAAATAACGTTTTTAATTTTAATACTGGAAACTATTACTAAAAGCAAAATATATCAGCAACACAAATACCGTGTTAAAACCCCCACATTTTCTTTGGGAATAGAGCTTTGCTGAGACAATAGCTTGAAGTATAGCAACTCTTTTGCCATGTCCAGGCTCTCACTGCCATCCAAAACCTACAGTGTACTTCTGAACTGCGTGGTCAGCCTTAAAATATACAGGGTTAGCAAAGGATTTGTAGTGACATTCATGGAATCTCCAAAATTGCCAAATCATTTAGCAATTTCACACAGCATTTTGTAAATCACTTTGAAAGATCTCTTACTTTACAAAAATTACAAAATGTGCAGTTCAGAGAAGGCACCTGAAAAATGTTCACAAGACTGGATTCTATATAACAGCAATGTTTCTAGAGGATACAGGACATCCCTTGTGATTTCAGAGCACACAAGGCAGAACGGAGTGTTCTTTTGTTACAGGAAGATAGTAAGAGGGAATAAAATGAATGGGTCACAGACTCCCGGTAAATAATTCATCAAAAGAACCTTTATGTCCTTTAGGAATATTACCAAGCATATCCTGTGCTTAAAGCCTACAAGAAGTTAACTAATTGAAGAACAAAACAAGCCTGATTACTTAGCTTAACTGGTTACTGATACAGACTAACCTCCTACAGCTCTGTGTTTTAGCAGTCCAACTTCTGTACAGACACTCGAAGTCTCAAAAATTTTCTGAAATGTGACTAGTTTCAACCTATCTAGTTGGAGGCCAGCTTTGTAATTAGTGTTCTTGATCCTCAACTCCACATGAAGAAATTACCACGACAGCTTAGAATGTGTCTGAGAGAGAATATGAATAACAGACTGCGATGGAACTGTTTGGCTCCAGTCCCAGACTGAACTTGTGGTGGTGGGGAAGACACAATTTTGAAATAAAGGAAAATACAACCAAGTTCCTCAAGTAATCTAATCATTGTGGAACAGAATATTCCAGAATAGTTGAGCTGGAGGGACCTACAACAATCATCCAGTCCAGCCACAATGTACAGTTGGAATGGATGATCTGGTGCTGGTTCTGTGCACAGCAAACTCTAGATCCAAGGGGTGGCAAACAGAGTATTTAAGCAAATTAATTTCTATCAAAATGAACTGTAGTATCTGTCTACTGTAGTGGTATCCCATAACTAGAAAGTTATTAAAATTAATAACGGAGAGTGAACAATATTCTTAGAGAATTTTTGTTTCTAGAACCGAATGAAGAGTAACACCTTTTATTGCAGAAACAATTTTAATAAGATCCAAGTGTACAAAAAACTATCAGAAAAAATGTTAGATCAACAGAAAGGTAAAGAGCAATTGTGGTCTTACTGGACAATGCGTATTACATATCTTCTTACTCATTTGAAAGAGAATTGGGACACTGTTTTTTTTTTCCCAAACAACAGTTTTATAATTGTCCATCCCAAATGCTTATTCTGTCTGTTCTACTGCTGCCTCAAACGCAGGAGTTGCATGTTTTGGAGGAGGCTGCAGCTAGAAAGGGTTACTTAATTTTATTGATTCCATTTCACTCACTTTTTTAGAAAAATTCACCTGAATGAGGAGTTTTGTTTTAAGCTTACTTGCAAGTCATGTGTTACAGGCAATAGTTTAGCACCCAGCTTTGGCTGATGTAACATTTTAAAGAATATTTGCTAGTCACACAATTTGCATTACATGTTTAGAACATTATGACTGAAACAAAAGTTGATTTGTCCAAAAGGACAGTCAAAGAGACTAAAAAGATATTTTAGTACCATCAGTGAAAGCCTTTACTGTATTATAGTTACTTCAAGGGTTGTAAAACAGTTTTCTACCGTTTTCAGTTTTTCTTCAGAAATCTGGTTTTCTTGCTTCAATTGTCCAATAAGAGCTTCCAGGGACCTAAGTCTTCCCAAGGTTTTTACCTCCTGCATTTCAAGTAAAGTTATCTTAGAATGGAGTTTGGAAATTTTTTGCCAAAGGTGATCTCTGTCTACGTCTTGTTTGCAGTATGAATGCTCAGTTTGTAATATTTCACTTCCACCATATTCAATCACATCTGTCTCCTCAGTGTCAAGAAACTCTTCCTTAACAGCCAGGAAAGAACTATTTACTATTTCAGCCTGTTCTGGACTCTCAGCTGGCATAATGATAGCAATGACAGATTCTTCACTTCCACTGAACTGTTCAATGTTTTGTGTCACTGTACTCAGTAAAACTGCATCTTCACTTGTTGGCTGTACTTCACCAGAGCAGACAATGTGAGGGACAGGATTTTCAATTGTGTAGTCAGTAACTGGCCCTACAGCATTGTTCAGTTTCAGAGATGAGTTCACGTAGTTGGGATCTGTAAATTGCAAGACTGTAGCTGTACAGCCTCCTGGATCCTCCACAGAAGTATGAACACTGGTAGCTTCCATGCTGTGGACTGCTGCCGCCGTTAAAACAGGATTAGGTTGATGTATATGCTGTGTAGATGAACTATCAAGAATGACACTCTCTGCCTGAAAGTCACCTTCATTTTGAAGTTGCAAGTTTTGAATATGTAAAGGTTTACTGAATGCAGCTGAGCAAACTACTTCTGCTTCTTCCTCTACATTTTCTGCAATTACAGGGTTTTCCTTTGGAGCACAAGGTTCAAGCGGTACAGATGCTTTCTCTGACACTATATTTGTTTGATTCAGCTCTTGTCTCTGTATCTCTCGTGGACTCTTCTGAGAAGAATCTTTTTCCTGGTGGAGGAAAAAAACATGAAAAAATTAGGCAAATCTCATTCTATAGACTGGTATGGTATGGCATAAAGAGTAATTTAGGCAAGCACTGCTTAAAAATTATACCAGAGGTCCAAAAATTCATGTAAGCATCTTCCATAACTTTGCTTTAGGTCCTAAATGTTAAAATACTATTTTAAAGCTCTAAGGGCAATAACAATTTTTGGTTTTGTGTTTTGGTCCTGGTTTTTTTTTGTTTTGTAGTTTGGGTTTTTTTGAACTCTAAGGAATGTGGACTGTTTTACGTAGAACAGTAATTTTAAAAGCACTTGAAGAGAAGCAACTACACAAAGACTGGGTAGCATCTCCTATTACCACCTAAAACATCGTATTAAATATATTAATATATTACATGTACACAGCACAAGATTCTTGCATTAAAGATGCATCGAAGTTATTTTAGAAAGATGTAGCAAACTTTTACTAATGCAGGATATGTCAAACAGAATGTAACAACAACAACAAAAGATTATGAACACAGGCTTGCTGAATAATGAAACATATTCATGCACAATCACATAGGCTGATTTTTAAAACAGCAATTCAATTCTGACAATTAAACTTTGCAATTACTTTTTTGATAGAAAGAAATCTTAGCAGAACAATGCAACGTTAACAGGACTTTAAACAGAAGTTGATACTGAAAGACAATTTGAAGCTTATCCCTTCTTAGCCTTCTTTTTTTCCCCTCTTTCACATTAACTACATCACTACATGATTACATTTAAGATCAGTATGCAAACGAGCTCTTTTATATGTCAGTCACTGAAAAAAAAATAAAATAGTGAGTGTCATTTTTTTCTAGTAGAACTGATTATGAAAACACCAGGCTGCAGAACTTTTACTCATGTACTAGTGTGTACATGTTTAGCCTGTGGACTAAAAAAGAAAATAAAAAACCACCCATAAAAAAGACACAGAAGAAGCAGTAATTTCAACTTTGTTAATTAAAAAAAAAAAAAAAGAGAGACCAGGCTGAAAAAATGGATTAAGAAGGAAAAGTGTATGTCCCAAAAAGTACATATGTAGTCTGAAGTCTCCTAAATACACTAAACTTTGCAATTTGGTTTTATATGAAACTTCAGTCTTAAAAGGACTGGGAAATTTATACAGAAATAGAATTCATTTGGTTACCTTTACCTTCTCAAATTTTAATATTTTGAGATAATGAAGTATTTCCCTTTCTGTGATTTACCAGCAGCTGAAAAAGACCTTTTCAGACTATACTTTTTAACTAGACAAATCTCTTATGAAATAAGTTAGGTAAATGTCCCCCAAATCGTCACCTACCAGAACTGAAATTAGGGCTGAAGGAAATGCACCAAAATAAATCTCGAGACAGTCTGAAGGAAGACCCTTACTTACTTTGAAAAAATTCCGTGTCTATCAGTCCCTGCCCTCACACTGTTAGGTCATTCTCCAAAATAAAAGCACTTGCAAGCTAATATAGAATGGTTACTGATACTGAAATGCTGACAACTAACACTGTTCTTGAGCCACAAACATTTTTATTTAGAGGAAGAAATGAAATGTTTTATGAAGAATCATTTAGCATTTCTGGGAAGATATCCTTCACTTCTTGGTAATAGATAAAGCAAGTTGGTGGTGAACGATATGCAAATATACAATTCTTCGCTCTCAGCTTTCCAAATGCAGCTTGGAGCCCTAGCTTCTTGTTCTCTAATTAAGTCAGAAACACATGAACTAATGATTCTTCCCCAAAGTAAGGAGAACTCTTTCGCATACCTTTGTGAATATCCAGTCCATGTAGAAAATTAAGGTTTGGGCAAGTACAGAACCAGAGGTCAAGATACTGTTGATTTGCTGAGATGGTCACCAACAGGATATGACTTGATGTTTAGAAAAGTGCAGTGAGAAAAAAGTAATGCCAGAGAGAGAAGTGAGATCCCAGCAAAACAAGGTCATAGTATCACAGGTATGAAGAACTGGTATCTCTCTTTATTTTGATAGCGGGGAAGTGATTGGATATATTGACAGGAAGCATAGGATATTATTTTTCCAAACTTGATAGATCTATCTGGGATTTCTCAGATATATATAGCTGATGCAAAAATAGTTTAGAGAAGCCATTGGTATGTTCTTGGCGACAGCATTACATAAAAAGTTTGTTACCTTCATAACTCCACTGTCCATCTTTGTAGGTGTACTATGACTGGTCTGTGGTCACGTGCAAATCAAGAAAGAATGAAGAGTTGGGGAAAAGACACCTTTTATTTAGGTGAAAACACACAGCTTACCTGTAACGGCACAGAAGCATTAAGCAGCAAGGTTCAGTTTCAAAGCTCCCTATTACAACAGCAGCACAGGGAAGTGAGGAATACACTGAAGCAGGGCAGGGGGGGGTTAAAGATATTTCCTGCTAAGTTACTACTGTCACAAATTGAAAGATTTTCTATTTTTATATTTGAGAGATTTATGAAGATTGCTTTTAATTCTAGAGAGCCAAAAGCAGTGTAGAAACAGTTGCAGCGGTCCAAAAAGATAAAGTACTTCTTGATTAAATATTATTTGTTTTGTAAAATTAATTAGCCACATATTTCAGATTCACTACTCAATTAGCTTTAATTCCAGTCCCCACATTTCTTCCATCTCCAGAGGAAGACAGTTACACATTAGAAGAGAATTAGCATAGCTTTCATCAAGATCAGATGCCTGTGTAGCACAGTATTTTTAAGTAACCAATATTACAATCCTGTGAAAGACAAGATGGAATAGTCTTTGTAGAATATCTTTGGCAGCCTACAGCCCTGAGCTCTTAGATGTTAGAAAGGTTAGGGACAGGAAAGAGAAATGTGTAGTTTGAAACTCATACGTTCCAAAGCCAGTATTTCTGTACAGTTAATAAAAGACCTAAAAAGAACATTAAAATATTAAGACTAATTGCACTAGAAAAAAAATTTAGAATCATTTTCATGAAGAATTCAAAATTTTCTATAGTAAATGCTTCTGTAATTTCCAGTTTAAAAAGATATTGAAGCTCCAGTCTGTCGGCGGAGAGGGCACGGAGAAACCGCATGCAGATCAATATGATCGAAAGCAGAGTCTCGTTTATTAAGTGCTAC
>JAYRBT010000042.1:27438769-27459409 GCA_036023395.1 Myiotriccus ornatus | reverse complement strand
CCTTTTGCTGGTTCAGGCTTAAGGCCCACTAATATGGCTTGTCCATATTGTCTGTTCTCTAGTCAAACATCCCACACCAGTCAGAGTATGGTCAGTTGTTCTTCCTTTATGCTACGGAATCACATACCTGTTTTGTGTCAGTCCTGTTGACAAAATATTTTAATGGACAGGAATTCTATTTTTAAAATAAAATATGATTACATTACAGATAATTAGAACATCTGTATTACATCAACAGCTGGTTACCTCTGTACTACAATAAAAAGAGATAAAATTAGGTTACCTCATCATCTGGAGAAGAGAAGATTGTCGGTACAGCGGTGTGTTTCAAGTACCGTATGCCCCATCGCACATCCAGGGAGTCGGGGGTAAAATGGTCACTGCACAGAAGCTGGTGCTTACTTGGAGTCCATGAATCTCGTTTCATATTCCGCAACCATTTCTCAAGTCTCTCTTTATCATGAAGTGGAAATCTTTTTAAAGCAGTTGAAAAGACAAATAAAAACACATTTAAAAAAACCCAAAAAACAACAAACCATTATTTTTTCTTTCTTCTTTTAAAAGAAGAATATCTCATTGTCCCTTATAAGCAACCTGCCCTTACAAGGTATTAAAATAATATTTTTTCAAAAATTTTAAATTTTAAATGGTAATCAGGATGTCACACACATGTTAATCAAATAATTATCCAAATTATTTGTAGTTGGGTATTTGTTCTGGAGTTCAGCAGCAGAACTTCTGCTGATTTATACTAGCCTAGGGTTTCAGAAACTATGGCCAAGATGTTTTGATCCCACAACACTTGCTCAGAAAGCAGTTCTGCTAAGGCGAGATTAAATACTCAGACATGTTTTAAAGAAAGTTAAGATAGGCACTCATTTTATTAATAGTATTTCTAGGGCTTTTTTGTCTTACTAGACACAACTAGTATTTTTGTTCACCAGAGTACACACCGCACTTTGGATTATCAGATAATTTGGCAATGTATTTCCAGAGCAGGATTTGAATTTTGTTCAAAAAGTAAATACACACAGATGCAAAACATTCCTGTATTTCGTGTTTCAGCAATTAAGCTTTCTCACAGCATTAGGAGCACACATATTATTTTATAATTCATAACCAACTTTTCAACCATCTAATCTACCTGAAAAGGAAAATGAAGAGTATACATGTTCACAGGAAAAAAACCTTGATTTTGAAAACACATGCAAACAGTCAAACAAATGACAAGGGAAAAAGAAACATATAATTTACCTAATGAATTGCAATGCCCAAGTTAAAGGGAAATTAAAGGCTCATTATGATGCCTATAGAGTCAAACAGTGAAGTTAATGGGGACATGAACATTCAGACCACTTGGCTCACACCTCTTCTCAGACATGTATCAGGGTATTTGAAACGTACTTATATGTTTCTCTGGTGCATATCAAGTTTATTTTAACTCTAGCATATAAACACATACATAAGTTGAACTCTGAGCACTGCTAAATGAGTACTATTAAGAAAACAATATTCTTGAGAATCATAAAAAATAATAATAATTACAAGAAAAATAATCAGCTTTTGTGTATGTGAAACTGTAAGAAACAGAGTCAAGTGGCCATTAAACCTGACCTGATTGTAACTGTGGGGTGCAAGAAGTATTCGCTGCTGGCAGCATGATGCACAAGAGACACACCGTGATGCAAACAAGTGACTACAGCCTCTCTACAAGAGACACTTCTTTTTACTCACTAAGTTGAAATGGAGTATTCCTAACTTCACGTCTCTTCCCTTAGTTCTTTTTCCTTTTTATTTAACAATCAGTTCTTTTGGTTATGCTTACTACCCTATATTTACAGAATTTCAATGCATAGAACAAAAAAAAAGCGTTCTGCAATGAGACATTCCCACATAACGGAACCTGGGGAGAGACCCTGGAATGCTGTCATCCAAATGCTACAAAAGGCACCAGTCAGTCAGGCTACTCCTTGACAAATCCTAGATCTTACCCTCAAATTTCTGAAGCTGCAGGTTTCCTCCAAAAGCCACATATAGCTATGAGTGCTACACAGGCCCAGTGTTCCAAAACAGCAAATTCAGGTTATTTTGAGAGAAAGACAGCCAAAACGCAAAGGACAAAGGTGCATGTCTTCACTCCTTGCTAATCTTTTGAATTTATTGCCGTGTAAGTTTTTTCAAGTTACCAAGGAAACAGAGAAAGCTTTTGATACATCCAGCTCTGAGTATCTGCAAGAATGCAAGGAATAATGCTGGCAAGAACACAATAACCTCTGAGGGACAGGTCAGAGGTTCAGGCTTTTCAAATCCTGCCTACTTACATCATGTACACCCAATGGCAGCATTGCACATACTACACAGCATGCCACATCACTAACAGAGCTTAGCCTGGGTGTTACTATAGAGGTCCAAAAAAGTCTCTCACTAAGAGGATGGTGATCATGTCACCAATCACACCCTTTCCAAGAAGGTCTTGAGAACATTTGCAATCACTCTTTGTGTGGCAAGATACATGCAGGTACCACCAAAAATGCCAAGGCAGTGGAAAGGTTTATTCTGAAGACGTGAACACTGAAAACTCACAAAGGAAAAGCTGCACAAAGCTGCAAAGCAGCGCTGGGCCTGAGAGAGAACCCAAACTCCTGTTTTCTTCTAGGCCTCTTCTCTGTCCTCTCTGCTGCGCCTGCCTGTTTTACCTCTCCACATTCCAGGGAATGGCCCACAGAGGCAGATTTTCTCTGGAATGCAAGAGGGAAAAGAACATCCCCTATCTTTAAAAAGTGGTTTTTTCTTAGGCAGAAAGTCTCCTCAAGTGAATATTTAATTAAGCTCTAATTTCCTCGAAATTAAATCTTCTAAAAAATGAACACCTATCCCTACACTCTTGCAACACACCACTCACTGCTTTCCCCAAACTCAGGTAGCTTCAGATAGAAAACAAAATAATCTGTAGCTAGAGACAGATTGTATAGTTAAATTTATTATTTTAGCTTAAGGGCACCTTTGCCAAAACATGATCATGGTTTAAAACCCCCTTACTCATCAACAAAATCTGTTCTCTGGTGTAAACAAGAACAAAAAAAAAAGGAATATGGAAAGAGGAAGTGGAGAGTATTTATTTAGCAGCTGCCATCACTACGTAAGTCAGAGAGGTGAGGAAACGAAACAAAGAAGGGCCAGGTTAGGCCAGCTGAGATTAGGTTACAGTTAAAACACCTGGAAGGGGCTCAGATCCCAAACCACAAAGCAGCAGAGGACTCCTTTGGGGGTGGTAAGAGGCAAGGGAATAGAACACTTTAAATCAAATCTCAGCACCCCTTCTACAGGAGCATGATACTTGGAATGCAGCACAACTCAGTGGCTAGATGAAACACCTGTGTTCTTGCAATCATCTCTGTAACATTTGAATATGAACGTGACAGTGCTCAAACTTGTTTTGATTATCCATGTGGCGCTCACATGCTCTAAAGCACAAGGAAAAATAAATTTGCGTGAATAAATTGCCCGTGTGGGGCCGGGCCGGGCTGAGGTGAGCGAGGGGTGGCAGGGACGGGCCGGGCTGAGGCTGATGCATTCCACATTACAGATGTGCCAGGGAAATGAACTTTTCTTCAATCTAAACTAAAATTTCTTTCAAAGCAGTCTTCTGTGGTCTTCCTACACAGCCTTCCTTATCTCGAAATAACTATGACTACTCAGAAACTGAAGCCAAACTTCTTTTGAGGTATAAATTTTACCAAAACATATTTTGAGGCTAGCTGTGAAATTTTTTATTTTTTTATTTTTCAATTTTTTGTTAAATTCCTTCTGTTGACAAATGGTTCCACACTATTATTTAACACAAACATATTAATACTTAGTTACCTGCACTGTGCTTCTCTCAGGATTGTGAAATGCTGTTTATAACTCACCATTTCGTGAACTGACAGCCACGTAACCACAACAGTCCATAGGTTACTGTGGGCTGGATGGCGACTCATCCATTCAGTGGCTGGATAGTACAACGCAGCCATCATAAACTGGTTTTTGGCAACAGAGCTGGTCATCTTCCAGCCAACTCAGCTGCTTCCAAACAAACCAGCAATGCCTCTGTTCACAGTGCAGGCAAGCCAATAATTCTAATGAGAATATTTAATTTTAAGGAATCAATATAGGTTTACTCTCCTACTCTGCCAGGCTCTTCCCTTGGCCTGCAATGCCATACACAGGACATACAGGCGACGGCACTTCCAGTGCCTCCAGTACCGCCTGCTCCTCTGGAACAACCCTTCCACACAGGCAGCAGCGAAGCAGGCTAAAAAGCGCAAATTTTATTTTTTTATCCGAATCTCTTGGTTTTAATGGATCCTCCGCATCTACTCCAGAGCCCTTGGAGGCTGGCGTATCCCCCCCTCCTTGCAGGCAAGGTCCGTCCGCCTTGCGGGGGGCGGTGCGTGTGATGACATCCCAGTCTGTCCACCCTTCGTCCCCTAAATCTTTCCCTTTTCCCAGAGGGTTATTTCCCTCCAGCCTCCCGGAACCAGGCGGGGTTCCAAGGCGACCACCACCCTCCGGAGTTCCGCCTCTCGGCCATTTATTTACTTCCTCGGTTATCGGTCGCTATCACCCCCACGGCCAGCCCTCACCCAGACCCCAGCCCGCTCCGCGACCACTCACGGGTAGAAGCTGAGCTTGCGCTGGTCCCTGGCGCTCTGTCCGCCGCGGTTCTTGCAGCGGGTGGCGGCGCAGTACCGGGGCATGGCGGGCACGGCGGGGCAGCGGGGGGGGACCGGGACGGGCACCGGGACGGGCACCGGGACCGGGACCGGGCGGGGCAGGCGGGGCCGCCTCCCCACAGCGCCCCCTGCGGCGGGGGGGGCGCGCAGCCGCCCGCCCGCGCCGGGTCACGTGGGGCCGGGCGGCCAATGGCGCAACGCTTCGTGTAGGAACTGCGGGGACGGGACTGCGTGAGCGCCGGCAGCGGGCGGGAACGGCGGCGGGGCCGGGCCGGGCTGAGGTGAGCGAGGGGCGGCGGGGCCGGGCCGGGCTGAGGCGAGCGAGGGGCGGCGGGGAAGGGCCGTGGCCGCTGAGTGAGGGCTCGTGGGAAGCGGAGGGTGGCTGAGGGGGCTGGAGCGAAGGCGGACGCGGAGGAGCCGGGGACGGCTGGAGGTGGGCTGGGGGGCGGTGAGAGAAAGAGGAGGCGACTCTGGGACTCGGTGCGGGGCGTTTATTGCCCTTCGGACGCCTCTGGGCCCGACTGCTGGGGTCTTTCCCGGGCCTGGCCGATGTGGAGGTGGGACAGGGTCCCTCGGGGTGGCTGTTACCGCCTGCCCGGTCCCGGCCTGGTGCTGTGTCGCTGCCCTGGCTGTGCCAGCTCCTGCGAGTTCGTCAGAGGTCTGGATAGGCAGGATGATGCCAGCAGGACTCCGTTTCCCTGAGTTCCAGGGGTGAAATTCAGGAACCTTCTCCTAGATCTGTTTTCGGGTCAGTATAGGAGAGGCCAAGGCGATTACAAGCCCCTGAGTTTGACAGCTTGCGTGTAGCTGGCTGAGGACTTGGAGACTTGCTTACTCATCGGGTTAGTCGTGATAGGAGAACCAGTGGGAGACTTTGGTAACTTTATTACTGTGAATAAATTGTTTGCAGAAGTAGTTATAGGACACGAACATTCCACAGGATAGTGCATAGCAATTCCTGTAAGCAGAGCAATGGCAGACCACTAGTGATGCTGTGGATTCTCTGAGTGTCTGAGACTTCAAATATAAGCATTTATGCAAGATCTTTGTTAATTACTTTCAAAGGTGCAAGGTGAAAGTAGCTTCTTATTTTCTATATGTGACAGACTTTATTTGAGGTACAGCATCCTCAAACATCACTTCATCCCACAAGTATTGATAGACGCTAATAAACTAATAATGAACTTACTGAATGTTATCACGCCTGCAATACTCTGGATAAATATTAGACAATGCAATTCTTATACTGAGGGAGAGTTCTGTAACTACTTACCCAACAGAGTTAAGTAGGAAGTCTGTGGAATAAGATCTTCATTGAAAGACGTACCTAAATAGAGTGTAGTTCTTCATAATTGTTAGAAGAGACTGTTCTGTGGCATGAGCTTAATTTGTACAGAGCTTAAGAAATTCTGGAATGCAGTTTAAGTAACTGCAGTGCATGGCCATGAAAGTGCAACTTACCTGTCCCTTTTCCATTGAGAAAAGTAATGGAGAAGAGACATAAGCAGAGTAAGTATTTAAAAGAGACTTCATTTTAAAAGGGGCCATAGAAATAGTCGGGAATGGCAGGTCAAGCATTTGACATCTTAGTTAATAGTAGGAACACGAAGATACTGACAGCATATAAAATAAGTGTTTTCTAAAAAGTAAATCGAATAACTGACAGTGTCTAATAGACTTGCTCTGTCTTTCTGATAACTTTATAAGTTTAAAATGCTACCTATATTGGAGGCATGTTTCATTTGCATTTGATTTTCATTTAAATCTCATTCTTGAGTCTCATTGATTTGTTCAAAGGCAGTGTTAAATCTATGTACGTTATTTTAAAAACCAGTGAAATTTAAGTACTGCTTTTTTAATATGGTTTAGAAATCTAATACAGCAAAGAACTGTATTACAGAAATTCTAATGTAAAACTGTAGAAAAAGGCAAACTTGGGTATATTTCGTTATGAAGAATAATAGAAGTTGAGATAGTTAGCCAGAGCAGAAAATGTAAAAGGAGCGACTTCATGATCACAGGCTCTCATGAGTTATAAAAGAGGATTTCACTCTTGAAGAAGGACATGAACGGCCCTTTTTGGTGCTTTTCAATGTTCAGTAGAAGGCCGCATGTGATGATGCAAGCTTGATGCAGGTGTGGGGAAATGAAGTAAAATGAAAACAATCTCCGGTGTGAGATGAACATGTAAATCTGCATCTATAAAGCACAAAAGGAAGAAAGCCCAAAAGGTATGGAAGGATGTAATGTGTGTAGTTCTTAGTGGCCAAGGGGTAAAGTTTCAGGTTAGTGAAGCGCTGAGAGATAATACGTGGGACAGGCTTGTACTAAAAATATGTTTGGTATCGTGCACAAAGAATACTGAAAAGATCTGTCTGTTTGGTATCTAAGTACACTGATCAAAATACAATTTGTTTCAACTGCTGCCCCTTAACACTTGATATCATGCAGGCTGCTGGCCAAATAAATGCTTTAGAGGGCATGGGTACATTAATCTTGCAAGCCTTTTGCTCTCATCTCACAGCATTCATTTTAGCCCCCTATTTGTCTATTAGAAACAGTATACTTCTTCCATTTTTGATGCTTTGGTGCTTATTCTGTTTAGAGGGTATTGATTTTCAGGGAAAGGCTTTATTTTCTTATGTACTCAAAGGTTTTGGACTCATCATGACAAATATTTGAGTCTTACACTGCGTAATAGAAGTATTCTAACTTTAATGGTACTCACTGTAATTTGTTTATTCAGCTTTCAGGAAAGTAGTACCATTTGTCTCTGAGTTGTTCTTATATTACACTCAAATCAGTGTAAGCAGGTTATGTCTGGTATGGTCAGGGCTTGGTTGTACATCCTGCTGGTTTGACGTTGGTCTTTGAACATTTGCATATCTGCACTCTGTGTTTTAAATGTAATATGCACAGACCCTGGAAAATTATCTGGTCTCTCCTGGTAGGAGGAGCTCACCCTGTCCTTCATAAATATCATGAAAGATTGTGGCTATGGGGAACTGATTTTTTTTTTTTTTTTAATGACTTTGTGTAGTAGCTTTCCCCCTAAGTTCTTTCCTCCTAAGTTTGTTTCAAACTTAACTTTTGGACAGATACATTGCTGAAAAAAATTTACAATTTCTAATTATTGTTGAAAATGCTTGTCTTGTATAGAAGACTTCTTTTTTGTATTTGGTTCCAACACTGAGAGTTGCATGTGTAGATCTTTCTATGCAGTGGTACTTATCAGATGAATTCTTTGATATCAGAGATATGGTAGGTGTTTATACTACAATCTAATATGAAAATAAGCTTTGTCCAGCCCATCGTAAGTAAAGGAAAATGTGCACTATTTGGCTGAACTCTGTACTCTAAATGAGTGATTTACTCTTTATAAATGTTCACCTTAGGTCAGTTAAATGACTTTGTGAAGCTGAGCATGAGTGTCTAACAGTCTTGTCCTCCTGCACCTCCCAGTTGATCTTCAGGCCACTTGTATTTTCAGGCTCCTATTGTTGCATTACCTAATCAGTCTCCAGTATTGAGTGAGTTTTTGCAGCCTGGTCTTAATTTAGAGCTGCTGTGTTTAGAAGTCTTTCTAGGATTAGTGTGAAGTTACTTAGCGATGCCAGTTAAAATGTTTGATGCAATGAGTTATATTGTATATTTACTTTGGTAACTTTGTGGGAGAATGTTCAGTTAAGAATAAGTGTAAAATAAAGATGAGGACTAAAGTGTGCTTGTGATGCATGTGAAATGTGAATTTGCAGTGTTTTCACTTACATATTCTGTGAATATGAAAATAGTGGAATGGAGTTTGACACGTGAAGCAAGTCTGTCATTGACTTCTGAAACATACAGGTCCTCCTCTTCCAGCCTGGAGTTGTAACTTTAAATTATTGTGGAATGTGAAATAACTTGTTCTACAAATATATTTCTTTTTCTTTCTAGGAACCGGAGAAATGGCCACTACACAATCTGTCTTCACATTTGCTCTCTGCATTTTAATGATAACTGAATTAATACTGGCTACAGAGAGCTATTATGATATCTTAGGAGTTCCAAAAAATGCATCTGACCGCCAGATCAAGAAGGCATTTCACAAGCTGGCTATGAAATACCACCCAGACAAAAATAAGAGTCCTGGTGCAGAAGCGAAATTTAGAGAAATTGCTGAAGGTAATGTACACTTTTGTCTTATATCTGGAATTTAAATGGACTCTGATTTTACTGAATAATGGGTAAAAAGATTTTTTATTTTCTTAATTCTACTTCTGTGCTGTCAAATGTTCAGCATCACTATCTGACTTGTTTCTGTGTCCTTACACATAGGAACAGTTTATGCATTTCTGCTAATTAGGCTTTTTGGCTTGCGCCTCTTCTCAGAAAAAAATACTTGATAGTAGGACAGCTTTAGCCCTAGGAGGTTAATTCTTATCTTTTGATCAGTTTTGTAAGATCCAGCTCAGGATCACTACTAGGCTTCAGGGGTACCTAACAGCAACCTTCCAGTAACTATAGGGAGTTTATAAAAACTCAGCAGGGTACTTCAGTGGTTCATAGTGGCAGTACAAGAATTTTCAATTGTTTATAAGGAAAAATTTTCTCACTTTGAGGATTGTGATTGGAATTCATGATCCTAAAGAACTTTTTCAATCTTAGCAATTCTGTGATTCTGTTCTACAGGCCAGTGTTGAAACAGGTAGCTTAGATAGGTTGCGCGGTCTCTAGCCTTGGAAACTTTTCAGGAATGACTGGGTAAAGCTCTAACTAACCTAGTCAGACCCTTTGAGCAGGAGGTTGGAGTAGCAACCTTCTGAGGTCACTTTTACCTTGAACTATCCTGTGATCCTAGGAATACACCATTCATAAGTACTTTGTGGCAAAATGTAATAGTGGAAGTGAATAATCAATGGAAGACAACTTGCTGAAGAGTAAGGTGTACCCGCTTCTGTTCCCCATGGACTCTTATAACATCCATCTATTTGTGTAGTCCTCCTAACTAAGCTAATAAGAGATTTCTGTATTTTACCTTCTTGTCTGCAGAATTTATTTTGAAAGACAGGCAGTTAATAATATAATGAAAGGGAGGGACAGTCCTTTTAGGTACTTACTGCAGTTGTTAGCACCTACTAAAGGAGGAATTAGGGACTCTTTAAGTGTTTAATTATATATCATAATTGAAAGCCTTTGACAGATGAGAAGATGGAAGTGTTTGAAATACTTAGTTATCAGAACAGGTATGTTATCTGTCAGAGTTTCTGCCCTAGAACACCAGTAGCTGTAGTTGTGGACCAAATATTGGAGGAAAACCTAGTTCCACGTTGGGTATATCCAATCACAAAATCCAGGTTTATTTTTGAACTTTTGAAAAATTGAGAATTAGAACGTAGGGGAAAGTCATTGTCTTTATTTTATCTACTCGATGTCTATCTTGTTGCTTAGTTGTAAGTGTGGTGTAGCTAGAATGTGCTGGCTGGCTGGGAGGTAGTTTTGCAGACATTGCGCTTGTTTCTGTGACAGGAATGCAGCAGACAGTTTGTTTTGTTAGGCAGAGCTCCTAACTCATCCTCCTTGCTTCAGTCTTTCTGATCCCCACATCTCATTGTTTCTTTCAAATATAAACACTAATATTTATTGTAGCTAAACTATGTTATATTATGCAAGTTTAAAATTTTGAGGTTATGATCTCTCCTCGTAGTATAGCTGTGTTTATTATTATAAATAACTATTTTGAGACAGCTTATTTTGGTTTGGAGAAAGGTAAACAAATGTTGAGCTTGATTGGACTTGAATGTTGAATGAAAGTCTTGCTTGAAATTTGTCTGGTTGAGGGAGTGGGAGGAAGCTGCTTCGCTCTGTATTTGTGTGTGGTTTTCTTTTTTTCCTCTTTTTTAAAATGGAAATGAAAATTTTAACCTTTTTTTTTTAATGGCACTAGCATATGAAACACTATCAGATGAGAATAAACGAAGAGAATATGATCAGTTTGGCCGTCACGAAGGACAAAGAAATAAGGGAAGCCCATTCCATCAGTCATTTAATTTCAACTTTGATGATCTGTTCAAAGACTTTGACCTATTTAGTCAAAACTCACGGTCAAAAAAGCACTTTGAAAATCACTTCCGAAGCCATCGGGAAGCTCACAATCGGCAAAGACGTTCTTTCCAAGAGTTCTCCTTTGGAGGTGGACTGTTTGATGATGTGTTTGAAAATATGGAAAAAATGTTTTCGTTCAGTGACTTTGAAAATGCTCACCGACATGCCGTGAGAACTGATGCCAGGTTTCATGGATCCAGCAAGCACTGCAGGACTGTCACTCAGAGACGAGGAAACATGGTTACTACTTATACCGACTGTTCTGGACAATAATGTTTCTTTCCTTCTTTTCTTCTTTTCTCAAGATCTTCATCATCTTTTTTGGTTTTGTGCTAACATGGAAAAAAGTCTTTGAACTGTTTGCTCTAAAGAACACTTAACTGCAATTTCTTTATAGTAGTTTGAAACTAATCTTCAGAATAGAAACAACATGCAGTTGGGAAGTAAAGTGTCAGTAACTACTTAGAATGGGAGATAAATATTCTCATGTGAAAGAAAAAAATTATTTCTATTTAGTAAACACTTTGCCTAAATTTGAACACAAGATATATATATTTTTCATTTCAGAAATGTAATATAATTTTTTCATATATGCCAATTCAGGACTGTTTGTGTTACTGGTGCATGGATTGCAGCAGAGGAGATACTTTAATTTTTAAATGCTGCTTTTTTGTTCAGTTGTGTCTTTCCAAGTTTGCACTTGCAGTTTTTACCTGATACGGACTCACTGTGCAAATGCGATAATTTACACAAAATAGCAGCAGAAATAGGATTTGCCTGGGTCTTTGTTACTCTCTCCAGCATTGCAAAACTATTAATAAAACACCTTCTTTTTGAAGTTGGAAAATAACAAGAGGGAATAAGATTGTGAGTGATGTAGGAATTAGTTTTACTTCTTAATAGCCTTCCATTGGCCTGAAAAGATCTTAGTATTGGAATGATCCTTGACTTGTTTAATGGATATTAATGTATGTAAGTTTGTGTGCATACAAGGTCTTTTTTTTTTCTTCCCTTCCAAATTACAAATCTCTCTCTAACAAGGTTTGGAAGAGCACACCCAAAACACTCTTGTTTTATGCTTATTATTATACCGTATGTGCAGTGCAGCTTCCATAATTTAATTTATTGAATTTAAATACTCCTCAGTGCTCTAGTGACCTTAAATAAGTTAAGCTTGCTTACAGTTTCCTGGTGTTCTGGAAAGGGTCTAAGTAAAAGATAGATAGTGTTTATATTGACAGATTTATTGCCTGTCAGCAGGAATTTTTCAGCTTTGTGATATGAAAGGTAAATTCTTAGCTTAACCATAGAGAAAAACTGAAAATTTCTATCCTTGTATTCCTTGTGGAGCTGGAAACTGCTAATAAGGACAGTACTAATGGGTATTGATTTCAGCACCATGGAAACCCACAACCAGTGAAAACTACTTAAAAAAACAAAACAAAACAACCTCAAGGCCCCCAAACAAACATAAAAAACCCCCTACAACAAACCCCCCAAATTCTTTAGCTGATTTCAATCCGACAGTTCTATTTTAATTCTTGGCTAGTAATACAGGTCTAGTATATTAAGTTGGTTACCCTTAGTAAGATTTCTGTCACCCACATGTTGCTGTCCCTAGAGAATTGTGAGATAAGAATTTACCTTTCAGGTTGATTGCATAAGCAAAATAAGCATTTTAAACAGCAGTGTTCTCAATAGTCTTTGAGTTCTTAAAATCTTTATTAAAAGAGATTTAACCCTTTGCTTCTTGGATGGGTATTGAAAGCTGCCTATTTGCTAAGTAACCTTCCCCTCAAGTATTATTGCTTATTCAGTTTCATTCACTAGTTACTTTGAATGGATTGTTGTGTTATATTAAGTGCTTTTCCTTTTCCATGTTCTTCTTTATTTATTAATATACTAATACCTCATATATGGTCTTTATAAAAAGCCAGTAATTTGTGCAACATTATCGGAATGTGCAATATTCTTATAGAAGGAGAAGTGCTGCAGTGAGTGTGTTATTTTCACCCTTTTTCTGTGTAAGTAGAGATTTTTGTTTCTTCTGTATAATTAATATATAATTGAACTGAAAGTTGTATTTCATGTAGATTTCTGCATTCTTTTTCTTTAACATACTCCTATCAGTCCTGTGCATGAATCAGACTGTCTGCTTGACTCATACCACATGGGCATCCAAGTGAACAGATGACTAACTTAAGAGTTCTGAGTTACTTTCTCTTACAAATATTAAGTATTAAATGTAAGAGCATATTAGTGAATGTCCTCTGGGGATGATGACTGCTGGAACTTAAGAGGTGAGAGGCAACTCAAAGCAGGATGCAAAGGTAAAATGTAATGCCTTTCTTAGTCTAATGAATATTTTCATAATTAAAAAAAACAAATTGGAAACAGCAGAATGAGCAGTTCACTTGGGTCCCTTCCCTAGTCCTGGATTAGAGGAATGAAAGCTAAAATGAGCACTGTAACTTGTAGGAAACACAGCCGCCCCCAAAATTCGTGTCTTCTAAGTGACTGTATTCACAATCTTTCACTTTAAGCTTTTAGGTGAAAATAAGGGTCATTGGCTCATACTAGGCTAGTTTCTCCTCTTTAAGAATCTTCCAAACTTCCTACCAAGTGTACTTGTTTTTCTTATAGTCAAAGTATGAAACTGATAAAACCGAAAGGGTTGCCAGTTTTCTAGCTGATACACCTTAAAAAGACTTCTGCCTAGCCTTATTTTAACCTGCTTCTGTATTATTTCTCATAGTCACTTGGCATGGCGTAACTAACAAATACTTCCTATTAGTCCTGTAGCTTCTCCAAATCATCTTCCTGCTTGTTTTGGGGTTGATTAAAGGTAAAATCCAAAGGAAAACGTGTCAGGAGTATTGCAGAAACCTGTGTATGGCTGTCCCTGTGGTTTGCTATGATGGGTGTGCTTTGAACAGACCTTAGCTGGGGAAATTTGGGCAGGCTCTCCTCAGCCAAGAGTCTTCAGTTCCATGGCTCTCAGAACACAAGCTTGCAAAACATGTTGTGCTTCTCACTTATTCAGAGCTCTTGCACATTCTCTTCCTATTTATAGCGTTTGCTTCATGGCAGGCTCTCCAGCGGAAGTCCTGGTATAACCTTATGACACCCCTGACTTCAGAGTTTATTAAGTGCCATCTTTGAGCTCTCTTTGAGCTCTTGTCAAAAGACCCAGCAAACCCATTTTTTGTAATGCAAGGGTGAAAAATAAAGTTAGGAACAATTTTTTGAAAGGCATTTATGCGTATGTAGCTCCAAATGATTTAGTTTTTAAAACTTGATTAAGAAAGTGTGGTTTTTTTCATGGTTTTTTTTTTCCCCATTGTACTTTTGAAACACAGTATCTAATGGAGATGAAAGTACTGTAAAGTTAATTAGGGTGCCATTACATTAAACATGTGAAAATTAATGGTGTGACTTGTCTTTTTGTCTGTTTTTTTTTTTTCTTTCAGGGTGTAGATGGAAACCTCATTCGAGTGATTTGTGTGGTGCTAGCATTTTATGGCATGTTTTGACCACAGCATTTTCCTTGAATGAGATGATGGGGTCGGCAGGGAGAAGGGGTGGAAAGAAATTGAGTCAATTTGACCTGTTTTATATTTATATTTTCTTGGAGATGTTGGGAATGGATTGGAGTTTAGGCGTTATGCCTGTAAGTGAAGCAGACAAAAAAGCCTGTGCAAAAGGACTTTTCTGAGGCAGTGGGTATGAGCTGAAAGCCTCTGCCTCGAGCCTGTGCTCTGACTGCCCCACAGGTGTGAGAGGGCAGTACTACCACTGCTTACTGGCCTGGAATGCCACAGGGAAGTGCAGGTTCTGAAGCCAAGGTCAAGGTGCTGTTGTTCTGATTCAATAGTTTCTGCTTGAAAGTTCTTGTTTTCTGAGTCTGATATTTGGAAGGTGGACTACATGAAAGTTTGGGGATTTGGTAGGGCTCATCTGACCACTTCTTATTAGAACCATCTTTCCTGGAACCTAAGCAAATCTGTCATCATAATTATGCAAACGCAGGTTTTGAGATTTAAATATGTTGGAAACAATGTAAGATCCACATTATATTTTTATGGTGAGGAGCATGGAGGTTTTTTTTAAATATCTATAAATTGAAAAACCATCAGAAGTGTCTGTTGGACTTGCAACAAAAGCCTTGTGTAGAGTACCTTGGCTGTGCCACATATGGGACTCTGTTTGGAATAAAATGCCGTTTGGAGACTTGTTTGGCTCTAGTAGCTGTTGTGGTTGAGCCTGACTGGTCTGCCCTCTGGTAGTGAGTGATTCACACAGCCGTTCTGCTGGCTCCTGTCATGTGGGCAGCTGTTTCTTAGGGACTGGGCAGAGACCAGCTTTGTAGCAGCCACTTAGCAGTTGTGATATCCATTGACTGTCAGTCACTCTTGGAGTAGGTCTGAATCACTTCTAGGTTAAGTCCGTGCTTCATGCTTGACTCCTATTTAGTTTTAAAAAAACAAAAAACAAAAAGAACCACAAAAAAAAAATAAAAAACCAATACCAAACCCCAACAAAACTGCTTTGAAGTGATGGTACTCCAAGGCTTAAGCACAGTGGAAAATACTGTTTTATTTGGGGCGTGTTACCTATTAAGCAGTGATGTGTGATGCGACAGCACTTAAATTTCAAGCAATACAATAACACTGAAATGAACATTACTGCTTGTGTCATTCCTAAGGTGGTTGCAGTCACACCAAAAGGTGCTGTGGAAGAACTCAGTCCTTAGGGGTCGCTGAAGGATTCTGTCAAGGATCTGAGACACTAAGTGTGGATGGTGGACCATCTTGTCCAAGCAGTTGTTCTGGGACAGTCTGTCATGGAATGAACGTGCACTTGGTACCAACATATATATATTCGCTTTTAGTGTGTGTGTGAATGGGGGGTTGTGTTGTGTTGCTGGCCTTTTTAGAGTCTAAGCTGTGTGTTTCTCTGGGGTGGCAAAACCTGGTGCACCTCTCGAAGGTACCTGTGACGAGAAAGAGGGAGGTGCCTGACCCAGCTTTACTCAGCCTGACACCTGCTCTCCAGCCATAGGCAGCTAGGAAGGGGTGCTGGCCTATTGATCAGCAGTGCTGATGCAGTGGACCTACTGACCACTATTGATCAGTAGTGCCTGTGTCTGGTTCCTTCAATAGCTCAATTCATGAACCTATTGTTTATGGGGCTGTAATGTCTCAAATGTTAAGCTGAAGAATTCTGGCTATTATAGGTCTGGTAGCCATTTGCAGTGACTTCAGGGGCATTACAAATGTGCTGCAGGATATAGATGAGCTGCAGGATGATGTTTTCAGCCTGATCGGGGATGTGGAGGGTAGGGTATTGTTTCAGAGTCCAGAACGCCTGCTGTTTAGGGTGCATGAGGTCAACCTCCTCTAGAAATGCAGAGTATTGAGTAGTACGCACCAATGGCAATGGACCCTAGGGCTACCTGTGTTTGTCTTCTGAGACTGTAATTTCCGGTTTCACGTTTAACCCTCTTTGTAGCCACCACTTGTTACTAAATTTTTTTTTAGACAGGAGAAAGAAAATATATTTTAAATGGTTACTTGTTGGATGATATTCCCATAATCTATTCTCATCTCCCATTGTCATGGAAATGAATATACTAAATGCGAAATAGGAAAGATTAAGTGAGCCTTGTCCAAGGGGTAGCACTTGACTTTAATCCATTTTACTTTAATGCCTGCCGTTTGCAAGATTTTTAGCCTTGAATATGCAGGATTTTGGGTAGTGATCGAATGGCAAGTTGTGTATTATGCCCCCATGGCAGGACTAACATACCTTTCTCTTCTGTGCAACAATAGGCACTTTAGGGAACTCAAATTATAAAGTGGAGCTGAAGTGCCTGTCCTGTGGCAGTGTTTGCCAGACTCCACCTGGCTGAAGTAGGGGAATCCATTGGAATGCCATGTAGTGCTGAGTATGCAGAGCTCCAGCTGAGAAAGAAGGTGCTCTCTTCACCTAAATTCCTTAATGAATCCAAACAATAAATTTCATTCAGTCTTTCTGATTAATTATGTGAATTTGTGCATTGAAAGTTGTTTTAAAATAATATGGGTCTTCAGCCTGCCAGGCAGCTAACCCAAGCTTAGGTGGATGGTTCTGTTACCTCCTGGTAGCTCTAACTTGAAGACAGGTGGGGAGGCAGGGCACAGGAAGGGCTTGGGTGTTGCTGGGATCAGAGTGCAGTTATCACTTGTATACACATGAATGAAATAATCACATGTGCAGATGAAGCATATATACAACGTGCTTCTGCTAGGAGCTGAATGCACAGCTTGTGGCTTGTTGGTAGTAGCATCTTATTACCATCAAGAGCACACATCTCTTTTTACACCCTTCTTACCCCTATTTTTTCTCCTTTGGATGACTGAAACTCTACTCTGTTCAATTCCTTCTACTTATCCTATTTAGCAATGGCTATGGTAGTTATGTTTCGACTTGCTTTGCAAGTTCCTGTCAATTGATTTTAGTCTGTGCACATGAAACCTATTTTTTCAAATGGTGCAAACCATTTGAGTGCAACCTAATTTCCTTCTGCCTGTCTTTCCCCAAATCCTGTTGAGTTAGCTACATGCACAGCGCAGGGTTTGGTACTAGTTTTCTGCTTTTATTCTGTCTGTGGGAGGACAAATGATAGCCAATCTTTCATAAAGTGAGACAGGTGCTGACAGATGTTATCTTACATAAAATCTGCTGATATAAATGCAACCTACAAATGTTTTTTGGGAAAAAAAATCCCTGACAGAATGAATTTCTGTCTGATCAGCATTTTGCATTATAACCTTGAAGCTTAAAAATAAAAACAAACTTGGAGCCCCTCCAAACCGAACCAAACCCCCTTACCTTGTTGAGTGTGTAGACTAACTTGAGCAAGGTAACTGTTTTACAAAATTTCTTCTGTGTTGAGGGAAACAGAGCTTTTAACATGTGATACATAAACAAAGATCTGTAAGAGATACTGGAAGGAAGTGGCTGGAGCACCTAGACCTCCACAGATATGCTTGCCTAAAAAAAAAGATTTATTTCAATGTGGGCACCGAACAAAATCAACATAGGTCACTTCATGAAGTTATTCCCCTGTCAACTGAATTTTGTCAGATGTTTCTAAGTGCTGTTTTACATCTGCCTGGATTCAAGGTATTTGCATCAGCTTACATGCCTTTCACTGGCTATGGCAATGCAAGTAGTTATCATGAGTTATTGCTGCTTAGGCCCACAGTAACTTATTACATGCTCATAATTCAGTCCTGTGCTTGAGCCCTGACCTGAGTTACCCATGGTTACATAAATAATCTGAGATAGAGCCACGAAGAGATGCCAGATTTCTTGACTCCTGACACTGTACCCTTACCATGAGGCTATTCTGACTCAATTCAATCAGGTCCTGCCTCCTAAACTGGTGTTAAATTAACAGACTCCCTCAGGTAATGTTTTTGGCTGTGTTACAAAACGTGTCTTATGTATGTGGTGCTTCTATTGAAACATCTTCCTTCTGCTGTGATGAAAGTGGATCAGGAACTACCCCTGTTTTATATTGATAGTAATGTATTTTTTCATGTGTGGATCTTTAGTGGAGGAGATATAGGTAGTTATTTTTGCATCTGTGAATTTACCTGTAATTTAATCTGTCTGTGTATTATAAAGAATGCAGATGGGGAAAACTGCAAGTTCAAAAAGACTTTACATTTGGAAAAGAGTTGATTGTGCCATAGAGAATGGGTAAGCATGGGGAATTGTCAGTTTGTCACTGAGCATCGATAAGCGGTCTTGATGTTCAAAGGAGAGTGCATTTGAAAGAGGAAATATGACATTATTGCATTTGTGTGCTGCAGGAATCATGTGGATCCACATTATTTGTGCCTGTATGTACTATTTCCAGTAGGTGGCTGACTGCCGCTTCACACTGACTTAAGTACTATACAATAACAGCTGTCACATCTCATGAGAACCATAGTTTATTCTAACTATATCATAAATCTCTTTATTTGCTGCCCATGAAGCCTAAGGACCACAGAAATGCTACATGGCACAGCAGTATTCCACTATGAAATAAGCAACAAGCCATCCTTTAGTGCCCTTTTTTTTTTTTTTGTTAGTTATACAATTCGTTTCAAGGCAAATAAATACACAAATTAGGTTCAGAAAATATATTAGTCATTTAACACATTCTAGAAGTACAGGATTGTTTCTTCCGTACATACCTAAATGTTTATATGAAGCCAACATGTACATGGGAGGTGATTCTGCCCAGAAAGTTGTGGGGGGTTTGGGTGTTGTTTCGGTGTTGGTTTTTTGTTTGGTTGTTTGTAGTTTGTTTGTTTAAAAATTCATTGATAAGCTGGTCTTTCTGTAGAGATTGAGTTTCTTGTTTCTGGAATTGTTATAAAGAGGAGAAAAAGTACCCTCTGAAATTTTGTTGCATTAAAAATGTGAAAGGATGGCTGTAAGGGTAATCTCTTCACGCTTATTTCTTGTATAAGTACATTAGTAATATCAGTGAATATTTTTACTTCCAGTGAAGCTTGAATGACTGAACAATAAAGTGGTAAATGGAGAACAAAGTAGGTGAATGTAAGATGATGTTCTTGGGGTAAAATGAAAAATAATGGGCCTAGATTTGACAATTACCAGTGGCAAGACCTTGTAGTTGTAGGGAAGAGGTCCAGGAAAACATCATCTCTGTGTCTAGGAGGAATGAGCAAAACAAACCAGATTTTGGGAAGGAGTAAACAATGAAGAGAACATAGTTATGCCACCGTATAAATCTATGGTTTATCTACCTCTTGACTACTGTGGTCAGTTCTGATCCCCTGATCTTCAAGACACAATTTAAAGACAGATTTGGAAAATGGCAGCAGGGATAATTAGTTGAAAGGGCTTGCATAAGAGGTTTGACTGAGCAGATTAGTGTTCTCCAGCCATGAGAAGCGGCTCTGTAGAGGCCTACAGAATCATCAGTGGTAACAAAATAATGCATAGGGATTGACTGTTCATGGTCTTTTGGGCTGCAGAGACCAGTCAGTTTCAGGAAAATAGAGAAAATAAGCAGTTCTTCATGCAAGAGATGGTAGACTAACAGAACTTGCAAAAAAAATAGAGTGGTGACAAGACTATGAAACAGGTTCAAAGTGGAACTGGGCAAATCTTGGAATAGTTTTCTGCTGTGGCTTAATAAGCAGACAAACCTCTTCAAGCTCAGGAATTCCCTGAGCAGAAAAATTTGGAGCTCAGGGCAGCAGAAGGGAAAAACACTAAATGTGCTTACCCTGTGGTAACCTTCCAAGTGGTTCACTACTGAAACAGTTGGAGACAGAATACTAGACTTGGAGGACCTTTGGTTTGAGCTAGCGGAGCCATTCTGATGTTTTAAGACTCTTAAAATTCCATATTATAATGAAGTTTGTTAATAATTCTGTTGTTTTTTGTGTTCACCTGCCAGCATGTTAGTATGTCTTCTAGAAAGTGCAGTTTTGCAGGTACATTCATACTCAGCTTGATGTGACGTTCTCTGTGCAGATACAGCTAAGTCTCTTCCAGTACTGTTGTTTTTCAGGACAAATTATGACTACATGCTTAGTGTTATTCATTAGTGTTATTAATTTTCTTTATTAGAAGAAAGAATTTTACTCTTGTTGTCTTTTTCACCCATATTGGTAATTTCTTATGATCTAAGACTACTGTGCCTGGTCTTCTGAGAGCCAGATTATAAAATCAATGGATTGTGGGGTTGGTTTCAAAGCATCCTGGGAGTTGTAGTTCTAAGTACTCTGTTACACATGCCCAGTGAAATGCTTGTATAAGATTGGCTGAT
>JAYRBT010000042.1:27372932-27438669 GCA_036023395.1 Myiotriccus ornatus | reverse complement strand
TGTTGCCTCTTCCAATAAACGATGCTTTCGTTACACACCGTGTTGGTGTCCTCGTGGTCCTTTGGGACCCCTTACTCGTTATATTGATGCACTCCTTTCGCACCACGCTGGTGCTTGCTGAGTCCTAAGGACTCATTATATTAATATCATTGCTACAATGGATAGCTGCAAGTTACACAATCTGAATTCTACAGACCAGAATTAAAGAGAAAATTAAGGAACTGGATCAGGTTAAAAGAAAGGCAGATATATTTAGGAGAACAGCAGAAGAAATCGAGTCTTATTTACATTCCTCATCATATTTTTTACAGTTTGCTATGAAAGTGTATATGCAGGAGTATAGAAAATATGAAACAGAGATTTTTTTAATGTTTCGTATGCCAATTTGACACCCAATCCTGTCTTGTGAAGTTAGACTGTCATTAAGGTTTGGTCAGTGGATTATTACTCACCTAAAGTGATTTCAGCTAATTTTGCAGAGGCCAGCAGTTAAGATTAACTGTAGCTTCCTTGGTTAGTTAACTTATTAGTATGATATTTTCATATGTATCTCTAAGAATTATATATGTATTGCATTCTCCCTAAGAAGCCAAATATAGGACCAGACCCACCACAAGGCTAAAAAAACTTCTCAGAAAAAATGACTTGACCTCAGATCCCCCTTTGTAAATGTATGTCTATTCTACTTGGTTGGTTTTCTAAAGCCTGTGATTTATTCAGGGGTGTCTGAAATTTCTTCTTTTTTTTTACTTGCTCTTATACAAACTCATATACACGAGTGTACACCCACACAGAGTGCCTTGTGCTGCTGCATGGTGGCTCTCAGGCCTTACAGTTACTGTGCACCCCTGTGCTCCAAGTCTCTGCCTCTGTGATGCAGAACTGTAAGCACCGATGTGCAGATACACCCATGCATAGCTGTGAGGTACGTGGAGCGCTGTCAGAGCGCAAGGTGTGCTGTTCCCCTTGCCATCTGGAATTAGTGGATGTTTTGAGAGAGCAGCAGAGCAATACTGAAACGAGTTCCTAGAGACATGGATATGTCCTAACCTGGGAATACTGGAACAGAGGTGGAGAAATCCCAGCACGCAGCACAATAATGCCCTGACAGAAAGGATTTCTGACAACAGGTTATGTTTCTCCTCAAGTTTCAGTTATTTGTCACAAGCTGTATTTGTAAGAAGTTAATTCTTCAGACATAGGAGGGAAGTCAATGTATACCAACCCTGTAGCTAATGATATACTAGAAAGGTTCAGAATTTTTTTACATAGCACAGAACCACAGTGTCCACAGTATGGACCTGGAAGAGAGGCAGCAAAGTTTGCTTTAGATATGCAGCTAACTCTAAGGGGAGGATTCTTTGGAGGTTCATTCTGGTTTCCTATTGTTTGCTATTAACTATCTATTTAGAAGACTCAACCTCAAAGTCATCATTTGGACTAGGGGAGGAAAAAAATCATCAATGGCTTCTAGAGGGATTCCCTAGCAGGGGTTAGGAAGCTTTGTGAGTCCCCAGAGTGACAGTCAGCAGTCTGTGTGGGGTGGGGGTAGGCATGTAAAAGCTTCAACTCTACTTAACCTTGAGCCTGGAGTTATTTGCAGGGGATGAGCAGGAGAGATATCTGAGAAACAAAACTAGGCAAGGATCCAGTGATACATGGTCACTGCCAGTTCTGCTGGCACTTACTCAGAACATGACTGGTATGATTTAAGCAAAGCCCTGCACTGCAAGTAACTGTGAGGTGCTGGAAACTGCAATCAGAATGAAGAAATGGGTGATAGCTGTCTTGACTTGTTTTAGTTTAACAGACAGAGGAAGCTTTCCATGAAAAGACTTCTATGATCTAATTTTTCTTTACTTGGACAAAGGGTACATGAATAATTCCATGGACCAGAGGATTTAAATACAATGAGTGACTTATATGAGAGTTTTAGCAGTTCAGGGCCTTTTCCCAAGGGTGTTGTAAATTTGGCAGAGTTACTTCTGTGTAAAGTATGGTGGAGAACTCTCAGGTCATTGCAGGCTGATGGGACTAGAGGATTTGTGAGTCATTGGGTGCAAGGTTGTGAACTGATAAATCAGCTGAATATCATAGACTGTCTCATGGACAGAAATCTGTACGTTTACAGTCCTATTGTCTGGAAATGTAGGTAGGTGATTACAGTTATCTCTTATAGCAAGGTTTTAGGAGAATGTATCTGTTAAAGAAGATGAAAAATGAAGGTGAGTGTGGCAGTAAGTGTGATGAGGAGGGGCTAGAGCCTAACTTCACATCCCCACTTAATACACAGTGCTCAGGAAGCAGTCTGTGTTTTACCTGCACTTGCTGCTAGCTCTCACATTAATTAACAGCCACCTCCTTGGCATCATACTTTTGTCCTTGAATTGTTATCCTTGAAGGGTAACAATTTTGTCCCTCTCTGATTGTTTTTTAATGGAAAAAAATATATACCTATATATATATAAAATATATATACAGGCAGTGCAGTTCACGTGGGGTTCACTTAAATAGCAGTAGGGGCAGGAGCCCCTGTCCAGGCACAGGTTGGCTCCAATAGCACTGTTTCTGGACTTCTTGAACTGCTCCTGAGCAGAGGAGACAACTCACAGGTGCTCTCATCTGACTGTTTAGGTATGCAGATGTTTTTTGGTGTTTTCTTCAAAGGACCAGCAGAACCATCCAAATTCCACCTGAGTACTCTCCTTGACAATGGAGCCTGAGGGTGGTGGTGGTGGTGTATGTGAGTGTACAGTCGGCCAGGAAGAGATATGGAAAAGTCCTAAGGACTTGGAGAAAATATTTTCAAAAGGTCATGTCTTTTCAAAGAAATACATTATCTATTTTAAAGAAATCTCTGTGAAATAAAAAGGAAGATTCTTTCATACTTCATTTTATAATAAACTAATGCTTTTCTTGAGGCAGGTAGATTTCTTTCTATAAAAATTAATAGCTTAAAATTAGCAATTCAGCAATGAAAGGAGAACTATCCCCAGTACTTCCAGATTTGCACTTTGACTTAATGGGAGATTAAAACTAGATTCTCAGCATATTTTCATACATAACTTGGTGTGCTAATAACTTGCTGGTCCTGTTCAGTTTAGAAGGGCCATTTGAATGAATCAAGTTGTTTGCTGATACCGTTATCTAGGAACTGATCCAAAACAAGGAGGTAGGTGGTCCAAACACTCCCGAACTTTCTGGCAAATCTAATTTCAAAACTTTCTGCAATCAGGGGTATGACCTGGCAGCCGATGGGAATAGCAACTGAGCATTCAGCAGCAGCTCTCCAAATGTTTCAGGCACAGCTTTGCTGACACTTCTTTTTTATCAACTTAAGAGCTTTCATGCCTTCAAAAGAGAATGGGCCACACATGAATTTAAAATGCTGAAAGGTAACATTGAAAAAATTGATTTCTTCCCAATCCCACACTGCAGCTTGAGACACACTCAGAACATACAGTGTGTCTGTACAGGCTTCAGCAGCGCCCTCGGAATACAAAGACCCACACTCTGAACTGTGCCAGTGCTGCCTTGAGGGTAGTCCAAGGAGATGAGTTACAAATGGAGTTGCACTGTTTTGCAGCTCCTGGTCTCTGGAGACCAGCCAGGCTTGGCATACTCGAAAGCAATTAGGGAAAACAAAACAAAGAGCAGGTCAATGTAACATTGCTGAGAGCCTGACACAGGCCATTTATGGTCTGAATTAACCTTTCACACCATTTTTTATAAAGTTGCTGTTGCCCTACTGAGACAGCATCATTTTTTCTCTTCTTTGTGGGGAGAATCTGAGACTGTTTCTTGAGGCAAGGCCAAAACCAAAGAGAAATGAAAACAAGAATGTGTTCCTGGAGGCCAAGGTAAGAGTCAAGCTGGGGCATCTGGTCTCTGAAAGAATTAAAGCACAAGCTTCTACAGTGAGGAATAAACCTGTCTTTCCTTTGGGTACTGCTAGCCAGCTCTGCCTGCGTTTTGTTCTTTTCTGTCCGTGGCAGCTAAAATCAACATGGCATAAGAAAGCCAATGAACCAGGAGCTTAACTAATTACTGAGTCTCTTCTGTCAAAGCCACAGTAGTTTGTCAAACCCTGAACTCTTTTTAGTGGTGTTCTCCTGCTGCCATGTCTGAAAAATATAAACTGCTAGAAGCTCTTTTTTTATGTTAACAAAGAGGAGGTTATTGATGTAGCTGTATTAAACTGGAGGAGGAAGAGGAAAGGGAGGTGGGCGAGACTCTGCTTTCTTGTGTCCAGACATGTTGTGTTGGCAGAAGAATATCAGCTTTCAAAGAGAAAGGTGAAATCTGACGAAAGATAATAATTCAAACCCACGGCATTTGCTGATGGGATTTTTATGTTAAAAGAATACTCCATTTTGTTACAGAGGAAATGTGCATTTTTAGGTCTCATATAGGACCTTTCAATGCCATCATCTGATTGCTAGTTGTGCAATTTAAAATCAAGACGTGATGTATTTCATGCTTTGCAAAAAGTCTGAAAAACTGAAGCTCCAGGAAAACAGCATTTCTAACGTTTCACCACTGGATGGAGACAGCACTCCAACTCTTGTGAGTAATTACTAAGGGGACTGTAATGAAATCCCTTGCGATAAAGAGATTGAATAGATTAGTAGACTGCAGCCATAAACAGTGGAACACCAGCTAGATTTATGGCAGAAAATTTACTGAAGGGACTTCCTTTAGATTTTTGCTTGACCTATTTTTGTGGTGAGAAAAGATGAGATTTAGTTGAAAAAAATTAATTCCACTTCTCTCTCCACACAAAGCAGCAATGACACAGACTAGCAAGAAATACTGGAAGATAAAGTGAAGCTTTCTAGGATTCTCTTTATCTTTTACCAGGTCACAGCATATTTTTCTTGACGGGAGGATCCTTCAGCTTTGTACGTCTGGCCTTGAGGGCTCAATGCTGCTGGTGGCAGCTGAGGTTACTCCAGCAATGGTTGCAGTGAATGTCATGTTTGCAATGGAGATTCTTCCCTTACTCTAAGGCAGCAGAGAGGAGGTCACCGGGTAGGAATAAACAACAAAAGGAATTCCCACTGGCCTGCAGGTTGGTAGGAAGATTTTTAGAGATCACTGGAATTCCAGGGTGAGAGTACAGATAGGGGACAGCCTGCCTCATCAGGGTTCATTTCTCTCATCAGGTATGTTAAGGTATTTTCACACATTTTCTTCACTCGTGTGTGTGTGTGTATGTGTGCATGTGCATGAGAGAGAGAGAAGGAGGGCAGCCCTGTGGTTGATTTTAGCCCAGTTTCTTACTTAATCATGATTTGCTTCCCTGTTGCCAAGCAATAACTTTTGAATTTGGTAGATGAACTAAAGACAAATTAAATGAGTTCAAAGATAATTATATTCTTATACATTCTGTGAAATTAGCAAGCCAGATAGATTGGAAACTCCTGAAGTGCCCTGACTAAAGGCTGAAGAGTGAGCTCATATAGTAGAGAACCCACTCTGGAGAGAGTTCTTATAAATGCCCCTTGCCTGGGAGAAGCTTTAATCAGAGCTTGCAATCAACCACAAGATAAAAAAAAAAACATAGGCAGCCAGACTTCATCAGTTCAATAAGCACTAGAATTTTTCCTTAAAAGCAACAAACAGAAAAGTTGACCTATTCCATTACTCACCTCTCCTGTGCCTCCAGGTCACAGAGTCTGTACAGAGTTTAAAAGCAGAGAATTTTCACAAATAAAAGCAGCAGCAAAGAAACTTATATCTACTGAGAGTAATTTTTCATGTGTCTACTTGTTATATTCAGGAGATGTATTTTCAGGCAGCTCTGACATATCATGGTGGTTATTAGGGTGAAGCTCTTTGGGGAAAGGGCACAGGGAAGGGAGGTTGAATTAAAGAGTGTGTGACAGCTGCTAATGTATGCCTGTCACTTTTGTTCCCCAAATACAACATCTGTTGGATCAATTATATGATGATTTACTGAAAATGTCTCAATTTTTTCTGAAACCTGCAGTGAAGTCTAATGTCAATTTTCAAGAATAGATGCTTAAAGAAGGTATTTAGGTGTCTTATTCCTGGGTGAAATTCTCTGCTGACTTCACCATCCAGGATGCCCAGGAAGATGTCTGGTGCTGAGACAAGAAAGCTGGTCAGCATGACGAGTGGAGTCCTAAACTGGCACAATGCTTGGGCATGAAGGGGAGGTGGCCTTCTGCAGGTAGGATTTGTTTGCAGTGATGCAGTTGGCAAGTACGTGCCTTGTTATTTACTTATTCGGCTGCTCAGCTACTGGGTATGTACCCACCTCATCTGTTTTTCATCTGGTAGGCTACTGTTTACAGAAAGAGGTGAATATAGAAAGTCTTGAAAACTAGCTTATCCTCAGTATGTTGTGGGAACACTGACTTGCAGGAGGCTTGGATTAAAGGGAGTGAGACTCCCTTTTTCTGCCCACAATACCTTTTGCTGTTTCTGAGGAAAACCCTGATGTGGGAGCTGGTCAGGGAGGGAATATGTTGTTATATGGCCAGTCAGCATGAAATTATGGGCTGTGACTTCAGTCAGTAATAACACACTGTTTCACAGGAGAAACTCTCTGAGAAAAGAGATATATCAAAAGCACAGCTCTGCTCTAGGTGCAATGTAGGACCAGGAAGATGTTTTGGATAGAATTAAGAGGCTAGATTTAGACATGAGAAACCCAGGAAGAGGCAGTCCAAGCACATCAGAAGTACGTGGTTATAGTGGGGATGAACACAGATGTGCTGTAGATACATTAGGAAGATTATGTGCATAATTGCACGTACAGTGGTGTGGAAATGCTAGTAAATGCTTGAGGAGAAGGAGGAAGTTTTTTTTTAGCATTCTGTCTCCTAATGTGGGATTTGAAATCAATTATATCTGGTTCCTTCTCAGCTTCTTCTTCCTTCAGCCTGGCCCATTTCCATCAATACTGAAAAGCTTCCCACTCTCACCAAATGACCACTCCACATGATTAATTACTCAGGTCACAGCCATAAGGAGATCTACCAGATCCATGGTTGTCCCATAACTTTGAAACTGTCTCAACCAGTCAGCATGCCATACTGAGTCAGAGGCTTGCTATGGCAAATAGGAAAATCTCTGGTATTTAGTGCTAGGAAAAAAACCCCCACAAACTAACGAATTCTCACATGGAAAGGTAACCACAGGCTTTCTGAGAGCCTGGGATGCATTCATATGTATGAACAGCTGAAATATCCTGAGTTGCAGACAGTGCTGTGGCATATGACTGCCAGAGTAGTCATGTCAAATACCTTTCTGTTTGTGTCCCTGTGGGACCTAGCTATGTAAGCTCAGTTCTCTCAGTAGTGGAAAGGGAAAAGTAACACCAGGTACACCCAGTAATATCTAGTAATTTATTGCTTAAAGCATTCCTAGAAGGGAGAGAGGCACACCCAGTAATACTTAATAACTTACTGCGTAAGGCACTCCCAAACAGTAAGGTAGGTTCTACTGATGACTTCCAGGGATTTTATCTACTTAAATGCCCTCTGGCTTTGCCTTACACTTGGTCTTAATTTATTAAGCAATGCTGTTACTTCAGCAGTTTTCTGCGTGATGAGCCATGAGAACATAAGCCTCGCTGTGCCTGCTGTCCTGTGTGAGGTGGTAACAGCCAGGACAAGGTTCTTGACAATCTCCATGACACAGCAAAAGTGAATCTGAGAGTTCAAACTTAAGGGGCCTATGCGACTATCCCCGAGAATCCAGTTTAATACACAAGGAGTGAATATGTGTTTTTTTATTTCTATCAGCAATATAGTTTTGATGCACTCGTCAAATTTGCTCTTCTGACTGGGTTAAGTAACAAATTACTTAAAACTGAAGTAAAAAATTGTTGGGCTGACCATGAATCTCCAAAATGAGATAGTCATTGTCCTTGAATTAGCCCTAGATATTGGAGAGTGTCAAACTTCCAAAACATTTTTCCTAAACCCAATTTTTCTCTGACTTGGAAGATTTGCAAGAAAATATAATTCGATTTTATTGGATTTTTTTTTTTTTTTTTAAATTCATCTTAGAATAAGCTGATATCGCATTATGGGCACAGTCACATTCTGGAAATTTTTTGTAAGGAGGCAAGTGGCAGTATTGAAAGCATATAGCCCAAAGCAGCAGGTGGGATTTTCTTTTTTTTCCCCTGGAGTGGTTGCTGACCTCCCTTTAAAATAAAGGATTTAAAATTAAAGTGAAGATAAATCTTGAACTGTACCTAGAGAACAATATATATAAAAAGAGCCATAAAGATTATATTGTAGTGTTTCAGTCTGGCTCACAGTGAATTGCCATGAACCTGTTAAATGTTTCATTACTTAAATATGCCTCTACTCACATATAAAATGTTAATCAAGTGGGAGGTTTCCTCTACTTTATCTTAAACTATGCAAAGTACAAATGTAGGCATATTGTCTTGTGTGATGTAGGATTTCTACTGATGTCCTGTTTACTTGCTTTATGTTCTTTCATTTCACTGGTTGTCATTGCTGTTGTTTCAGAATACAAGGAATACAGCAGCCTGTGTGCGGGTCTTGTGCCTGGGAACAGGCCCATCCACAAAGTGGCTGCAGAGTACCTGGCCCTTTGTTAGTACTTATCTGCTAAGTAGTATTTCTATTCAGTGAAACTGGGTGTTTTGTAGAATACAAAGCGAAGAGGTAAAAGGAGTAGGATATGCTCAGCACACACACGCAGCTCTGGGACTGCCAGAAGAAGGATCAGACTCAAGGCACGACCTTGGCTACCTTAAAGACCCTCTTTGTGTAGGCTCTCTGCTAACAGGAGGTAATGATAGCTGCTCCCAGGGTAAACAGCGAAGGGTATTTCAGGAATGCAACAGCGATTGAACGCTGTTTACTGATTAGTGCTCTTAAATAACCCAGAGAGATTTGTAGCAGCATTATAGTTTCTACTTGTCACTCAAAATTATGGCGGTATCATTGCAAAGGAGGAAAAGTTCCTGCTGTGTTAGCAACTCATATTTCTGCTACAGGAAAAGAAATTAAACCACCAAGCTCACCAGTCATTCTGCCTTTGTCCAGGCTTGTTGGTATTCAAAGAGTCCCAGGATGATAAGATGATCTTTACAAAGACGTAATGATCTCATTGATGACAGAGCCCACCCATCATAAAGCCCACTCAGAAATGAGTCACTGGTTAAAAACTATTTTTAAACAATCCTCAGCTGCCAAGTCAAGCACTCCATTCTGCTAATGTTCCAATTAGCCAGAGCCAGGTAGATAACAGCAGGGAGCTACGCACAGAGAATACAAATACAGGAAAAACTTCCTGATGTGCCATACAGAAAACAGAAGTAGAAGAGAATAGTGCTGTAGGGAATGCCGCTTCTTCATATGTCACCGTGCTCTCTTTTGCACTCTATTTTCCACACATTATCTTGTGAAATTAATTCCTAAATCATGGCAGTAACACAGCTTTTAATTCAGTGATTTTTCTTTACAGAGCAGGATTTAAGATTCCAAATTGCACATGTTAGTGCTAATTTTGGAAAACATAAGTACCTTGTTGAGGATTGCAATAGAAGTGGTATCAATAAATTCTCATCTCTCTGGTTCCAGTTTAAAAGACAAATAAATAAAATCTCCAAAACACTAGTTTTCCCATTGGCAGTATGGGGTTCCCATTCCATAATATATATATTAAAAAATAGTATGTCTTTGTAAATGTGTGTGAAAACAGTATGCATATATACATATGTATATCTGTGTGTGTATTCTGTCATGCATATATAGCAGCTTCATCTTAGTGTTCTTTAATGAGCCGCAGACACACAGAATGTAATAATTAGGCATGGAAGAAAAATTAGAGAGAGTTCATTCCCGTTGCAACAGGAGGTTATAATCCTCAGTGCAGAATGTGTGTGCTGTTAGCCTGATACCCAAGAACATACCACAATGGTTTCCCATGAGAAGATACTGGCAGGAATATTTGCTTTTATCATTCCTGTGCAGGATCTAATAATGCAGAGTGAAAGATCAGTCTGGAGACGAAGTAAAAGTTTAGCACAATTTACTTCTATTCTTTATACTAATTATGTCTATTTTATTTTTGCCTTGTCTTACCTCCTTTCCTCTATTCACATCTTTCTATTACATACTAAGGACAGTGCCAGATCTCTCTTTTAAACTTGTGTAGAGGGCCTACTACCATGGAGCTACATTAGAGCTTCTATGCTGAGGTAAATGTATGTCTTTTCAACAATTTAAGAGTGGGGCAAGGTGACATGATCAGCACCAGAGTAGTGCTGGCTTTAGAGTAAGCCTGACTCAAGGGGCAACTGGGGTCACTCAATTGCACATCTTGTTCTGAAAAAGAGAAATGAGACTCAATTACTCAAGGGAGTAATTGCCAGCCCTACGTGTAAGCCACACATGGAGCTTCCATTACCACAGTTCTCCAGTGTGTATGATTTTGCCACACAGAATGTTCAGAGTTCCAAAATGGCCTGGTTGAGTCGAGATGGATGGACGCTCCTGCTTGAGAAAAGGAAAAGGGAGAGCTACGCTAGGCTGTGTTACAAGACTGAGACTGTGCCTTGTGCCTCACAGGGAATGAGTTCCCAGGTGCACAATTCAAAATAGCCCCTGCTAAAAGTAGAAGAAAGAGCCCAGCTTGTCCGAGGCCCCTCAGTTTGCAGGGACTTGAGGGAAGCTGACAGAAGCATGGAAGGAAATGGCATCAAGAGGCAAATAAGTGATATTTTGTCTCTGTTTGTTTTGCTAGTGGAACTGAAGAACTAAAGCCCACTTTTTTCTGATACTGTGGCACTGCACACAATTATCAGTTTCCACTTCAATAGCCCAATGATATTTTTGCAAAATGAGTTACTTCTCAAGTCATTTGTATCCATTATTCATGTGTGCATTGCATTTTTTTCTCCAAAAATTGTTTGAGAAGCCGTACCAGGTATTGAGTATAGTCTAGGAACAATGTTTTGACTAATTTAATATTTACGTTGGGAAATTTCTGAAGATTTCAAGATGTCCATATAAATGCTATATTACATGTTATATTATCAGTTAAGCCAAAGGCAAGATATTGTATGTGATAGTATGCACACCATGAACAGAAGCTACTTTTGACAACCATCTAAAAACCACTGTTAGGAACAACAACATTGTAAGAGTTTTTTTCTACACTTGAATTTTCTCTATTTCACTTTGTGTCCATTGCCTCTTGTCCTGTCAGTGGGCACCACTGTGGAGCACCTGGGCTCCATTATTTTTACTGCCCTCATCAGGTATTTATACACACGGATAGGATCTCCCTGAGCCTTCTCCAGGTTGAACAGTCCCAGTTCTGTTAGCCTCTCCTGTAGGGCTGCTGTAAGCCCTCTGTCGTTTCCTTGGCCATTTGCTGGACTCAGTCCAGTGTGTTCATTTCTCTCTTGCTCTGGCAAGCCCGGAGTTGGATTCAACACTCTGATGTATCTCACCAGTTCTTAACAAAGGGGAAGGTTCACTTCAGTCAGCTGGCAATGCTTCTCCTAAGGCAGCCTCAGATGCTGTTGACCCTTTTTGCTGCAAGGGTACAGTGCTGGCTGATGTTCAACTTTGTGCCTGCCAGGACTTCCAGCCCCTTTTCTGTAAAGCTGCTTTCCAGCTGGTTGGTCCTGTAATGAGCCTGTAATGGTGCCTGGGATTTTTATTCTTCCCAGGTATAGAACTTTGCACTTCCCTTTGTTGAATCTTGTTTGCCCACTTCAAAGGGAAATCTCCAACCTTCACCCTCCTTTCAAGTGGTAAAATTGATAATCAAGGAAAAAAGCCCTCAAACAAATGAAAATTTGTTGTTCATGCCAAAGGAGGATTAAAAAGTAAACAAGGAAATGCAACCCATCTCTTTAGATATAATAGGATTTACCACATGTACTTTCATTCCTAGTGTTAGACTTTGTTGAAGTAAATGCCATTATACTTAATAACTGTACAGATTAGGGAGCCTTCTGAAAAGGACTGATCAGTATTAAATAGCACAATTTGAATACCTTTTGTGTTTATGCTGAATCTGGAAATTTAATAAATAATAAGCATTCTTTAAAAGGATTTTTCTGTGATCAGCACTGGTCTCAGTGTTTCTCGCTAAAAAAAAAATACTTCTTTTTTTTACTGTAAGAGAAGTGGAGAAAGGGGTTACCGTCTACATTATTTCAAGACCCGTGAAAAAAAGCTAAATAAACCCCGTGGAGAATCAACTAAGAAGATTATTTTGCTGTATGAAAATCTAGGCTATTATAATTTGCACAATGTCTTAAGACAAAGAATTAAAAGAGCAGGATAAAGTTGTTAGCTTTAATCACAGGAGACCTCTTCTTAGACATGGTTGGAATCGGTGTGAAGGACATGCAAGAAAACGTAGCTTGAACGTGTATTTTTGTGTAATAAGTATAGGTCGTGCAGCCTCTGTAATACATTGCTGCTGACTTGCACTTCTCTTAGTAGCACCCCTCCGACTCCAGTGGCTTCAATAACACTTAAGATACCATTTCAGAAATACCAAACTCTTCATCTTTTAGTTTAGCTTTTTCAATTTGACACAAATATTATTTTTTTTTTTTTTCATGTAATGGGGCTGTAAATCTTTCCATTTTAGAGTACTGATAGCAGGATCTGTCACTAGGTATTCTGTACATTTAGTTACCATGTTTCATGCATAACCACTGCTTATAGAATTTTCCTCGGTATAATGCTGGTTTACTTCAAGTGAAAACCTTACAGCTAAAATCTAAAGAGAAAATGTGCAGAGAGGATGCTTTTATCAGAAACCATGGCTTTTCAAAAATTAAACAAAGAGAAGTGAATTAGAATTACATCCATGTCTTATCCTGCAGCATTATCTTTTATTCAGTCACTAGTGGACACTAAAGAGGTTGCAGGCTAAAGAACACATTATGTCTTAAAGTGCTTATGTTTGACTTCTTGGAAATTGGATACAAAGAGGGCAATAGTGACCTAGGAAGAGAACATGAACTGGTGTAAATTGTTTTAGCACTGTGAAAGCCAGCAAAAAATATAACAAACCAAGCATCAACCCTTCCACCATAGTCTTTTAACAGTGTGGCTTTTTGTTCAGGAAACTGAATTTAATACTCCGGGTGACTGCTGTATTAAGGCAGACATGAAACCTTTCCTTTTGCATAAGCATAATTCTCTGGGTCTTTTCTGTGAAGCTGTGTTCTGTTCTTTAGAGCAAGTACTAAAACCCCAGTGGGTTGACATATATTTGAAATGTATTATAACTGCCACCTTCAATTTTAAATGTAATTTTTTTTGTGCATTTACTGTGTAGTTTTCTCATTCAGGGACATTTATAGAGTTAAAAGAGACCAGCAATTGCAAAGTGTACAACTTCATATCCAGGCAAGGGCAATACAAAAATTTTGTAAAAACGGAGAAGGTAAAATATTGAAAAACTGAACAGAAGGCTTTATTGATGCACATGCTCAATACCGCGTCTCCACGAAGAGCAGGCATAGAAATCTCAGCACATAATTAAAATTATTACCTAACTGGTATAGCAAAGGCTTTAGGGAATAATTCGCATTACTGCAATATTGATATACCTTGGCTTAAGACATTTGGATGGATAAAAGCAGGAAAATACATTCTTTGTAATTAAAAGTATATAATAGGCAAATGGGGAGATAGAGATGCAAACAAGCACCAGTGAAAGTCCTTACTATCAATGAAACAAGCAGAAAATGAGACAGTCCTTACGAGGGTCAGCTGTGATAATAATTTTAAAGAGGTAAAGCAGCTGGTACCATTTCCTCTAAAACTAAAGTTTCTCCAAAAAGTAGAAGTTACACATCTGTCAGTGAAAGAGCCTACTGGATATGCGGGTTGCTTCTACTCTGCTAGGCAGGAAAGACTTCCAGACTGGGTGAAACCCCAAATTTATTTTGAACCGGGTAGCTTTGAGATGGTGCAGCACATAGTCCTAGCTTGGAAAGCTTAGAATACCTTTCTTCCTATGCAGGCCCAGGAACTTCTCATACTGTGCATGTTCTTGTAATGCTATCAGGCGATGCAGATCATCAGAGCAGCTATCCTGGGCACAAGGAACACCACCAAAAAAAGGCATTTCTGGCTGTCCCCAAGGAATTTCTATGAGATCAAATGCTGTAGGAGCATCAGAAACTATCAGTCAGTTGAGCTGCAGTTTTAACCAAACCATATGAAAAGCTTTTGCAGTATGCTGAAAGCAATGTCTTGACACTGCACAAAACTTGAAAGAAAGTAAGAAAACTATTTATTCTTGATTATGAATAAAAGGGAAAAAATAAATGGAAATTTAAAGATGAATATTTTTAAAGATGAAATTTAGAGATGCATATTTTTTTTGAAAGAAAGGAGAAGCAAAAAAAGAATAAAGACAGTAGACAGACTTTAAAAGGCAGGTCATAACCTTTCTGTAGAATGAAGGTCAAGGAAAAAGATTTCAAGAGAGTTAACAGCCTCAGAAGCAAAAGAAATGTATGCAATATCCGTGCAAGGGATGGATAAGGAAAAAACTTCACTGCATTGTGAATGCTTGTGAGGCCTAAACAGAATGAGGAACTGATACTGAGGATAAGAAGGCCGCATGTGCACAGCACCAGGAGTGCTGACATGCAAGTAGAAGGGATGTAAATGGTAACAAGAATACATTTTATAAGTACACTACTAGTAAGGAGAAGACCAAGAAATAACTAAAAAAACCCCAAACAGCTAATTGTAGATCATGCTAAGGTGGAAAGAGTTTTTTATTCAGCCTTGTTGTGGCCGTCACATTGAGTGTGCATTGATCATATGGGTAATGTCATTGGCACCAGTAACAGGAAGCCCAGAAAAACAGACTAGTGAAAGAAAATGTTTAAATATTTTCATAGGTTCGTGTCTTTGCACTGAATGGACTTGCACCTTCTTCAAGAGTTCTTCAAGAACAAACAGAAACACTGTCGGTACCATTAACTATTACTCTGTAAAGTGATTCAGAAGTGATGACATTTCAGAAAGGGCAAATGTATTACCTGTCCTTAGACATAGTAAAAAAGAAAAGGAAATTACAGACCAGTCAGCTTAACTTTGATATCTATAATGGTTGCAGAAGAAATAATCAAAAAGCTTAAAAAATACCTAAATGACAAATAACAGCCAGAATAGATTTTGAAAAAAATGTCATATCAACTAAATTTTTTCTTTGAAGAATAGTAGGCTCTTCAGATGGAGAAAAAACCCAACTGGTTTTAGTAAGCTGGTTTGCTCTCTGTCATATTTTATTCTCCTAAGAAGCCCTAGGCAGAAGTATCTTGATGAAATTACTGTGACATGAAAAAAGGGACTGGGGAACTGTGCTCACAAAATGAATCCAAAAGCTCCTGGTCAATGTGAGAAAATATTTCAAATTATGTTCTAAACACATTTTTCAGTCTCAGTCACTACTTGCATTGCTGATGTTATTAAGGAATACATTTATTTCATGTGTGGATTGTAAAATGGAAGCAAGTGGGAGAACTAGGATGGACAGTATTTAGAATTTAGATTAACTGGCAAAATGGATACTTTGCCTGGGAAATGGCAAACGTATGACTTTATGTGGATAACTGTAATAAGGCAAGGATGGAGCAGTAAGAACTGAAAATCTGGCCTGTGAGGGAAGCTCTGAGAAGAGATGGCAACATGGTAACACTCCATAAATATGCAAAGGAGATGGAAAAGAAAAAGGAATTAATGGCCTTGCATGCATATGAGTATGAAGAAGAAAGGTGGTCGTTTATAAATGAGAGGAAGGGTGTTTCTGGATGCTCATCAGGGTAGAAGACCTCTAATTAGCCCTGTTAAGCAGTGGTCCTCTGTACTAAGATACTGGACACTGCAGTCTTTCACTTCAAACACGAGTCAGAAACATTTAAAATTATTATCTTGTTCAGACATGCATTAGACAGCCTTTGGGGATCTCTTCCACGTCTATTTTGCATTACAGAGCAATTATTAACTATTACCAACTTGTAATTTTGTTCTGTTGAAGGACCAATAACTTTTTTTGTAAGACATGTATTTGTTTTACAAAATGTGCAACATTCTTTTCTGCATCTTTTCCTCTATGACTTTTGCTTTTTTACCTGCAGAAAACAAACAGGAGTAAAATACCACCTGACAGGTATATAAAAGATCTCTAAAAATATTTAAATAACTTTCCCTGTATTGATGTTAGTCACTCCAGCTAAGAAGACAAATATTGCAGATTGTACTGAAAGGGCAACTGCATTTTTGGTGGTATGAATTTCTCATATCAACATGTGTGTCATGTACTGATCATTAAATCTCTCTGTTGGGGTAGCATGTTTGGTCCTCTGGTCTAAAGCTAGGGGATAGAGAAGGGTATGGGTTGATTTGGAAAAGGCAGCAGCTCTGCACAGTTGTTGAAAATATGTAGGAAGCACATACGCATGGGCAGAGGGTGAAGGACACATTGACTCTCAGGGCATGACAGTATACAACTGCAGTGGCAGAGATCTGTCTGATTTAATTTTGACCATACCCCTGGGTGGGGCTTGTAGGCTTACAGGTACTGAAAGGGACAGAAGACCTGCCCACAGATGCTGTGGGGTTGCAGAGTGCCACAGAAGCTGTGCTCTAAGGAAGAGGTCAGGTGATAGCTGGGGTGCTGCAGCACTGCTGAGCAGGTTAGATAATAAGTTGTTAGTGAGAATGATGTAGGGAGAAGTTTAGAGTGCAGAGGATAGGCTGGATGATCCAAACTGTCTTCTCTGATGTGATCTTCTGTAGAATAACAAGTAGCAACAACAATAACCAGCCAGCTAAACTTTACCATTATTGTTTGTGGTCAGGATCCTCTTCTGAGGTCTCTGTAGCCAGTTTTGAGTGACACTGTTCATCCTGAATATGCTGAACACCCAGCAGCATTCACTTGTTCCAGGTAAATCAGGTAGCAGAATTTGCTGTAAATAATTTTGTAGTAAGAAAAGAAAAAGATGGCATTTCTAGTTTGCTTTAAGTCAGTAAACTGAGCTTCTTCTCAGAGCTCAGTTTTCTCAGTGTAAAGTATGAGAAGACTCCTTCATAGGATTATAAAAGAAAAAAAATGTACAAACACTCTGACTATATTTGCCATGGAACTAATTTACACATAAATTACCTATAATTTGAAGAATCATAGCACTGCAGATAAAAGGTATGTTTGGTATGTTTTGGTGGCTGCATTAGAATACAATGAATATTGTAATCTCTGGAGTCAAACTGCTCCTATTTCTGCTAATATCATAATCCAGTAGCTTCTGTTAAGTACTGTCTGTACAAAAATCTTACTCTTTTTTTTCGTTCTTTACAGGTATTTTTCTTGTTTAAAGTGAGAAAATAGTTTCAGAAAGAAATATTCTCCTCTTTTCTAGTGACTGGGATAAAGGTGTTAAATGAGACCGAGATAAATTGAGATTGAATGCAGTGGTGGCATCCGTGTGTCAGCAATCAGCAGAGGATGATTTAGTTACTCTGTTTCTTTGAATCTTTTGATTCGTGTTATTTAGATACACTTTACCATCTTTAGCTGCCATTATAAATAGTAGGCTTCTGTGATGAGCTTCTGTGATAAACACTCTTTAAGCATCTTTGCTTGAAATTGCACATCAGAACACCTGAACATCTGCTGTAGATGATGGAATAAAATTAATGCAAACTCCATTTCATTTCCTGCTTTGCAGGCTGTCCTGTCCAACTCAACAGCTTTGCCAGAACGAAGGCTTAGCAAAATTCAGAGCAGCTGAGTGTATTTCAGACCTCTGTCATCTGTCACACTGCTCATATATTCTGGGCCTTCATTCGGTTTCAAAGACCTTAAATTTCACTTGGAGGTTTTTTTGGTGCGAAATTAAAAATATGGATTAAAAAAGTTTTACACATTCTGCCTGAAAACAAACACTTTGTTTGGTGATGTTTTCTGGTCTAGTCAGCTGTATTAAGAGGTGTAGGAGGCTTAAACATTGTAAGTGGTCATCAGGCAGAAGAGAAAATTAGAACTCGGCTTGAAGTCTCTTACTATTATGCCAAGGATGAAATGAAGTGCCTATTAAGCTGAAGAGAGTGTCAGAAGACTGAGGCTAGCAGGCTTCCAGGCTGCTGGGTATTCACATCCCCCCTGTGCATCAGAAGACAGCAGTGCTCTGTTGGCTGTGCATGCTTTCATCTCTCTGCATGTTACCTTACACACTGGCACCCTGGAAAGGTAAGTGAAGACAGACCAGCTGCAGCCAGCAGGGTCACAGTCGTCTGGTCACCAAGCACAGACTTGTTTCTGTCAGCTCTGACTGCAGAGTCCTGGCTGATGTTGTGTTAGTTAACATATCCCCTCAAGCCTTGTTCTCCTATAGCTCATTAGGATCTCTACAGCTTTTTGTGTTGACTGAGGTTCATACATCTGCAGTTTGTAACTTTTTTGTTTGCTTGTTTGTTTGTTTTCTGTGCAGATATCTCAAAATTACCCCAGTACGCAACTTGTGCAGCACACCCTCACTTTTTTTTAAAGACCATATTTAATAAAAAAAAACTCCAAACAAATGAACAATTTTCCCATAAAATAGGCAGGATAGACTATTTTCCACTGGTGCAACAGGGAATTAAAAATAGTACTGAATTCCTTGACAGATTGCTTCAGGGTAACAACTTAATCTCAAGTCAGTATAAGGTGAAATAATTACAAGTATCCAGCCTGGAAGAAATTAAATCCCTGCAGAGCTCATTTGCATCTGGACATTGTGGCTTTAGAAAACATTTTTGATAGCAAATGCCCCTTTTGTTCGTTTTGTTGAAAAAACCAGTCTATGAATCCTGTTTTGATCCTGCAATAGCTTTAAAATGATAGAAGTTTATAGGTCCTCACTATATTGTTTCTAGCTGGTATGGTAGAGGCCACCTTCTTCCTCATTTGGAAAAATTAGACAAACATTTGGGCACACTTCAGGTCTTAAAGAAAAGCAGACTTAAAAATCAAAAGCAATTTTAGAATACATGTTTGGAGTTCAGTTAATTTACTAGTTAAAATACAGAGCAAGTAGACCATCTTGGAAAGAAAGAGTAAAAGGAGAAAGGTGATATTTACATCTTTGAAAGAGAGAAAATTATCAGGCTGTTGATTGCATTACTGGAGGGATGGATCATATTACGAGTGGTACAACTGCTAACTCTGCTGAGCCTGTGAGCTGAGCCAGTAGAATTATGATTTTTAGCTCCTATTCTCATTTTTGGCAGGTATTTTATGGTTTTTCCCTAAGATACAGAGCTGAGGATTAGAGAGAGAATGATTATTCGGTGAAAAATATTCATCCATTGGCAACCGCCTAATCCTTTGTAGATTGTCGAGATGAGTCCATTCTGCTGTGAAGTGTTTGCTTAGTTTCACTGATACGATTACCCTGAGAGCATCTGATGTGCTGGCTGAGGAATACAACATGCCTGGTTATGCAAGAACATCTGGCAGGATATTTAGTTTGGTATTTGGGTTTGCTTGTGGAAATCAAAATCAAGGCACAGGCATATGCCAGTTTTATGTCCGTCCCCACGCAGCCTCTGCCAGCGACGGGGATGACTTACAGGCTATAATGGTGGTAGAAGCCTCCCTGTTCAAAAGGAGCATGGACTTTCCACCAGGTTTAAGGAAGCCATTGGACTGAGTTGGCTCATTGAGAGCTGCAGGGCTGACGTTTGTCCCTTGTGGTTTAACAATATGGAGTTTCACCAGTATGCCTGGGGACAAAACAAGGACTCTTCGTGCCTGCCCAGCTACTTTTGAAGACAGTATGTGTGGGACTCTCTTCTGAGCATGGATCTGATTCTTCTCCAGGAAACTCAGTGTAAGTCAGTCACGAAATAGGAGCAGGCTGTAGGCCCTGATTGCCATGCTGTTTTGATCTGTCTCTTTCTCCCCAAAGGACAGTCAAGGAGAGCCATAAAGAGGTGGCGCTGACAAACACAGTGAGAGAGCAGAGCCTATCTGTGACTCCAAGACATATTTATACTTAATATAAATGAACAGTGATCCATCAGTAAATGTAATTACAACTAATAGCTGCTCTGCTATTTGAGTTAAATACTCCAAGCTCACACAGTTTTGAACATGCTAGGTAGTTTTTATTTAGAGAGTATTTTGGCTAGAATTAGATATTAGTTGTCACAAATGTGAGGAATTAGAAACAAAGATTGTGGGGATTAATTAAGTTTAAATTTAAGCTACTAAAGAGGTCTTTGGCACCTGTTAAGCCACTTGATCTCTGAGGGCTCTCACAGTGCTCTGGTTACATGCACATATCAGCGCCCATGAGATGCCCTGGTCATGCCAAGAGTTCTAAGGGCTCTTGACTGCTTTTCAACATCAAGCTCTGTCCAGTTTGCCTGCATCATGCCTGCTCTCCTCCACCATCCTAAATTAGTGCCAGTTATCTCTGAGCTCCTCTTTTTCCAGGGAACTGCTGTGGGACGATAAGTAGAGGAGAGGAAGAGGGTTTAAAGCTGTGTCATTGTGTGTTGCAGTAGGCTTTTGGTGTATAAGAGGATGCAAGAGTTTTTAAGGTTGTTTAAATGAACATGCTCCCAAAATGGCTTGTAACTCCTTGTGTAAATCCCCCCTTTTCTTCTTCCCAAGATCCCACAGTCTTTACTTGTACCTTTGGAATGTCTGAGAGATAACTGAGATCTCACCTATTGGTTGTTAACCCCTTATTGTAATTGGCTGGTCAGTGAGACCTCCTGAACTCCCACTGGTCAGTTTGTAATCCCCCCAAGAAGTACTTAAGCCGCTACCCAGAACAATAGACCCTCTCTCTGCCTCGCTCCCTGCTCGTGTCCTGTGGTCTCTGCTGGACCTTGGGATGCCACATGGTGGGAGGAGGGGGAGGAAGCACCGCTCCCCTCCAGGACTTGAGGTAAAGGGAAAAGCCTCTTGCCTGGGGTTCCCACTCCCTATCCGCCCTCAACGTTTGTCAGCTGTGAAATATGAAAGACCACATTTTCCCACTGCTCATAAAGCACCCCTCTCTCCCTCTGCAAGGCAAAGTAAAATATGCTGGAAAACATCTGCCCTCGTACGGTTGGCACTTTTCGTGTCTGAATGGAGTATACCAGCCCCCATGAATGTGGCACTTGGGTGTGGATCCTTAATTTTGTGTGCATAGGTGAGTCTGAATCTCTCATATCCCAAGAATGTAGCGTATCAGGCACCACAGACTTCATTTTGGCAATTTGTCCCAATTTTTACTATTCAGAATTTTCCTTCTCTCATTCATAGAGACCACAATGAAAAAGAAATCCCTTAAAGGACACCTCTCCGGCTCTTTCTTAGACGTGCATGCACAACACAGTGGACACCTAATCTGTCATTCCTGAACTCTCTCTATGGACTGAAATGTGTGCAGGCAAAAGTGATCTGTCCCCAAAGCCCCCCTTGTGGAATGTGATACCATTGTCAGTTTACTTCTGTGGGAGAAATTTCCTTGAAAATTCCAGAAGAAAACACTTCCCTTTTGGTCTAGTGTGGCATCTCCAGTGACTGGGAGCCTGAGTTGTCCTGGAACTGAAGGAGCTGGATTTTTTATCTCTTGAAGAAGAGTAAATGGAGAAACAAGGGATCTGGGGATGAAGAAAAGGTGTGACAAAACCAGCTCCAAGAAAATCTTCCTCTTATACTTTGAAGTCCATTCTTTATCGTTTTTCATAATGTGTGTGGACTCTAGAGAAGTGTGGACTCTAAGGAAGCTTAAGCAGAAATGGGATTTGGTGAACCATGTGAGAACTAGGCTGTCCAGCATGTTTGCACTGAAACTTTAGGACAAGCTGTGGTCCCTCACTGTCCCTGAGCACAGCAGGGCTATGTAAGAGTTCACATATGCCCACCACATTGTCTCAGCTGGGATCCGATTGATGGAGAAGGACTGGAAATGGGCTGATGAAGCTGGGAATTCTCTATAGGGGTGGATGACACTAGGGAAGTTATGGATTCAGCTACTGAAGGGCTGAACTGACCCAAAACCAGGAAAAGAAATGAGCAAGCAGATCAAGAAGCCTTTTCAGAGTGCAGTTATTGGCCTGTGACCCTCTGCCTCACCGGCTCAAGATGCCTGTGATCTTCAACTCTTTTTCACTGGGAAAAAATGGTATGAATAAATAAAGGTATAAGTTGCATGGATACACAGGGGTTTTGATCTCCAGTAGTGTAGGAAAGGTCCTATGTGGGATTGTATGTAGAATATGCATCAAAAAAATAAAAGCAATGGATGAAGTAGACATATTGGATCTGCTCAGTTCTGCAGTGAACTTGGACTTCTGACGCACACAGACATAAGAAAATACCTTAAGGAGACATTGTTCTGGGATAGAGGAGATGGCATTCTGTAGAAGTGCTTGGTACTAGTGCAGTGGTTCAAGCTGTTCATAGGATGGAGGGGCTGAACTGAGTCCAATATTTCTGACAGAATAGTATTCATGAAAGCCCTACACTATGACTAAGGACTTCAGTGTTGAAAAGAATTAATTGATGTTTTATATGACAAGCAATATTAAAAAAAGGAACAGCAACTGTAGTTGTACCTGGGTGTAGGGACATTCAGAATGTTTGATAAGACATTTTAGGTTGTCCTATATGAATCATTTACATGGTTTTCCCTTGGCATACTACATCCTCTCAACATGACACTCTAAAGATTATTCAAGGCCAAAAGTGTGTCAGTGAATACAGAGTTTGATTTTTGGGCATGCTTAAAGGGGGAGTTCTTCAAAGATGGAATACTTCATTCTTGGAAGACCTGTCATGTGGTTGAATGAATTAGTTCATCCTGACATTAATTCTTTCACTGTGGATGAGATTATTTTTACTTTGAATTGCTTGGGCTTTATTACATTAGTAGTGTTCTAGAACTCTGTTAAAGAAACAACCAAAAGTCTTGTAATAAGAAGTTACTCCAGAGATTAGAAAACAAAAATCATTGGAATCAATTTGTTAGCACCCTAGTTGCTTGGCAGTTGGCCAAATAAATACATATTAAACACTGAAAGAAAAAAATCCCAATCATTTTCTTTTATTTTATCTTTTTAAATAATAATTTATTGTTATTTTTTTGATCCCCTTTAAAGTTTCTGTCAACCTTCATATGCAGCACCGAGTTTTCTTGAGCATTTTGCCTGATTAGTTTGCAGAGGACTGACAGCTGACATGACTTCCATTAATCAGTTCTGATGCTCTACATTAAATTTTCTTTTGCCTTGTGTATTAGTTCAGTGCTGAGGGCCTGTCAGGGAGTGGTTCAGAATCCCTCTGGGATTGTACATTTGCTTGAAACTGAAGTGTAGGAAGATAATAAATCATGTGAGTTTCTGGCACTTCTCCCTGTTTGTCATCAGACTTTTGGAGCAATTAAAGCCTGACGGTTCAGCCACACTGATTCACTTGTTTTGCTCAAAAATGAAATGCAAGAACTGTTTTTTGACAAACAGAAACTTTGTTTTTCTGGATTTTCAGCTACATTGGTTAAAAGCTCATTCCCCTGCTTCGTTGATTGTATTCCATGTCATGACAGGTCTTTTTAAATATATGAATTTTCCTTTTTGTTTTATTTTAAAGAATAATCAGAAAAATTGATGAACTATAGGAAGATAATAACAACAACAACAATAATAGTAGTTATAATAATAGCTACCATCAGTGAGAATTTGTGTATTATCTTATTTTCATTATATAAAATAGAAATGATTATATTAAAATACCTTTGTGGTAGAATGTCCCATAGAACCCAAGGGAGCTGAACATCACCTTCAGTATGACTTAGATGTCTAACTTCTTTCAAAAATTTTCTTCTTCATTAAATACAAGAACTCAGAGATATGCCATGACTGTCATGACTGGCTCCTGCCTCAGAGGGCTGATGACAAAGTTTCCCTCTTATCTGTTATTAAGGTGGCTTACCTCTATTATATAAAGGTTTCTTGAATTGATAGAAGAACAAGCATGTACGTTCTAGACCTAAATCCTGAGAGATTTCCTCCCTGCCCCCCTCCCTTGGTTCTCTTACCTGAACTACTGGTAACAAAGAAGAGATCTTTTTAATGGGATTGAGATCTAATCTGAGATAGAGTGCATCACCTTCTCTCTCTCTCAATCTCAATCTCTCTCTAAAATAAAACTTTTATATATTTAAGCAGTTATAAAAACATTTATGGCATCAATTTATGAAGTCATACAGATGTGATAACCCATAATATATTTCTGAAAAGTAATAGAAGATAAAGAGATATATTTGGTAATTGAGTTACACTTGGACAAGAATATCTTTGTGTACATTTAACTGTGCTTTCCCAGAGCTAAACATCTCATCCCCACTGGCCTTTAGATAGACTTTATATTCTAGCCAGCCTACAATATACATGACTTTTTTGGCAGTTACTGCACTTGGCTTTTTGCAGCTCCAGTGACTGTCATGTTCTTCCTCACGTTTCAGCTGAAAAAAATCTCACATATCTTAATGTCACACAGAGTTTCCAGTATTAACTGGAAAAGACATGAGGACCACTTAAAATCCAATGGAATCTGTAATTTGTTGTCCCATTTTACAGAAAGGAGTTTTACTAAATATTAAAGAAGCATATTTACATAGCAGCACTTTTGACACATACCTATATTTCAAGATAATAAGGCGACCATCCAAAAAGTACCTTACCTGATGTTGCAGGAGAAAGCTCTCTGGATGAATTCAAAAGAAGCTCAATATAGCCTGGTTCAAAATCCAACATTTTTACTAAAAAAATCTTTTTTTTTTAATGATTCAGAGGACAAGATGGTTGAAATTATTAAGCCTCTCATGTTAATTTAATTGCAAACAACATGAAGTAGTCGTGGTTGAAACACCAAAAAAAAGAATCTTTAAAAATTATCCAGCAAGTTTAACATTTGATATTCACAGAATCACAGAATGAATCAGGTTGGAAGGGACCACAGTGGGTGGTACCACCTTCCTGCTCAAGCCATTCCGGAGCACATGGCACAGGATTGCATCCATACAGTTCTTGAATACCTTCTGTGAGGGAGACTCCACAGCTTCTCTGGACAACCTGTTCCAGTACTTGGTCACTGCACAGGAAAGAAGTTCTTCCTCATATTAGAGTGGAACTTCCCGTGCATCAGTTTCTGCCCCTTGCCTCTTGTCCTATTGGCACCACTGAGAAGAGCCTTATGGAGTCACTGAAAAGTCAGCTGCAAGGTACATTAAACCATGTATTGGAATTAGTTGCATTCAGTAGTTAAGAATTTGTCAATTGAGAAGGCTTTCATGAAGTATCACTTGCATCTATAAATATTTTATATGCATCTGAACTGCTAACAATTTATGAGCAACTTGAATAATATATAAAAATCTGCTTATAAAATAATATATAAAGGGAATGGAATGGAACACCACCTCTTTTGTGTATATATAATCAAGTAATGAAGTGTGTTCTTGTAAAATATAACAGATTATTAACAGCTAAGTTTACTACTTTGGTCAGATATTGGGTCAGTATATGCTTGTGGGGGCCCTGCCACTTCCCAGAAGTCCATCACTATGTCAGTGATGTTTTTTTCTGGGTACATAATGTATTTCAGTAAGTTCATGGCCACAGAGAGCTTTGTGGAAATTCTGCTGTTGGGAGGGTTTTAACTGTTAACCTGAGTGAGGCAGAGTCTTCCACAAAGTTAGATCTATAGCTTGTAAAGCGAAAATAAGAACCATTATTTTTAATTTGCATATTTTTGCTTGCACATGTTTTTGACAGGAAACAGAATTAAAAAAAAAAATTCACATATTCTAACATTGTTGAAAGAAATGATAGGAAAACCCTCCCATGGTTACTTCTGGTGCTGATTTGTAAAAATGCATAGCCTAGTAGATACAGTTAGTCTGCATCACCTGCAAGAATCTTGAATATCAAAAAAACAAACAAACAAAAAAAAACCCTCAGCATGTGAATTGAAGAAATAGATGTTAAAAAACCCCTGCAACACTACTTAAGGAAACAAATAGGGAACAGTCATGTGGAAAGTACTCACACAGGTCAAAGCCTCACAGCGATTCATTTATAGAGCCAATGTTATCAAAGCCCTATTGATCAGCTATGTTATGCAAGCCATGCTCAGGCTGCATTCATGCAAATCTGGTTGGACTAAATCACTAAATGTGTTGGGGAAAGTGTTTGAACTTTCTCCCCACTGCAAGTAATTTGTTTGAGTTCATGATATTACTTAAGTGATTAAGAATGAATTAGTCAGGTGAAAAAAACATGAAAAACTGGAAATCAATTACTTCAGTTGAAAGGGAAAGATCAAGATTATAACTAAGGCCTACAATTTACAGAAAATGACATACTTGATAATAATTTAGAGAAGCTGAAGTTACATAGCGTTTTGGATGGGAGTGTTAAATGCCAAAACCAGCTTATCAGGGCATGCTAATTCATGTGTAAAATGGATACCAATATAACAATGGACAATGGATACTATAGTCCAATTTCAAAGCTGGTTGTAAGGCATCATTTTTATTGACACTGGTTTGTAAAGGCAGGGAGCAACAGTTTGTCTCAATACACCTAATAGAATAGATACTAGTTTTTATAGCTTTGAGAATTGTCTTGAAACTAATTTTTAGCATTTGTTGCAGACTTACAGTCTCCAGTGACTCAAAATAAAGCATTTGGTTCTCTCATTAGGTTGAGACATTTCTGAAATCAGATAGTCAAAAGTGAAAGCATCTCCCAGATGCAGACAGATCTTGCAGCAACAGGGAATCCAAGGACCTAAGTTTATGTGCTTTTTGAAAATGGATATCTCAGTGTAAATATTTGGCAGTGATACAGAGTTGAATTGATAGCATTACAGAGTTGAGGGCTAACAAATGCAATTTGGACTTAGTGTGATTACCTTTCTGTGGGGGGAGTGAGGCTGCAGTGGAACTTAGATTGACAGCACATCAATTTTTTAAAGAAAAAGCATGAACATTAAGATGGCACTGTTTTTAATCAGATAAATGGATTTATTAAATATGTAATTGGAAAGTTTCAGCAACATTTGTTTCAGACATTTATGGGGCCTTCAAAACAAAATTTTGTCTTGTTAGTAAACTGTTAGTAATAATTCCAGCTACTGCAATTCTGAAAAGCTTTTTCCTACAGATCCTTGGAATTGCTTTGTGTGTCTAGGCAGCCAAAATGATACTAACTCTTCAAGTTGATAGCACAGAGCTGAGTGTAGTGCCCAAGAAAAGCTCTGTTGACTTCACTGGGGCTGTGGGCTTTATGTGGTAGGAATTTAACTGTGGAACTGGGAGCTGATGAAGTGAAACAGCATTTCCAGGGGAGCTAAAATCACTGAGACAAGAAAAAATGAAAAGCACTAATTCCCTCCACAAAGAAATAGTTATGGTGTTTGCTGGCCTTTCAATGCCTGCCTCTAATTTTTACTGTCATGATTGCTTATCTACTTTTTTTTATTATTATTTTCCACTTTATATATTTGAATTTTGAATTCTAAATGAGATTTTTAATTGAATTTGTAATCATTTACAGAACCATTAAATGATGAAGTGTAAGTGGCACTAAATAATGCCTGCAGATTTAGAAATGTAGATTATCCACACGGTTCCTAGGAAAACAAAATCATAGAATTATTTTCCTTTTAACTTTATACATTACTGACTGTGTTAATCTACTAATCTACTTCAGAAAATCTGAATCTTGGAAGAGAGGTAAATCCTGATCAAACCTGATTAAATCTTTCTGTCGGTTTCTTCAGCCTACAGAAGAGAATTCTGAGTGTCTGGAGAGACTGAACTTCTCTTCAAAAGCTTTTGGAGCATAATTTGATTCCATCAGAGCCACCTCCATAATCCTCTACAAAAATAATAAAAACTCCAAAGTGTTTGAAGAAGAGTGAAGTTTAACTTTCCTGCATAGTCAACTGTGGAGGTGTAGGCAAGTTATACTTTCCAAGTAAGTATTGTAAGGAACAGAATGGTGAGAGTTTATAGTTTTTTCACAAAACTAAAATAACACTCTTTTGAAAAAATCAATGTAAAAGTTGAAATAACGAAATGATGTCTGAAAGTATATATTCTTTTTTTACCAGGTACACTCAAGAATGTGTGTATAACTGGTCATCTGGGTTAGTTGAAAAAAAAATATTTTAAAAGAATTTCTTAAACACTGGCTGTTTCTTAAATGTGTTTATTTTCTGTAAGTTGACAAACTGATTATGCTTTTTCTTAAGAGTACTTTGATGTACTCAAAGATGATCACTCCAGAACAAAATCTAAAAACAAAGTTGCATGTACCCAAACGTACTTTTTCTTATGGTCATTGAACTTGTGACACCTCTCAAGTCTTTCAGCAAGAGTGGTGTATGGGGGCTTTGCATATAAGAGATATAAATAAGCACGTGTTGAAATATGTGGCATGAGGAATCATGTCCTAGAACCTACAAATATTTTAACCCCCAAAAATGGCCAGCAGGCTTTTCTAGCTCCTAATATGTGGCAAATGAGAAAATGTTTACTGTGATAGGGGTAGATAGCTGTTTGTCGAAAGAGGGATTATTCTATTGCAAACTTGGGTACAGTAACTAGCAACTATTACCAAATATAAAGTTTTTCTAAATGTGCTTGTGATTTACTGTGATAACACAATAGCCAACAAATTTCAGACTTTTAAAGTTTCTCCTTCTCACAAGCTGTTGAGTACAGTTTATTGCAGCTCTTCATTCCAGCTTTGAAAAAAAGAAAGAGGTAAACCAGGAGGGACAGTGATTTTCTGCCAAGGATAAGGAATCATAGGGTGGTTAAGGTTGAACAGGACCTCTGAAGGCCACTTGGCCCAACCCCCATGCTCAAAGAAGGGCCATTTAGAGCTGGTTGCCCGGGACCATGTCCAGACACCTTTTGAGTATTTCCAAGAATAGAGACTCCACAAATTCCCTGATCAACCTGTGCTGCTGCTCAGTCTCTCTCACAGTAAAAGAAGTGTTTTCTGATGTTTAGAGGGAACTTCCTGCGTTTTGGTTTCTGCTCATTGCCCCTGGTCCTGTCATGGGGCACCACTGAAAGGAGCCTGGCTCTGTCCTCTTTGCAAGCACCCTTCAAATATTTACATCTGTTGATGAAATTCGCCCTGAGCCTTCTCCAGGATAAAAGGAAGGTGAAGGAAGGACTGTGGTTAATCACAGTACTGAGAGAACTCTTCCTTGGAAGAGAGGAAAACAAAGCATGGAGTTAGAAGACCTTTCAGGATAAACTTTGGCTTACATTAGGATTGGCTTGTACTTATGGCCAAGTAAAGGGAGTTAAAGAGCTGTGAATTACAAATACAGCCACATTAGACTAATTTATGTTGCCTTGGCAGTAAAACTGCTGAGGTTACAATGATGTAATGAAAATGGACGAATTTGTCACAGTATAAGAAGATACTGCTCTATGTCAATACCACAGAAAGGTGAGTGTGTGAGATCTTTACCTTTCACTTCATGAAGAAGGGTTATACCACCTCTACCTTGCAGCTTCCTCTTTTCAGTTCCAAAATTTCCATTGTGTAGCCTCAGATACAGAATAATCAGTCTGTCTGAGGAGGTGGGGGAAAAATAATTAGAAAAGGCTTGACTTCTTTCTTTGTATCTGTAATTAACAGTTTCAGAATGAAAAAAAAGAAGTTAGAAGTAGTAAATGGACCTGCTCTTTGCCAGGCAGGTGGTTAAGGAGGTGAGAGGGAGAAATATTATAGAGGGTTCTGTTTGGATCTCAGCAGGAAAGGCTCAGTAATAAACGGCTCAATAAAATAACTGTTTAGATAGAATAGGAAGAATAATATGGTTAGTGGATATATCTTATATCTCTTCAGCTACTGAGAACTCCACGTTCTTGCAGCATTGGGTGGACCCTGGATTGATCTTCCCATGTCAAGCTGTGCAGATCCACCTGTGGAACCAAGTATGTCCCTTTTGGTTATTTGAGCTTTCATATAATTATCTTACAAGAGAACAACTCTAGTCATAAAGGATGTTTCAACTTCTTGCTGCACTTTTAGGTGAAAGTAGTGAGACACAGGTGATGTAATCACCGTTGGAAAGTGGGAGCTGCCTGCAGGTTCCTCCATTCCAGTGAGCTGGCTGATCTCATCCTGCGGCAGAGGATTTGTGCAGCATAACACGATGTGAAGGCCACGCTGGACACAGCACAGCACCACACAGACCTGTGTCTGCTCAGGTGAACTGTTATGTGGGTCTCTAGGTCCTTGATGTGCAGTGGACTCCCATAGGAGAGACCAAGACAGGACTTTTCCTGCTGTATTAGGCCTCACAAGGAAATGAATAGGAGAATGTAGAGAAAACGCAGCTTAGAACTATGTATCATGTCAATACATGAGGCTGAATTTATGCTAGTGTAGGAAAGCTAGTGAAAATTTGAAATCAATAAGAAACATGATGTCTTTGTAAGAAGATATTAAAAGACTTATATTTATATAATATAAAAGTTATATTATGTTCTTATTATTCTTATGTCTATGTGTTCTCTGAAAGGATGAAATGATGATAGGAACAGTGGTGAAAAAATAACTGGAACTACCTTGAAAGAAGACTAATGTTAACTGCCCATTAAAAGCTGGTTTCCTCTGTAGTCTCCTTCAATTAGCATAAAGCCATCATGGAGATACAATTATATCTCATTAGTGATCCATGAATCCAGGAAATAAAACAGTCCATTCTCTTTAGACTCTACAGATAGTGACAAGATATGTGCTTTGTGGATCTAATCTGTTTTCCTTGTGTCCCTGCCATGGATTGCAGCAATTGTTACAAAGCTTGTGTAATGGTTTGTTTTAGCTATATCTTCTAATTACAGGAAAATGATTCCACCACTAACAGTTTCTGTTGTGGTTTGGTTTTTTTTCAAAAAAAATAAGTATTTCATAGGAAGATGAGAGACAATTCCTGTTACAGGAAGCCAGCATGCAACAGTGGCAAATGACATCAATAAAGTTGTGATTTATGAACTCCTCAGGATAAAAAGCAAAAGATAGTGACGTATGCTTAGCTTTCAGCAGATTGAGAAAACCACAGACTAACTGGCAGCAAGCAAAGCTTAAAAATTGCTCACAAAATCTGAACAGATTGTTCTAAACCTTTTGCTTTTCTGCATCCATGAAGGTCTAGTGCTTTGTTTGAAAAGAAACAAATTGTTCTCAGAAGCTGAGTCATTTAACTGAATTTTCATTGGCGTATTCAGGCACTGGTGCTTCAGAATAATGTCCTTAATTAATGACTTCTGGAAGGAAGACAAAGCAGAATGAAATTAGAGACATTCAAGGCTCTGACAGTAATACTTTGCCAGACTTTGAAAGTCAACTCCTACAGGGTTTCTAAATCACAGAGAAAACTTCTGTAGAAAGTGTCACTTTCAAAAAACTTTGAACATTTCTGTGAAAAGTAAGATACATGTTTGCACGTGACTGCATAAAGAAGTGACAGGTATGTTGTTTAGCTTGTGACATACCCATATTTGTGGAATTTATAGGCACTGGTTGAATGTTCAGGCTGAAGATGTGAGGCAAGCAGTATGTATTTGGTGCAGAAGATGTTGCTAATTGGGAGTTTTCAAGAATTAAAAACAGGCAACAAAAGTTATAGAAAGAAACATTTAATTGCCACCATATGTGGAATTTGGGATGGATGGATAGGATTTCTGGTCACGCTGAGGACCTGCATAACCAGTGTAACCAGTAACACAACACCTGGGTGTGATACAAGGAACAAAGATGTGAGAAAACAAATTCAGGCTGTTTTTTAATCTCAAAATCACACTGATTTCTCAAACTTGTGCATCCTGAGTGACAGACTTCACTGTGGCAATTAAGCTAATACATTGATCTCAGTATGACTGCACATTGCTTTGCAATATTAATTAGGGCAGCTAGACACAGGATAGCTACTCATCCAGCATTGATGTTCATGTTGTTGGTGTTGGCTACACACAGCCAGGTCTTGCATCTTGGTATTCTTTCTTCCAGACAATTAATTTGGCAAGCAGTTCTTCTGCGATGAACAGGCTGTCTTCCATTCCAAAAGACCTTGGCTTTGCTAACTGCTAGAGAGAACATTTTTTTTTTTTTAGTCCTGGAATTCACATTGAACTAGGAACCACCTGCTTCCCCAGGTGCAATGGTTGTGTCTCAGAATAGAATCTTGCCAAGAGACAGCTGCTACAGCTCTGGTTGAAAGCTGTGGGTAGATACTTAGCACATCCACAGAAGGAAAGGAGCTAGAAAAAAAAAATGTATCTTGTAGAAATTTGATGTGGCACCATGTTGCAGAGATGAGAATTTTTTTTTTTTTCATTTCTCTGCTTAGAAAAATTATGCTGGTCCCCCCCCCTTCACTGGAAAAAAAACACAAGGCAAAACTCAGGACTTTTCTTTCATGCTGATGTGACTATTCATGGACCTGTAATGTCTCTCTGTCTCCCTCTTTTCCCTCCATTTCTCTATTGCCCTCCATCCCAACCCCCAGCTTCAGTTCCAGAGTACGTGTAAATGTGTGTGTCTCTATTCAACAGAACAGTTTAAGCTAATATTTGGATCCCAATGACTGTTGGACAACAGTATGCTTAAACAGATGGAGCATGCTGAATAGCTATACTGGGCTAAATTGGCCTTTCAACAAAGAGAAATGGTGGAGTCAATAAAGTAACACTAGTATCAGTGAGATAAAAAAATGGAGAATGGAATTAACCTTTAAGAAAAAATACCCTCCATCATTTTCCTCAGACTGCTGTTTAAACAGACTCATTCCAGCCCTTATAGTTTTCTTTAGTTTTCATTAGATTTTCATTAGTTTTATTTTGTAAAAGGTTGTTACCAAACATCTTGATGCTGAATCATTTCTACATGAATAGACTTTTAAAACAGCCATTTATGTGTTTCTATTCCCTCAAAAGAAGAAGAAAAAAAATTTATCAAGCACAAAAGTGAACCTGACATCTGCTTCACAGCAGAGCAACACAGCTCTGTTTTGTGTGGTATCTTTTCATTACACTCCCACTGCACAACATGAGCTGGGATGAGTTTTGCAGTCAACCTTTGAGTTTTATGTCTTGACACACAGACCAGAAAATAGTAATTGCCTATGGGAAAATGATGGTCAGAATGTGTGGTGATTCATCTTCTAGAAACTCGGGGTTGATAAAGTTGAAGTCTCCATGTAAAAATAGGAGGAATTAGTGACGTTTTTGTTCACAATGGTGACGTGCCTGCATTTAAGGTCCAGGGCTGGCTGTACTTTGAAGATACATAGGACAGAACAGTAGGGAGCAGATGTGAGGACTCAGTCTGAACTTTGACTAGAGATTTATGATTACTTTGGGCAAAGACTTTTGGCTGGGGGATTACAATTGTTTTGACTTGCACAAGTCTTCTTTCAAATATCATTCTCATTGTGAAAATAAAAAATCTTTCTCTGAACTACAAATTGCTTTTGGAGGAATTAAAGGACACTTCCAAATCAACAGCCGTTGTCCTTATGGGGGACTTCAACTTGCCAGGAACACCACTTAACTGGGAACATCACACAGCTGGCATAAACAGGTCCAGAAGATTCCTAAAACAGCTCCTCATCAAAGAAAATCTTTCTTTTCTGGATACTGCTAGACCTTAGTTCTCTGGTGTGTTACATTGCTGAGATATTAGTAGAGTCAAGTGATCATAAGAAAGCTCATGATTTTCACATTAAAAAAACATCTCAATGAAGCAGGACTGTAGTCTGAAAAAGAGGCGAAAAAATTGGCAATAAATGCATCGTTAGTTATAACTGAAAATAACTAAGCAGTCCATGAAAATACTGACAGGGTCTATGTGTCTGGAATTTGGGAATTATATTCCCAAAATAAAAAGAATAAAGAATATACCTGGTAAACTAGACTGGAATCAGTGAACTGGTAAGAAATATTCTGTAACTATTGAAAGGCTGGAATGTCCTTGTCAAAATAAAGTTTTTTACAAGCAGTAAATAAAGATAAATGTTATACTGAACTGTTGCAAAAAACCTACTTGTGTCATGATGATGAAAAATGCCTGAACATAATATTCTCCAAGCCAGTCAAATAGCAGCTTTCTTAGTTATACTTCTATTTTGTTTTAAAAGGCATATGAGGAAAGTAGCTGTATTGTAATTCAGAATAGTTCACAGTATAAATTAAAAGCAATAGCTACCCAAACCTTGATCTTGTACGTTCACAATTGTCTTGTGGGGTTTCTTTTTTTCCTTTTTTCTTATTGTTATTTAGATTTTAGGATTCCTGTGAAATTTTGAGACAAGAAATTATTATTAGTTCAAGTACAGGGGAATATCCAAATTATATTTGAAAGTTATGGACTATATTGACTATCTGTGTAATCTGATTCAACTTCAAGGGCTGGTTTATTATGACTTATTCTAGGACTGATTTATACTGTAAATCAAATAATCAGGAAAATAAGTTACCTCTGTCCATAGGAGTAGTCAGTCTAAATACTTAGTAGGATGGTTAGTGTTAAAACACTGGGAATCAAAATGTTCAGCCCTTGCAGAGACAAAGTGGAATGAATAGTTGTTTATACTTCCTTAGAGAATAAAAGTATTATATGTGAATTTTCAAAAACATTTAAAAATCAATATAGATTATCAAATGGCTAAATGATATTCAGGCGAAACAGTGATAAAGGGTAGTGTTTTTAAAAACTTCCCTGTCTGAAAAGAAACAAACTACCCACAAAAAAGAAAACAACCAAGAATCCATGCACTATCTGACTATCTTTGCACTCCTGACATTCAAATATAAGATGACAGATTACAAATAAATCAATAAATTACACAACAGGTTAGAATGTTTGAGATTAAGTGGATTTATGACAAATCAGTAAAGCAGAACAAACTCTAAGATAAATATAACAAAGTACTCCAAAAGGCACCAAGGCAGATAAATCTCTAGCTGAAAACCTTGAGAGAAAATAGGTATTTTAGAAACCCCACTAGCCAGGAATAGAAAATGACAAAAGACAACTAGTTCAGAAGAAATATGAGAGTTTCAGACCATTTTATAGAGCATTATATACTACAGATAACAGACTTATTCAACAGGATCATGTGAGAAGGAGAAATTTCATTTTCATGGAAGACTATTGTGCCTAAAGAGACTGAATGAACTGCTGATTATAGAGACCCATTACAGTGATAAGCGTTGCTGCAGAGGTCCTCACCAAAGTGCTGGTGAACTAGGGAGTTTCTTGAGATGAGAACATCTGACTTAATCAAGATTTATTATTCACTAACCAAGCTAAGATAGGAGACACTCCTAAAATACGCTTGTGGTCCAGCAACCTTTGATATAACCAGTGCCTAAAACAGGATAAGGGTTAATTAGAAGCCTCTGGTAAAAGCTGAGTGTTTGCATCCCTACTCCTTACAAGGTGCTTTGGTTTTTGACAAGGTAGAAAGGTGCTTTCCTGTGTTTCTGTAGGTTAGGTACAGAATCCAGGGAGAGATGTTTCTTGTTGCTGCCACTGCTGTCTGTGGCCAGGGCACCTCTGACCACACAGAAGCCCTCAAAACAAAAGAATAATGGTCAGAGAAGGCACAGAACGTTTGATAACTCTCTGATGAGCTGATTTTTGTGCACTTTGCCTCTGAAAAATGACTGCATTCCAAGCATGTGGACTTTGTACTGTGCTGGGAAATAAACAGCTACATGTCACTGGTTGGGAATCCTAATATCCGAAAAAGTCCCATTGGTCTATGAAACATGCTATTAGCTTAAATGGCTTAAAAGTGAAATAATTTTTTTTTTTAAAGGATATTAATCCTTCAGAATATTGTAGGTTTTAAAGCAATTTTCAAATTAGTCTAGTGTAAAAAAACAAAAGCTCTTAAATTAGGCAGTACAGAGACTTTTACTTGGGTATAAAGGCTACTATTAAAGTGCATACACTACAAAAATTTAATTTGCTATTTCCATGTTCACACGCGTTTTTATCCCAGACAACACTACAGAGACTCAGCATGGTGCTTGCCTGAAAACAGAGTACAAGGATTTGTGTATCAGTATTAAGTAGGCTTTCCAAGATAGGCAGTGTTGCAACTTAACACACAGTGGTGTATTATCATGCAATTCGGGTGAAAGTTGTTACAAAACAGCATGAAAGCTTAATCAGATATGTGGATTAAAATGAGAAAAAAAAGTAAATGGTGTAAGGAAATGGATTTCCTAAATAGCTTCTGAAAAAGATATAAATTCAACCCAATAAATTCCTTTACTGAAGCTATCTTAAAATTCCTAGATAAATATGAAAAATTAAAACTCTCTCCTTATTTAACACTGTAGTTGAAAACAAGGAATTTCTACATAAATACTCTCTAATATTTATTTCTGATTGGCTAACTGAGCTAGCCAGCCAATTCGATCAACTTTTTGGAGAGGAGAAGTACTTGCTATCCCAGCAGGAAAATTGTACTAAGTCTAGTATTGTATGAATCATTTGAGGAAAACAAAAGCAAACAGGAAAAACAGGAAATCAGTTCAGCTGAATGAGTGAAGTGATAGGTAGTACAAGGGGTTGTAATCCTCTTAATATTCCAATTACATCTCTAAGGAAATATTTTTTTTTTTTAATACCCATGTATATGGTAGCCTTTGTTAGGGTGCAGTGGATCCAAATATACCAGGTGGGCATAAGCCCTCCTGTGTGTGGCAATGTCCTGTGAGAGCTTTCACCATTCAGCCGCAGGCATGCCTGTTAAATGCTTTTCTAAACTAAGAGTATCCTTATGGTAGCTGTGACTGTCAAAAACTATAAACAGTACAAGGTAGTAGGTTTGTTTTACTGTTATTATGTTTCTCTTTTTCTAATAAAAGTTACCTTCATCTCACAAGTCCTGCCCGTTCAGAGATTTTGGTTTAGTGCATTGCAATACTAATAGACTAAAATTTTTAGCTGCTAGATTCTGAAGTGCTCAAATATGAAAGAATTTATTTTCTCCTTAGACCCAGTGTATTCTTTTCACTAGCAGATTATGTTATATTAAAACATAGAACATTTTTGTACAGAGAGGGAGTGAACACATTAATTTAATTACCTAGAGTATTGATTTCTGATTTATAAGGTGGGCAAAAGTTCAACACAATAACACTGAGACTCTAGGAAGTGGGTTTTTTTTGTTTTATACAACAATATTACACAACTCCAAGCTTTTCCTTTACATTATTTTAGCGGTAGATTAGTAACAATAGGTCTTTTAGTTAAGGTAGGTAGTGGATTACACTCCTGAGAAACAGTAGGGGTTGTTTGATCATAAAAATGTTTTAACTTTGGCCTTAAGCAGTGCCTATATGTTTCACATGTCTTTTGCTTGGTATTCAGTTGCCCAGAGAAAAGACTTAAACTACGCAGCTGCCCTTGCCTTCTCTAACCAGTCTTTTTGCAATGCTCTTCCCTGTCAGTTTGTTTTCCCTAGCTCTGGAAATACTGTCTTTCTGGATACTTCTTGGAATAAAATAAAAGAAAAATTATATTAGCTTTTTCTGTAAAAAGCTTCTCTCAAAAATATTTTTTAATTGGATTTTACTGAGGTAAAGTGCCAATGGTTTTAGATATTTTCTTTGTTATAATTTGCCTCTTTTTTGTTTCTTAATGTATAGTGCTAATTAATTGTGGGAACATGCAGCCAATCATAAGCCATATAATTAAAAAGATGACAGGAAATGTCTTTATAAATGTAATTTTGACTATGAGCTAAAGAAGCATTAATATTTTGAAGAATATCTAACATCTTATTTTCCTTAATAAAAATTAGAATACAAAGCAAAAATGTCCTTATTCTGCTCAAATGCCATAACTGTGTCTTCAGTATCAAAAACTGACAGCATGAGATGTTTGTGTGACATAGAGTTTGCACAGTAGTATTAGATTTGCAACACACAGAAATCAGTTTGCATTTCTTAAAATGCTCTGTGAACTGTTTACTGCTTTCACTGCTACCTCTGTTTCACTAGAATCCTTGAGAAGAAGCTGAGTCAGTGGTCAGAGCTGACCACAAACACTGATGGCTCAGTCTCTTGGAAGGGAGAAGTGATTGCAGAGCCAGTGGGTGTCCTTAAGGCCCTGACACCTTAGCAGATACCTCATCATTCACTGTATCCCTGAGCTCACCTGGCCTCTCCCATCCTAGGCCAGCATCTACTTAATAAGCCCAGTGACCATATACTGGCTTTTGGCATTCCCCAGTGGCCCTGCAGACCTGTATGAGACACCTCACGTTAGCCAGGCTTCATATATGTGAATATCTACAGAAAAAAAACAACCCCTTTTGTTCGAGACTATATGTCTAGATCTGACATAGGAACATCCCTCTACCATGTTCTTACTGGGTGATGAGAGCAGTCTGACCCACCCTCTCCCTGGAAGAATTACCTATGCCTGATCAAAAGTACCCAGCTGTGTATCACAGGCCAACACATCTGGAAAAGGGCAAGAGGACCCTTCCTGAGCTAAAGATTAATTGATTTAGGTGAGGCCGTTTGCTAGGAGAGCCAGTCAGTAAGCAAGAGAATAGCAGTCATTCAGGTTTTTTCACCTTACCTGGGTCTGGCTGAGATGGACATCATTTCCCCACAGCAGCCGTCACCATGCTGTGCTTTGCATTGGCAGTTATAAAGGTGTTGATAACACACCAGTGTTCTGGCTGCTGCTGAACAGTGCTGGCACAGCATCAGGCTGTCTCTCCCAGCTTGCTGTCCCCCATCAGTAGGCTGGGGTTGGGCAAGATCCTGTGAGGGAACACATTTAGGACAGCTGACCCAAAATAACAAAAGAGATATTCCATACCATATGACATTGGCTCAGATATAAAAGCTAAGAAAAGGAGTGTGTGTGTGTGGGGGATTAATTATTTACAGTTTACCTTCCATAGCAACCATTATGTGTGCTGAAGCTCTGCTTTCTGGCAATTGGACGGACAACGTGTGCTGATGGGAAGCCAAGAATGTTTTCCCCCCTTTGCCTGTGCATGCACAACCTTTTGATTTTGCTTTAGAAAAATGCCTTATCTCAACCTGTTTTCCATCTTATTTTCTCTCCCCTGTCCAACTGGGAAGAGGAGTGAGAAAGCAGCTTGGTGGGCAACTGGTATCCAGCCAGGGTCAATGTACCACATATTTTTACAAACCAATTGTGTTTGCTCCATTCGTTTGCAGAGCAAATTTAGCAAACAATTTGGGCAAACAATTTAGGCAAACCCAATACTTCATTCAAAGCACAGAACTCTCATGACCCCAGTGCCTTGCTGTTATCCAGAAGCTGTGCAAACTACTTAACAGAGAGATATTTGTCTTTTTTATGCTGTTGAGAGCATTCATGGCAGGAAGCAAAACACAGCCATCTCAAACAAATAGTACTGAGTGTTTCTTGCCTTCAAATGGCTTTGGAAATTACCTGCCCAAAGACATCTCTCAAAACTTCCTCAGTTCTCTCTCACTGGAAGCAATTGTCTACAAGTCTCAGAATAGTGGAATGCAGAGATGATCCCCTCTCTCTGTATTTCCCACATGACAATCACCGGGTGATGGTGAAACCACCAAGTCAGAGAGGGGAAGGTTAAGAAAAACTCTGACACTGAATATGGAAGATATGCTGGCTGTTGGATTATAAAAAAGAAGAAAGTGGCAAAGAGAGTGGAACGTGGTAGTTGTGCTTGATTCACGGTCTGCTGCATACACATCTAGTACTTTCTGAAGAAATCCTCCTGTTCTGAAACTTCGAGACGTAAAATGTGCTCTGGATACTTTCTTCTATCAAATAGGAGATATTTTTGTTCAAAGCAAGTTTGAGACGCTCTGTTTTCCACAATACCATGCAGATAGATATTAACTGTGTTGCTTTTCCTGAACCCCCTATTGCTTGCATCTTTTGTTAGAACTCATTACCAGCCACGAGCTGGGCAATTGTGGATTAATTTATTATCTGCCTTGTTTACTTTTCTGAAGTATCACTACAAAATTTCCATTTTTATGTTCACAGGAATATTTTTGGCATTCGAAGGGGTTTAAAAGCATCAATAGAGATTCAGTCAGCTTTGTGACCCCTTTTAGTACCTTTGATTCTTCATTTAGCCGATCCTTCAAATTAACTACTTTTTAGTAGGTTTTTTAAAAATAAAAAAAATTATAATTTAGTAAGTCAATAACTGTAACTAACAAGCTAAAGATACATCATTATTTTAAGGGTTCAACAGAGCATGCAATTCTGGTCTTTTACGAAATACCTAATAAATAATTTTCCCTTATTTTGCTGCATTGAGATGATGCCCTCTGTACAGAGTATTGAATCTACATAAAGTTTGTTTTCTAAATTATTTTAATAGATTATTTAAATGATTTGCTTATTGTTTTAGCTTGAAAAATATTAACTAATGGGAAAGATTTTTTTCTTTTTTTTTTTTTTTGGCTTCATCACTTTCTAAGTTGAAGTCTGCCTAAAACTGACCTGTAGGGTAATTCATATTGCCAGCCTACTGGTACATTCCAATCTATCTTTGTATTGAAAAGGCAACAAGGGAAAATAATCACTCTCTGAAAAAAAGATTACTAATGATTATCATGAGATAATCTTTTAAGCCTAAACAAGGTGATCTATTTCTCAGAACAGGGAGAACTTTTAATGCTTTTTGAATCAGGATATATTGTTGCCATTTACATAGAGGAGGGGAAAAATCCATTTCCAAGAATTCCATCTTTGAGAATTAGAAGTAATAAAGTACACTACAAATTGCATTATTGTAATTTAAGTTTTCATGTGAGTAGTTCTCTTCTTTAACCATAATTCAGCAGTTTCACATTATTTTAGACAAATGTATAATATAAGATATAAATCGTTTACAGAATGTTTCAGTGATTACCCAGCTTTGTCTTGTTTGTGCAGTTGGGTAAGATGCAACAAATGCACTTTTTTTGGTATTACCTCATCTGAGGGTTTTCCAAAGACTGTTCCTGAGTCAGTCTGGAAAGCAAAGACCTCTCTCCAACTGTGATGTAGAACCAGGTCTGCTCTGGCTCTCTTGGTTCTGTGACTATCTGGCAGAGGATAAGAAATAAGTATTTCTGTTGTATTCATGGATATGAGGTGCTCATAGAATGTGTAGCAGCTGTTCTTGGCATCTCATTTCAGTTTAAAAAAAACATATTTTACATTTTCTTTATTCATATGGATAAATATACAGACCCTAAATGAAAAGGTAATTGAGACCCATAACCATGTGTTACTATGGGAAAAAAAAAATCTCTGCTCTGCCCTTGCCATTGCTAATTAAAATATGAGAATGGGTTTGGGCTACAGGAATGTTTCAGTTGCCTCTCCTCAAGGTATGGACTCTAACTTGTGTACTTGGGGTCTAGCTGGGTGTTCAAGTTATATTTTTTCTCTCCTGCTCTGTTGGTCAGCCTTGAAAAGAGTTGCCCCTTAGGTTCAGAATGAATGAACTGAACCCCCATCTAGATTCGGATGAACAAACTAAGTCAACATAACCTCTGTGTTTCTGTATTTCTTTTTTTAATGTGAAACCTTGCGATCAAAGCATTAATGTTGTGATTAAAATCACAGTGTTAAACTTATTTGTGTTTCTCTGTCTCATTTTTTTAAATCTCCTGGGATTGTATAGAATAGTAAAATACAATTTACTAATAGAATAATAAAAGCTAGTACTTTAATTATTTTAGAGGTTTCAGTTATAGATTTCTGGGTAATCCGGAAAGAATGATACCATCAATAAATAATAATATTATTAATTATATTATTATAATTATATTAATATTAATATATCTATCATTTAAGCTGTAGGAGTTGACTCTCCTACTATACTTTCAGCAAGAATTTTTTGCCCAGCATCATCTCCCAGAAACACTCTGCTTGGTCCAGAGAGGCATGGCCCAGAGAGCCCTTTTTCCTCCTTAGGTAGACATAAGTTGATGTAGTTCACTGCTTGAACACTGACACTCCACTCTCCCTGATTAGGCCAGTGAAAGATGGAAAGCCAGTGTTCCCTGGGCACACCAGGTCAGACTTTTAGAAGAACCCTGATGTGTAGTGGCACAGCCACTGAGCCCTTGGCATGGCATGAATGGTTATCTAGCACATTTCTGAGAGAAATCATACAGATGCATGGTGCTACCCTGAGTTTTTCTTTTAACATCTCGTGATTGTACTTTTCTCTGTGGACTGGGCTCTCAGGTCAACCCTGCTGTCTGTGACTGATTGTGATGTGGCAATTTCACTACAGATTGAGGAAGATGCCAGAAGTCAAAATGCTATTGCCCTGAAGTATTACAACAGATTAGAAAAGAGGTGATTAAGACAAATTCAGAATTCAACATTTTTAATACTGTATCAGAATGTTGAATTGATGCAAATCAAATTATATCATTAGGATTTCTCACAGTGAGTACTGGTTTCAGGCAGGAACTGGAAATCAGTGAGAACATTGGAATTCAATGGAAAATGCACCTATAGTCAAAGAGTAATTTGGACAGAGATTTTTCATCAGAACTGGCTTTTAGTAGCTAAATTTCTAATGCTACCAATGTTTATGATTGTTGCTTCTTAATTTGCATGTATCTTCTAATATGTAAAAAATTTGTTCCTAAAACTCTATACAAACAGTAACAGTGAGGCTTGTTACTTTAGAAATATCACAGAAATATAATTATTTTGATGTTTATCTAAATGTCGACATTTTCAGCAGTGGAGTTATGGTCTGAATTTAGAGGACTCGTCCCTGTGCAAAATGGCTTGTACTGGTTTAAAAGCTCTTTTCCCATGCCAATATGATTGTCCTTATTAACACTATACTGTTGATTTCTTGTCATTGCACAGGTGTAGAGCTGAAAATCACATTGAGTTTCAGAACATCTGCTGTATGGGCTCAACAAGCCATGATGACATGCATATTTTACTCCTTGATGCTTTCACATTCATAGAAATCAGTTTAGTTTCTGATTATAGCTTTTATTTTGTTTCTGCATGAATGCAGCTCTAGTCTTAAAAGCAGAGATTTACGATTGTATTCAAAAACCTTTATGTGCATTTAAAATAATGCTTCAATTTAAGTTTACTGGCAGGTACATTCATGGGAATAACTGATTGCAAGTGACTAGTGCAGAATAGCAATGGAAGGTATATTTTAGAAAATCAGATATTAATAGAATTTAAGGATTGTGATCTTGGTTCAGAAAATTACTATGGAAAAGTACTTAAATTTCATACAAATTTTATAATACCACTAACATAATCTATCTTTAAGAACAAACCTAACATTAAACATGCCAGAAGTTTTCATGTTTTCATGAATATCAAAGCACTGTTGAACCAGGAGCTAGAGGAGTACACTTTTTATTTTCTTGAAAAACTTAAAAAGCTTAGGTTTGGGGCATTTTTTTTGTTTGGTTGTTTGTTTGTTTTGTTTTGCTGTTTTGTTTTGATTACTGAAATACTGAGAAGTGCCTTGTGGTAAAATATGGGGAGTAGAAATATTTTGAGAATTATTGTGTACAATTTAGAGAGCTTTGTTGTTTAGCTTGCTGCAGAGTTTTGCAATTGTGAAATTTTTGTTTCTTGACAGATTTGATTTAAAAAAAGATTAGAGCTTTATTTTCTGAGGCTTTGTTTTGGTTACAGTAGGCTTCTTTCTGTCTTGTAATTGTAAATTAAATAGCAATTGACTATTGCTTATAGGCAAATCTGGTAAGACTACATTTAACATATTAGTGTTCAGTTTTTCTGTAATAATGTTATTACCAAAATACCATCTTATTTAGCCAACGTACATAAAAGAAAAAGAAGTTCTTATTCCTTTAGTGGTTTGCAATCATGTATTATGAAGAAGAAATCCCTACAGTTTGAGATAAGAACTTATTTTGTTCTCTTGTGACTAATCAGTGCCACAATAGCTCCCTTACACAGTGGGATACTGCCCTTCATGAGCACATTATCTCACAAAGAAAAGCCGTCTTCAATTTTATTCTTTCAGGCAAAACTTCCCATTTTGCTGAAGGTAGAAGCAATTCTCCAGACGCAGTCCTGCCTCAAGTAGATTAATCAGAGGAAGAACATATGAGTGAATCCCTGTGGGTGCTTTTCAACACTCAGGTGCCCTTTTTAGGTAACTCAAGGGCAGAACAGCATACCCATCTTTCCTCCGTAAAATGAGGATGCTGATACCAACTTCAGTGACGGATTGAGAATCAATGTAATTAATGCTTAGAATCCTTGGATAGAAGATTTTGGATAAGAATGAATCATTATTATCATTAGTATTAAAAATAATTATGAGAATTATGCCCAACTTCTACCAGTTTCCATGTTAGTGTTTTGATGTATTGCATTGATTTTGCTCTGACTCCTTATGGAGAAAGATGTAGTGAGTAATAATGTACAGCTGAAGAGTGGTAGATTAACATCTTTTTCCCCCTTTGTTTTCTGACATTTTTTATGAACTATTCTTTGTTCAAATTATGTGAATTTTTTCGGTGTAGTTTTCTTTCTTTTTTTTTTTTTACTTTCAGTTTAATGCTCTATCTCCTCAGAGTATAAAAAGGTGTCAAAACACATACATTTAGATTTGAAGGGTATGCTACTGTATATCCTTATGTTCCGAAAGCCCTTCAGAATAATTCTCCTTCAAGCTTGTGGCCCTTGAACAAAAGATTACTTACATTGGATAGGTATTTGCTCTCATGTGGATTGGCAGGAGGAAATCCCATTAAAGTTAATGGGAAGTAGAAGAGCATACGTGAAGAAGGCAACATCCCTGAGGAGGTAATAAAGGTGTTCCATTTTCTGCCTACATAAAATGTCAGAGCCATCTAGAACTAATCTTTCTTATTATTAAGGGAAAAAAAAAAAGCTTGAAAAACTGCTGGAGAGTGAAAATCCAAGATTCATCTGTATACTTAAATATAACTAAAGAACAAAAGTAAAATTTAAATGATGTTTAAACCACATTTGTAAGTGCTTGTACAAAACTAAGATCATAAATGCCACAAACATACTCTCATGGAAAACTAGGCACTATGGAGAGCAACCAAGCTTGAGGAAAAAGGAGCCAATTCAGCTACACCCATTAATCAAGGAAATCCGTCTAATTTTCTACTCATTCCTCCAGTATCAGCCAGTGTAGGGGTTTTTTTCCATTCTGAACATGGGTATAAGAATGATGCTCATTTGATGAATATTTCATTACAAATGAGCCAACTTTTCAGCCTGGTCAGAGACACACAGTGATTCTGGATTACTCTGTATGTCACTGATACTTTAATGCTGGGCTGAAAATGTTTTATAATAGTCATGTTCCCTTCTTGGGAGACGAATGTGCAGCGGTAATGGTATTTTGTCTCTAGTTTTTTCAGTAAAACAGCATAGGCATCAGGCTATCCCTACCAATTAAATATCAATTAATTGGAATCTTACACACTCCTAGCAATATCACTTTTAGACCAACATAATTTTAATAGTTATCTTAGCAAAGACGCAGAACACACAAGAACGTATACTGACTGAACGCTTGAAATTGATTGTGCTGTTTCCCTGATGGGAAAACTGACATTTTAACTTCTTGGATCTTAGATAAATATCAGATCTTACAAAACACAGTATTTCTCTCTTCACTTCAGATGATACTGTGGACATTCCCCGTCTGTGCAGGAACTGGAGGTGGGGGTGAAGAAGAAATGAAAAATATTACATGCACATGCTATCCCAGGAGCTGGAAACAATTGCCATTTGAGAGGGACAATATTTATCATAGCTGTGCTTTCCCTACCAGGAGCTTTGAAAAGGAGGTAAGAGACACTTTGCTATGCATAAATAAAATATTCCATCCCCTAAACTATCTTCAGACTAGTAGTTACATGAAGTGTTTGCAATCCATATTTCTTCATTCAAGAGATGGTATTTTGTTTCTTAATTTTTCATCTTATTCAATAATGTTTATTTTTCCCTTGCAACCACCTTCTAGAACAATTTTACTGAGAGTGCACAACTGGCTGGTAGGCTCCACAAAGAATTCTGCCCAAGAATCCACTCTTGCTTTTCAGCATCCAGTTCTTTGAACCTAATTTAATGTGATTTTTCCTGGCTTCCTTTTTCTTTCCTCTCTGAAGTTCACATTAAAGTAAAAATGCCACCTCTTCTCACTGACTTCCATGTATTCTTTGTCAATCAACACCCCTGGTATGTTGTCATGTTATTATGCTAGTGATACGTTTGGTCCTCAGCAAATGTCTGTGAGAATGAATTTATTTTAAATGTTGTTTGCAGACAGGTTTGAACCTGCTAGATTCACATAATAATTTTGAAACAATATTTCTGAAGGTATATTTGAATCTGGGGCTAGCATGTGGTCGAGTGGGTGATGTCATTCTGTATACCTTCTAGTTCCTTGACTTTCCAAGCTGACCACGCCTACTTGACTAGTCAGCAAAAGCAACTTGTGGAGTAAGTTCCTTCCTTATTGAATCCTTTCCCTGATATGATTAGAAAAAAACCTATATTTTAATTTTTCAACTTGCCATTGGTGGGGAATCTTGAGCTTTGGCTCTAGAGCCCTACTGTACTCTGATATCTGTTTAATACAGCAACTGACTATTGCAGTATTATCAGTCCAGTTCAAGAGGAACATTGCTTGGAAAACAGTGATGAATTACTGTATTTCAGCCTAAATACATGCCAAAGAGAAATGAGCCAACATTAAAAGCATCACATATTTTTTTTGACTCATTAAATGTTTTGATCCCTTTTCTTGCTTTCTGAAAAAAAAAAATTAAAAAAATATTAAAGTAACTTTCTACTTTGGAATGTAACAACAAGAGAGAACATATGTGATTTACATGAACTTCATATGAGAAGGGTGGTAAACTATCCCAAATTTGAGAAAAGAGCAATGTGAAATTTCCATAAGCAAATCAACCTCTGTTTTACCTTTCGAAGGTAAAAGAACACAGCAGAAATAAGCAACAAATACGACTAACAGCTTTTATTGACAAAGCCAAATCATCATTCTGATGAAACATCTCTAGCAGGTTATTATGGTAGTAACACACTCTTTGGTTTTGTAGAAACATGATAAACAATAATAGTTATGCGTTTGAGAAAACAGCTCAAGACAGTAAACCATTTACCTTTCTAATTTATCCAAGTTCTTCCATCACAAGCTCACATTTGCTATTTAGGATCCCTATTAGTGGCGATGTTAAATTTTTTTGTTGTTGTCGTTTAAAAAGCCAAGCTTCATATGTATTTTATGAGAACTTGAAGTGCTAAAACTACTTTGTTATCTGTTTTTCATTTTAATCTAATGAATTCATGCATTGAAAGTTTTATTACTCCATTAACAAAATCATTTGACCTCTTCTATCTCAAAGGTCAACCACTGCATACCATCCTACATTTATTCCTGCTATAAAAATGGAAAACCTCTTCAACAGCTCAATTTCTATGTTATTAGGAGTGTTAATGCAAGCAACAGTGTTTTATTTAATCATTATTTCTTTGAATTTATATTGTGAAAATGCCTATGAGGGGTAGTCTGAACTCTTTTACCACACAGAGATTGCCTTCTGTTTAACAATCTAATAGAGGTGTGCAAACATATATTAATTAAGCATCAGAAGATCCCTTTGAGGGAGACATGGTAAGTAGCATTATCCTTGTTATAGAAATATTAAAGAGGTTTTAACTTCTTGAAAGTCACGCAGCAGTTCTGTTCTGGACGTGGAATTAGAAATTAATTGCCCCATGTTCTAATGATTCTTTCACTGTTCATTTTTTCAAGTGTGATGGTGATAATAAATAACAAACTAAACACACAACAGATAGTGGATATCATGGAACAATCTGATTGTTATTATCTGTCCTTGCCTGCTTTGTAGCAGAGAGGTTAATTCAAATGTGCTGCTTTGGGTAACAAATACCAATAAGGGTTATGTTCTCTTCTCAGTATGTGTTTGTAAGTTTCACTAATGATAATGGAGGTTATGTGCCTGCAGGAGAATGAAAGAAGAATTCATCTATCATGTCAATGATCCATGAAGTCAGAAGAAATTATGCAGCCTACTACAAAGGCACTGAAGGAGCCATTATAGCCTGTTAGGTAAATAATGTGTTTTTTAAAAGTCCCTACATAGAATATGCATGTAGCTAATAAACTATGAAGCTCAGATGGAGCCATTGTATTATTATTATTGAATTACTGTGCTTTAAGATAGTGATCCCCAGCTGAACATCCAGAAGATGTTGTCACAAGGATGAACAGTTTATTGCAGATTTCTTATGGCTGTGCAACAGGCCTACGTATTGGAATGTGCCTGTGGCAACTTATATGGGTACAGGTGACAGCAGTCATGCAACAACTTCTGGGTGTTGACTCAGATCTTTTGACATACCCAGGAAATGACCTGACACAAAAATTCACATTCAAGCACTTAATTAAGCTTTGAAAAGAGAATAAACATTTTGTTGAATCAATACAGCGTCAAGACTGCAAACCACTCTCAGTTCCTAGCAGAGTTACCAAAAGTAGAGAATGCTACTTATCATGTAATTAAAGGAGAGATCTGAGCACTCCTCTAAGGAGTCTGCAGCTCATCTTTTGTAACACTTATTGGTGAGACATCTGTTCTCAGCACGCTGATGTAAAGCACAGAGGTTACGGTGCGTAGGTTCCCTAATGGAGAAAGCTAAATGTCTACGAAGCCTTGTCTCTGAAGCCATTATGTGGAGTGGAGAACTGCTTTATAGCCAGCAAGGAGGAAATGGGGAGTTTAGAAGTGTAACTAAACTTCCTTTGTCCAAGAGTTAGAGCACTTTTGTAGGTACATATATGGCCGAGGTGGTTTTTCTTTCTAGCAATCTTTAGAATCTGAGCCCTTTGCAATACCTAAAAAACAACCAAGACAAATGGAACATGTTACAAATTGTGAATTAACTTGAAGTTAGGCAGCTGAGTAAAGAACACCAGAGCCAAGAATAAAATCCAGATCTTTCAGCATCTGGTTCATTGCTCCAGCCCATACATCTCAGTGCTTTTTTAGTTCCAGAAGATTGTTCCTATGTCACATTATCTCCGAATGAAAACTATTCTTTTTTACTGTGCCTCATTTATTCTGAGTTTGAAACAGTGCAGTAACCCCAGAAACACTACAGGGAAGAACTTTATCGTGCCTTTTTAATATGCAACTACTGCAAAAAGGGGATGCTTACATCTTCTTTTAGATATATCAAGATTCAGCATAATTGTATCTGGGACAAATTTTACCTCTGGGGGAAGGGGTAAGTATCTGTTTAGAACTTCAAAAACAAATGTCTTTGCAACATGAAAAAAATATGATAGTGGAAATAGCTTGTTTCTCACCAGCTGGCATAATAGGTGTGAATAACAACAAAAGAGCTGTTTTCTATGTATTTTCTGTATCTATCGGGAGGACAGGAGCTGTTTAACAGCTCCTTGCTTATTTGGCATGGAAGTAATTTTTTTAAGTCATTTGAAAAACCTGTGCTAGTGACTGCTATTGAAGCACACTCTTTCCAGCATCTGAAAGTCCATACTATTCACTATATAAATACTTTTATTTCAGTGATGTCTGGCTGCCCTTTATTTCTGTTACCTGGCTGAACCTAAATGTTTCTGTAAGTGCATTTGGAAATCAAGAGAAAATGTGGAGGTTGTTACTTTTACAAAACCAGGATGCGGGGCACTGACGCATTTCTGATGTAGTTTGTGTCATGCCTAATTCTACTGTAAGAAATTCTTGCTGAAATAAGTGTGTAGGTTTAACTTTTGCCAAAATCTGTGCTAATACACTCAGTGGTGGTCTAGTACTTCTGTGTGAGGAAAGCTTTATCAGTACCAAATGTTTGTAGCCAAATATCTCACTTGGATTCATCTGCTTTGAAAAAATAGCTAATTGCTGCAATACATTAAAAGAGTTTCTGTTTAATTCTGTCATATGTGCTTTTCAACATTTGAAATTAGAAATGTATTTTTGTCTCATTACATTTTGGAGAAGACTTGGCATTAACTTTAGCCAGAAATGATCAAACGTTTAGATAGTGTATTTCTGATTTGAGACTGGGAAGATTTTCTTAATATGATAGACTTCATTTTCTGAAATCTTCACTTCTTTTTCTCATTTCAGATGAGAATTATGCAGTTTTTCTGTGTGAGGCTCATCAGATCAATAATGGAACACATAGAAACTTGGTAATGACTTACATAAATAGGTGTTATGCCCTCATCATTCCGGGTTAATAAGTCTTCTATAGCAAAGTGACTTCAGAAGCACCTCGAAATGTGATGTACTATCTGTGAAAAAATTTTTAGATTCAAACTAGCATGATGAGAGGAGAAATGGAGGGCAGGTAAAGAGGTTAGACCTGTATCAGCATGGAGAGAGGGATAGGAGGAAGGTGATAAGGAGACAGAAGTAGATAGCCAAGGGCATGAAAAAATTAATGAAGCTTCACTGGAAAGAGGGTTAGAGTGAAAATAATCCACCAGTGTATAAGAACCTTCTGAATTTAATTCAGTTTTCTAGTTCTTGTGTTTAGAAAACTTCTATTTAGGATCTGAGATCTTTAAAAACAGTTGAAGATGAAGTTATAGCTGCTTTTATAGAGGGACGCTGGAGTCTCTTTTGTCCAATGCAAAGGTGAAATCAAGAACTCTTACACCTAAGAAAAGAATGTGGATTCCTTATAAGAAAATTTTTTTCAATTATTTGTGAAATAGCACTTTAAAACAATAGTTTCTGAAACTTGTTATCAAAGGCTTCTCTTGGAGGGATATTGCCTTGTACATATTATTAATGATTACTCAGTATTAACAAGCCTCCCCATTTCAGCGTTCTTATGGTGGCCGCATGCAGAAATAGAGATTTGCATGTTCAGCCAGAAGTCAGATTTAAAGTGAGTCACCAAGATTTTGCAAAAAAGCTTTTGTGGGTCCATGACCTGGAAATCTTGAACAGATGTACTGACTGAGTGGGACACTTCTGTGGGAAACACAGGGGATATATTGTACTAGTCCACAGGTTGCCCGTTAATTAGAAATGGAGCATTTTTATACTAATCAATAGAAAAAATCATCCAATTTGTTTTATGAAGCTGGACTGTTACAGATGAAATTACATTGACATAATTTCAATGTAGAAGTTTAATAATGTTTAGATGAAAGGCAGTGCAAAAAGAATGCTTGTCAGCTAGTCTTATTGGAATACTTGTCATTGTGTATTGATTTGTGGCTTTTATCCAAGTACAGAAGCACCATTCATAAAACTTCATATTTCTAAAAGTAGAGCTTAAAACACAAGCAAAATATACCTGCCAATATTCTACACAGAAATCAACTCAACAGAAAGTAATGCACTTATGAATGTAAATCTTCACAACAGTCTTCAGGTATATATCAGTCATGACAACATGTGCCATATCTCCCTGAATCCCTATCCTGCATTTGGAAATTGCTGTAATTTATCAAAGCTGCAACAAAAGTCAATTTTTGGCAATAAATGAAGTTTGAAGGGATCTGATCTCTATTCACAGCATATTTCATTCAACATCAGCTAAAGACTGTGATTTTTTTCCTACTAATGCTACAAATTTCAAAAGGCACAGAAGTAATCAGCAGAATATAAACTGATAAATTTGCCTGTGGCTTGATACTAGATCAGGTTTTCTTTCGCCTTTACCTCCCTTATCTGAAATGGCTGCAATGCAGAAGTCTATTTCCTATCATGACACAAGATCTGCCCCAGTGAAGCACTGCATTTTTGAGAACAAACCACAAATACAGTTTCATTAGAATAATTCATATCCTCCCAAAACATCAGGCTTAAAGAAAACCACAACTCTTCAATATTCTAGTCTAAGTTTTTGGTGTGGTCAATATCTCTGGATGGTGTTATTCTTTGCCTTGCTTATTCTTTTCTATTGCATAATTTAAGAAAAAAAATTAAAAAGGGATGGTAAAAAAGTAGCAGTTTCCTCAAGTGATCTATTTAGATTGTAAAATAGGACTGGGAAAGAATGACCTTATTTTGGAAAAAAATACATGAATCAGAAAGCCTTCGTGGCTACTCTATCTTTAAAAAGGGTACTGGAGCTAACTTAAAATTGACACAAATAAGCAAAAATTGCAAAGGCAGAAGGATTTGTTTGAACTGTTTTAGGGCTGTTTTTGCAGGCAGAAAGACATATTTTATGCTGCTTTTTAGCATGCTGCCATGTTTCCTAGTAAAGTATAGGTTAAATATTTTGTTTTGACAATGTACCCGTTTTGGTTTTTGTTTTCTCTTGGGTGCAGTCCTACATGTATACCTTGGTTTTTGTCAGGACAGAATTTTGCTCAATTGTTGCTCTAATAGGTACGAAGTGAAGTACACTAATCAAGGTTACCAAGATATATTTCATTTAATTCCATACCACCATATCCAGATGATGGATTTCCTTACAGCATCCTTTACTACCCCACAAAATAGTGACTAATTTAATCTGCCACTAGATGTCATTCCTTTTTCATGTAAATTTATACAGTGTAAATTTCTACTTTAAAATTTCAGTTAAAAACAAAGGTATTAACATCAATTATTCTGCTGTATTCATACCTAAAAAAATGTCTGTCTTTTTATCATTTTCACGTATGAACAGGATGTTGTAAACTTACAGGGGACTTTCAGCAGTGGCATCTGTGTGGTTCAGAGAGGGTGTCTTTTCTCACACACTCTCTGATCTGTTCGGGTTTCCTTTCGTGGCTACCTAAACTTTGCAAAGCAAAAGCTACCACAATTCCTCAGCCCTTCTGTGCCTTGCAGGAGGCTTCATTTTAGATAGCAACAGATGCCTCTAAAGGCCTTTATTCTTTTGTTTATCTGTGCCCATTAGAAATTGTAGCAGTTTCTTTCTATTTTTTGAAATGAAAGTTTCTGAAAAATCTAAATAGTCTGTAGAAAGGACTCTTTTCCATGTTTTCCTTAATACTCACAGATTCCCTTCATAAAATATGTGGGGGGTTTTGTGTTTTGGGTAAAAGATGTTTTATTCAACATTATTTTTATTTAATTTATTTTTTTTTGTTGTTGTGGTCAAACATAAAATTGAATGTGCTCTCCAATAATAACAGATGAAGGTTTTGCAATCTTCATGCCAATAATTGGATAGCCTTTAGCATATATTTCACTGTTCTAGTCAGAGTCTTTCATTGAAAGTTCTGGGCAAGGATGCAGCAGCAATATGTGAAATATGCTCTGCTATCATTTAAATAATATGAAATGTAATAAAAATGTATCCAGTAAAGCATGACAATCTAAATCGTCTATTTTCTGTAATCTATGATCACAGCAGGGACAGTGACTTTCTGATGTTCTATGAAAGTAAGATGCATTTGAAATGAGAAATTTAGTCATTTAATATGTGCTAACATATTTTGAACTGTCATAGCCTCTTAGACCACAGACGACTTACAGTTAATAATATTCTACTAAAATATTAAGATGCCGCATTTTAATTTCCTAACATTATTTTTGGTATCAAATATTGATTTTTCCTTTAAATTTCACCTCAACTTTATTCCATCTGCTGTAGCAGGCTGAAGGCCATTTTGTTAAAAAGTGTAAATCTCTGACATACTTGTACATTGTATTATTAGAAATGGCTTCCTTTTTGTTTTCCCTTAGCCAGATTACTCAGTACAAGATCCACATTTAGTTATGATACCAAGAAGATAAGTCTTTCAGACAATAAAAATATTAAAATCTAAATGTTGTGGAACCCTTATAGAAAATTTCTGATTGTTGTATCTTGAAATATGATTGCTCTTCCATTTTTTTTCCCTAGCATGGAATATTTGCTGTTTCATTGTTGGGAAACATTTGTAACCAACATAGAAATTGAATTTCACCAAGTCATGAGAGATTCATTTTCAGAGTTGATATTTTGGAAAAACCTAATTCTTTGATAGATTCCCTCCCTCATTCCTAGACTTGTTTTGGACTCTGTTCCTTGCAAGATGACCCTCTTGGGTTAGTGTTCCTGTGTTTCAGGTAGAAATATGTTCTGTTAGCACAGTACTGATATGAGGTGGTCTGGGTCACTGGCTGTGGTTTGACTCCCTGTTCTCTACTGGAATTAACTCTCCCATTGAATTGTTTCACAGTAGTAGTAGGATTTAGTCAATAATCTGTAGAAGTGCCAAATAAATAATGCTAGTATGGAAGATGTTCTGTCAGGATTAGAGGTATGGCCTCTTTATTGAAACATCCCATTTTAATGTAATTTCTTTTTTCTCTACACTAGAGCTGATAGATGGTCTATGAGCCACTCACCTGCACTCTAATTTGATCTGAGTACAGACTTTTACATGAAACAAAGCTTGTGCTGTGTCAGATGGATCAATAGTCCATAAATGCTCAGACCTCTTGGCTGGTGCTGTCAATTAATTACCCAGAGAAAGGAATCAGTCTCTGATTCCACTCTGATGACAGGTACCAGGCACTTTTGCTTATTTCATCCTCACTAGATGGATTGCAACACAGCTTTAAAGACTCTGGTCATAAGACTCCTTCTTCTAGATTCCAAGAGTACCAATATTACCACTTTCTTCCTCTTAAACATTAACATTGTTAGCATATGCCAGATGTCATCTTATTTCCTAAGGCCAGGCTGGTTAAAATGGCTCTTGTTGTGTACCTTAGTATCAAAAGAAATTTTTTTCGTACTCCCTCAGTATAAATTGGCTTTCAAATGTCTGCTCTGTGACCATGAATTAGCTTTCTTTCCTTTTAGTATTTAGTGTCCTCTCAATTAATGTGTGTGACAGAGAAGCATGTAGTAAGTCGCAGTGCTAGTCCCTGAACGTCTCAGGAAATTTTCTATTACCATTTGGGGTAGTAGAAACTGGCCTAAGATATTTCATATTTTATGTTTGCAATTTAAACTAAATATCTTCTACTGATTTATAGTGCAGAAGAGAGATTTCCCAGCACAGTTGAATCAAAACATGGAGGTGGTTAATTCCCTAAAATACTAATCCAGTTCATGAGTTGTGGCAAGTTAATGTTTCTGTCTTGCAACTAATTAAGCCCCCAAACCTTACCCTTATATATGATCTTCAGCCTAATTGGAGTTAGAAACACAACCTTCTCTTCTTGCTTTTGGTCTCTCTAGATGCTGATTTTCATCTTTAGTCAATCAAATTTCGGGAGGCAATTTTAGCTACATTCAGCCAATTGCTATTATGTTTGGTGAGCTATCTGTGTCTAAGAGGGCAGTGAGCAACTCAGGCAGCTTCCAGTCCTGTGTGACTCTGGTACATAAAGAGAGTGGTAGGAGTGATGCTAAAGTAAGGGACTCACTGGAGGTCTTCTGAATGTGATCTTTATTCAAAGCTGACCATGGAAAGGAAACTCAGGAGACAGACTGTGTTTCTTGCAAAATCCTGGTGGACACGTTAATATTTAAGCACCAGTGACTTCTGTGGATTGCATATCTGTTTTTTTTAACAATAAAGCTACTGTATTCTAAAGAAAAATAAAATAACCTTCATTAAAGTGCATGTTAGGCATTGTGCATATTATCCCTGTTCCTGCAGTCACCAAAGGGGAACACAGAGTACTGCGTGTGTTTTCTCTGAAGATATTCGGAAGTGCATTGTTTATAAAAGCTGAGATAAATGTGTAAAGGACCCGACAGACTGGCTAACAGGGCATGGCAAACTGCTAATCTTTGTTCCGAATCTGCAGGCTATAGCACAATTCAGCATCCACCCTCGGTTCTGTGGTGACTGGCCTGAACACAACCTTTAGATACAATTATGTATCTCCATGGACCTGCAGACACTCCTGACTGCTCTGCTGTGAGCCGGCTGGATGCAAGCCAGGTCTGAGCAGAAACAATGGAGTTGCATCACTATAGTGCTGAGTTGGAACTAAGCAGTGGTAAATCTGAATGTGTTTCATACTCTTAAGTCTCTAATTAATTCTTAAAAATGGGTTTTTTACCCTGAATCGAGATACATGCTTAAGAGTTATGATGGCCATTTTGTATTATGGTCATCCTTTCAAAATTATTTTTTAAAAAAGGAAAGAAAAATAAATCACTTACCATGGTATAACTAACTCTTGATCATGAATAATCATGGGAGTTTGCAGAACAGCTCTGTAATTAACATTGCTGGATTAATATTGTTGATTTAAGTTCTTAGAAATACTGAGCATCACATTCTTAATAAATCTAACAGTATTGGCTTTAGCTACATACATTACTCACAAAAAATATTGCGCTGAGATATAAGGAAATTCGTTTGTCTGCAGTTCTGAAAGAGAACAGTGACTTTCCCTCCAATCAATAAATACAAATAACAGACATTATTATAATAAATCTGAAACTGCAGAGTCTTTACTTCATTTTAACTAGAGGTCTTGTACAAGCTTATTTTATTTAATAAAACTGAACGAGATTGTTTTAAGATCTAGGCAAGCTAAACATAATGTGAAGTGACTTTCTCAGTTTGTCAGGTAGACTGTAAATTATGAAGATGTAAGTACATAAAGGAAGTACTGCAGTTAATTTTAATAGTTTTTAAAGCAAGTCAAGTTTTTGATAACACCAGGGAAATGAAAATGGATATTTCTCAAGCAGAATGCCATATCACCATGTTTTTATCTTTGGTGTAGGCCATTGACTGTAAAATAATCAATCTCACATAACATTTATAGACAATTCGTTGAAGAAATTAAAAACAGTCCATTTAGAAGAGTAACATATGTAGATTACCTGAACAGTTTCATTTTTACTTTTTGTGAGATACTACATATTGCTTCAAAGCATGCTGCTATCATAAACACAAATATTTTTTAGTCTGTGAAAGATCAGTTATGTTGTAACTTGCTACAAATCAGCACTTTTAATGCATATGGCAACTACACATTTTTTATTTGTTCTTCCCTGAAACAGATTTGCAGGGTTATTTTAGGCAGTATTTTCACTGGAATGATAGTATTAAGTAAGTGATTTATTTTTTCCATTTCAGAAATTTTCTGAAGCAAAACCAATCAACTCACAAAGTTATAAATTACCCTTTATATTTTCCATATATAGAGAATTATTACAACATTTGTTGTGTTGTGAAGTCCTATCATACAGAGTAGCAATGCAAAGTAAGGTGTGAAGAAATTCAGTTATACTCTCCAAAAAGATTCTCTGGAGCAATTTAATTTCATCATTCATTTTGATGTGTACAGTGTGGGTATATATACTGGAATTATTCATCCTAAGCTTCTTACAGTTGATGAAAAGAAAGAGGCATTTCCAAGTGACATTCATATAACTGTTTTTAGACACCTACTTTGGCATGAGATGAGATGAACTGCCATCAGTGTCTATTTATGATCATTAACTGGTGTAAAGGCAACAAAAATCAGTAGCTGATATGTAGACATCTGCATTTGCTTCCTATGGCTCCAGCAGGCTTTGGATTAGGTGTTAAAAATGTGAAGCTCTTTCCAAAACTGCTTCCACATACAGATACTACAGACAGCAAGAATTCTTCATCACTCATTAGCTCTGCAGTAATTTCTGTGAGAAAGAATGCTTTTTTTGTTTGACCTTGAGTTATATGACTATAATGGGTCTTTTTGACATCAGATTTATAAATCTGAAAAGATGTCTTGTAGACAAGCATGAAAACTTTCTAGATGCCTTTGCATGCATGTGACAGAAATGGTCCTTCGTGAATCTGCCTCAGTTTCACATTTGTGAATTGCGTGAGACGTCAGCAGCACTGCTGCTCAGTCAGTCTCATGTAATGAGTCTTTGTGTTCTTCTGATTGAATTAATTCCTCTATGTGTTGAAACATTGTTTTTAAGAAAACTTTTAATTTTGTTTTTCAGTGTGACCGGAGGACAAAGCTCAGTTCTAAAAATACATAGATTAAAAAGCTCGAAAACAAGAAGGGGAAAAGAGGGAACTCATAATAAACTTTCTTATGCTTTCCACTTTGCAAGTGCAGCCTTAGAGACTCAGTCAGTACGCAGCATAGTGCATGTGCAATAGCTGTTTCTTCACTCTGTCACTTCACTTCTCTCTCTCTTTTTTTTTTTTTCCAGTGGTTTTAAGCTCAGCCATACCCTTCCAGAACTGACAGAAATTATTAGGGGCTACCTTGCTGCAGTGAAAGTCTGTAGTACAACTATTATAGATTAAGAGCACATAAGGCAGTCCAGAACTGAGCCCAGAAGGAAATCAAAGGAATTCACTTCTTAAGCTTTTCTCTTTCAAGTCTGTTTAAATTAAGTCTTTGATATCTCCATATTTAAGTATACAAAAATTTCTAATCAGATCACATAATTATTTTTGCGAGTAGTTAAGAATAAAAGCTATTATATTTCTCTATGTAGAGAACATTTATTATGCAGTAACCATATGTAGGCTGTTTCTGAGAAAAGAATTTAGTGTACAAAACAAAGTTTACTAAATTCAATTATTAATACCTTAACTTTCTTTATTCTGAATGAAGCTGGAATCTGACATTTCTGTCTCAGTTTAGTAGTTTTTCACTGCATTTTTAATTACCATCATAACTAAATCTCACCCTTTCACCTTGCAAATGTATAGAATACAAGCTCTGAAGCTTTTCTTACGTGACAACTAAAGTACACAGCACACTGGTTATAATTACAGTCTGGAAGAATCATTAGATACCACATTACCCCTAAAATGTTAGACCTAGCAAATCAACAGATATATCCTAGGTAGTGCTGAGAGAAGGTTTATACATGAAAATATCAGATAGAAGTGTCCATTTTTTTCCTCCCCTCTCAGTAGCTCTTAATAAATATTTCATGATACGTGAAAATATGTACTGCAAAGCAGATGTTATTCTATAATTATGCCATTAATACTATTATTCCACCCTTTCTTTACAGAATATGGAACTTTAAAATTTAAGAAAAATAACAAAAGGTGTGAAAATGTAAGAATTTATGGAGGATCCAAGTTCCCTCAGACATCAGTCATTTGGTAAGTAATGATATAAGTCAGAAGAGCCAGTAAACAATATTGCTTGGAAAGTGCTGAGTTGGATCAGATGTCGCAGCAATACAGAGCATGTTTTTTAACTTTTTCAGTGGATTACAATAAATCTGCAAAATGAGTCACCAGAATCTGGCGTAAATGAAATGGATTAGATGCTTTTTCTTTGTGTCATGAATCACAGACTTGTGCCATTGATAACATTCTTCATGTTAATGTGCTACCATGGTAAAAAAGAAACAAACATAGACCAAAAAGAATAGAAATAAAGAATGAACATTCCTTTCCTGAAAAAGACATGTTAATATTTCCAGATAATTTCTTTTTAAAAGAATAGGTGTAGGAAAATTAATAGATACCGAGCCTTTCATTTCAAAAATGACTTCCATTATAACAACTTCTATTTAGTCCACAGGAACATTTTGCATATGCTCCATTTGACTTAAAGAAATGTGCAAAACAAAGTGGGAAATAATATTTTAGTTTCTAGTGTAAAATGTAGCTTTCTACATTGTCAAGTGATACAAGAGCACGAAATCTGTCAGCACAGTTCCAGAAGAAGATACATTTATGAATCCATTGAGAACTGTACCTCAAAATGTGGTCCTTTCAGATATCACAGAGAGAAAGATAACACCGAATTGCCTACTATTTTGTCAATTGCCTGTGGCACTTAGGATAATTCAAGCTGATGCTTAACCTTAATTTTCAATTTCAGAAAATCAGGAAGATTTCTTTATCTTAGTATAAGAATGAGAACAGAATAGGAAATACTTTCCATTATGACAAACACTAAAGGTTGATAAGCAGCAGCTAAACTGACTCTAGACTAAATCTGTGAAGCAAACCATAGAAGGAAGTCTGTCAGAAATGCATTTTCTCTACTGTGATCCAGTTGCCGCAGATTGACAGGAATTACTGATCTCAACTAACATGATCCTTGTAAATGTCAGACATACATTGCTTTTCCTAGCTTAATCTATTTTCTGAGAGAAGTGGCTGGCCCCTCAGGAGGACTAGCCATCCAATTCTGGATTCTTAGATACCTGCTTGGGTGTCAGTATTCATAAATTCTTCCATCTGAACTGTGGAGCTGGCTGTCACATAAGAAGGGCATCACCTGTTCTTCTCCAAGTACCTTTCAACAGGGAGAGTGGCCAGACTGTCAGTGCAACTGATGAAAGGAGCTTTCTTCAAGTTTTGAAAAATAAACAGAGATTTTTTTGAGCTTAAAGTACATCCTTTTTGTCTTCATAGATAAAATCCAAATTTAGTTCAGATTGAAATACAGATAGCTAGGAGTGAAGTTATCTAGTAAACCCACACTAGGGCAAGCAAAAACTTACGTTAAGAGAAAGTGTAGGGTATAAAATCTACGTTAAGAGAAACAAAACTCGAGGTTCTGCTTTTTGTTGGACATAGTAAAACATTAAACTGAAATCAATTTTCTGTTTCTGAAGTTTAAGTGAATAGAAAGATGACATTATAAAATAGTACAAGAAGTCTATTTTTTCCTTTTTTTCTGGTAAATGTTAGACACTGGGACTGGTAATTTCCTCTTTTTCTCCACTCCAACAATATTAGTGACAACAAAAATAGGCTTGAAAATTTCAAAATCCTATTTGTTCACTCTTGAAAACAAGTCTTAGGCTTTTTAATTGTTCAGGCATATTTGAAAATATCAGTCTTCCTTCCCACACTTTTTTATTTTCTTTGGTTACTCAGGATCCCTTAATTGTTCTAAAAAAGCACATTTGCAGTATAGCACATACAATTTTTTTACTTCCTTATCTATATTTCTTAGTTGTAGAACTGAGATACCTATATAAATAAATACAGTGCATAGATTCATATAGTATATGGATATACATGTACTTATTTAGTTACTGGAAGAAAATGACTCAACCTAGTTGCAGTAGATATCAAAACAGTACATATTTGAAGGGAGAGAAATTAAAATCTAAATTCATAGCTCAGTGGAGACCATTCATGTGTACAATGGATAAATATAAAGTACCCAATTAAGATTCTTAAACACTTTGTAGTTACCTAAAATAAAGGTTCTAGTGAGTATAGGGCAGAGAGTTTCTTTTCCAAGAAGGCATCTGTAGGTATTAGCTAGCCGAAGCGACACACTGGCACTAGTACAAAGACCTCACTTGTTTGACAGACAAGTTCATGGCATGTTAAGCCAGGTTTTTCTGGTCTTAAAGATCCTCTTATAAATTGTCCATCTGTTCATGGGTGTTGAGGTTAAAGAGAGATAGTACTTGTTAACATGTGAATTACTTTGACAGTGTACATAATTTTATCCCCCGATAACCACCGAAGAATTAACATGACACCATCTCTAGAAAGTAGTAATCACAAGTGCATATTTTATGTTCATGCTTTGATATTCTACTGAAAGGCACTATGGAATTCACAATCTGTCCACAGTTACACAAAACTAGGAGAGTTTATTGCTATTTTAGGACCTGGGAAGCTTCAGGCCTGGACAACTCAAAAAAGGAGTCACAACAAACTTGCAACAAATTTGATTTGTAAAAAAATTGAGAGATGAAAATAGAATGCGTATCCACAACACAATCATGTAGCTCATAGTTGATTTTAAAATATCAAGTTATCTCTCTGTGTTGTGTTTTTTTCACAGTGCCAAAGGAAGGGGTTGATAGCTTTGCTGTGATGAGAAGAAGTAGTGAATCAGGGCATCAGTCTGACTTCTGTGAGGAGAGATATCCACCCAGTTTAGGGAAACTTTCTCAGTCTGTTGGTACACCTGTGTTAACAATGTGTGACAAGGCAATAAGTCATCCACTCATCTTCTTTTTCCCCCTTCCACTGATCATTCTAGCTCAAAGGCTTTCCACTTCACATTGTTGCTTACTTTAAGGGAACAAGCTTAGGTATATAAAGAAAGTAATTTGTGCCTACATTTTTTTTAAATCTGTTCCATCCGCTTCAGTTGTGGGTTTGGTTTTTGTTTGTTTGTTTGGGTTTTTTGTTTTGTTTTTCTGAGAACAGGACAAATTTTCTGAAAGAAATGTCCCAGTAAAACTGGGCTGAAGAGAAGTATTATCCCCTAATGGTCTTTAATGCAGTATAGTTTAGTAGTAATTACTCATTACTGAGGGGTCTGCACTGCATTCAGTGCACACATTAATTCCCATCACTTATATGCGCTGAAGGCACAACGCTATAGGCATTTAGATTTAGAGACTTCTCGCATTTTTCCTTTCCATGGATTTAGAAAAAACACCAGCATGTGTAATGACTTACAAACCATTGGAAATAATCACAACATTTCTTATACACTTGCTCTGCTTCCAACTAAAGTAGACTTTGGAACACTATCCATATATATTAGAACCCAGGTATTACTTTAATTCACCTTTTTATTCAGCAAAATGACAAGTACACTTCAGATTTTACTGAGTTTCTGACTGACTTGCTAAGAACACTAATTTCTGATGGTTGTTTTCTGACAGGCGTATAAAGAACCTTATTTTGAAGACTTTATTCTGTGTTAGATTAAACATTTCAGTAAGTGGAGTATTTTATGGAAACATAGACTGCTGAGTAGGGGCCAGCAAAGTAAACTGAATCACAAAAAGTGAGCAGGAAATAAATAAGAAAATTGAATTGTACCACTGTAGAAAAAGAATGTCTTCATCTTCGGTACTGTTTGTACTACTGTTTCCTCAGACAAAGATGGCAAGGGTAGTCAGACTACTGGCTTCAGTGTGAGGAGTAGCTAAGAGGATGACAAAATTTACCCTGAAAAAATGGTTACAAAGAGAATATAAGCAAAGTCTGCAGAATCCTACAGAACGTGAAAAAGCTACTCAGAGATTTTTAACTACATTTTCATAAACTAGAAAGAGCTTGTGTGAAATTAAGCTGATTCAGGACAAGTTTGTATAAAGCTCTTTGACATGATACACCATAGATGCTAAAATTTTAATGTAGATTGTAAAAGTAATTAAATGAATTAACTGAGGAAAAATTCCTCACCAGCTCATAAAGTAAAAACTGCCACCTCTAGCTTAGGATTCCTGAACTTTGCTAGAGGCTATATTGGGAAAGTATCACTTACGGCTTGTCGTGTTCTTGTATCTGTCTCTGATATCTGCTATTGTCTACTCTAACAGACAGTCTATGGATAGACTCTATCCAGCTTGATCATTTTTTGTTATCTTTTTCATCTTCTTAAAAAAAGTCTGCTTTAACAATTCATGAGTTTAGTCCTTTTTAGTATGTTGACATCTCTAGAGATAACTTTTTCAATCCAAAAATTCAAAGCTAAAGCATAAAATTTAAACAAATCTTCTCCCAGTACCAGAAAAAACAGTGTCAGTTATCACTTTGCTATACACCATAAATATTATATATTAATAAACACATCTATCTCAATTGGCTCAAATTCTAGTTGACAAAAATGAGTTTACAATTTTGATTTGAAACTTTTCAAATACATAGATTCTGTTCTTGGTTTCCAAGGTTGCCCGGTGATATTTATTGATATTGAAGGAACTGAGGGGTACTTTCTTCTGCTAACATTGACCTTTAAATTACTGTGAAAAGCTCATTTCTCTATGGACACTTTTGGATTGATGAAATTGCTTGTCAGACAGAGTTTTAATTTACTTGCATTTACAATGTGTCTAACCATTAGGGCAGGTGTACTGCACTGCATGTCCCATAGTCCTGCTTCCCGCACTATCCTCATAAGGAAAGCTTCTGAAAAGTGTTTTTACTTATGCCCTGCCTAAGTATCACATTTTTTGCCAACACTTTGGCCACAGTCTGTATTTATGCCAAAATGACACCTTTATGCACACCCAAGTCAAGACTCCTAAGGCCCTCCCATGTACCATGTACCATACGTGTAAGTACGTAGCCTGATTTACATGACTACTCAAAAGCACCAAATTTTTTTGGAGGCTATATTAAGTGGCCTAATAGCAGCATCCTAATTCAATCAGCTAAGTTTGTTGTCCATACAGATGTAATATTAGAATCTGATCCAAAGTCTGAATGAGAAAAAAATTTGTAGGACATCTGACCTGAAAAAAAGACTTTTTTTTTTTTTGCATATTACTATGCCATCCAGGCCAATAACAGAGGAAAACAAATCCTTACTTACAGGCTATTTTCTTGCAAAACTCTTCTCCAAATAGATATCACTAAGTCAGATGTAACATTTCGTTCACACTTTATGTAGAATCATCTTATTTAATTTCTGTGGTTACTTTACTGAAACTAGTTAAAGAACAGCTTACAGACCTCAAGGTGATTTGAGACCCATAAAACATTAAAGAGCAAGAACTTCATAGCACAGGAGATAATAATTTGTTAAGAAACTGAAAAACAGTCCCACCCACAACATCCCTTTATTTTCATGGAGATGTAATTTGTTCATGTATTTTGCAACAAATATAAAATTCCTTTTCTGTCTTATTGACATTTCTACAAGTTCAACTCTGCAAACTGTAAATGAAGTCTTTTTTTTTTTTCTTTTTGTGTGAGAAGACATACAGTAAACTTCTCCTTCAATTCCAAAGACCTGCCACTCATTATACTTAGAAAACCAACTCTGAGCTGTGACTGAAATCTACAGGATCTTTACCATTTCATAAAGGATAGTAGGATTAGGTCATTATTGATTTAGTATGATTAATATGTATGATGCTTCTGCAGTTAGTAAAGCTTCTTCAGACTTGTTTTTATATCTGACTGTAGGAATAGAACAACAAATATCTGCATTTCTTTGTGTACCACTCCACAGATATTATGCCCATCAAGTTTTCCATTTCCATTGTCAGATATAAATAGAGCCCTTTTGATATGAGATTACTAATGCTGACATTAGCCAGTCATTTATAAAAAAACCCTCAACATCTTGAATGCACCTTTAGGAAAAGAAAACAGTACATTGCTTCAATTCTTAATAGAATAGCAATAATTCTGTTTTATGTGTATGCCAGAAAGCACAATTCCAACCTGCTTTCACAGAGAGGAATTTGGTGACATGTGTTACTGCCCTGGGGCCTATTTTCACATACTGTACAGCTCTACTATGAAGTGTTTTACAAAAATATTTAGCTTTTCAGTGCTTTAGGGGACTTACATCTAATGGAGTCTGTAGGGAATGTTCTGTATTTCTCCCTTAAAAAAGACACAGTTTTTCTGAGTTTATAAATCGCTGTGGGTCTCTTATTTAAAATTACATTTACCATAGAAACATAAATTTCTATGTAGCTGTTTCAGGTTTAAATACTCATGATGCATCCAGTCATATGGTATCTTTCTGGTTTATTCTTTTGTGTAATTTTTATTTATATTCCATTGTTATTAAAGTAGTATAGATGCAAGCATACAGTAATTCAGAATTATTAAAGATTACACTGATACAGAATTTCTAACCAGATAGCTTTTACTTGATCATTTCATACTTGAACACACATTTTATCTCTTCTGTGATTGAACTGGAGACTTTTCAGGTGTGGTCTCCTAAATCACTTCTGGTGCTTCGTCATTATAGGTTATAACA
>JAYRBT010000042.1:27307263-27372832 GCA_036023395.1 Myiotriccus ornatus | reverse complement strand
AACAAGTGGAAGCTGATATGATCAGGGTGCTAAATAATAGTTTTTGATATTGTGGTAGCCAAGCCCTCTCTGTGTCATTCTTGTATTTTACCAAAATAACTGCTGATGAACACAGATTTCTTTAAACATGATTTGTAGTGTCAGGGAATGAAGGCACATGGTGTAACTCTTGGGGATGATCCTGTGCAGGGATAAGAGTTGGACTTGATCCTTGTGGGTCCCTTTCATCTCAGCATATTTTCTGATTCTGAGTTTCTGTGAAGAATCACATCTGGTTTCATGATGAGCTGCAGACCTACATATTCCTGTTAGGCTTTTATCTCACATCAATTCTGATGTAATAGGTTTTGTAGAGAAAGGAATTGCGCCAGTTTTATCTCAGGTTCTCTACTACAGGGTCGCTGATGCTTGTGACTTTTGCCAGGCAGAAATTTCAGAATCACTTTATCACCCTACAGACCCTACAAGATGCCTGCAAGCAAGAAGGAATTTGAGTCCTTACATTTCTCATTAAAAGTTACTATGATAATGTTAACTATAGTTATTAGCTAAGTTTCTGTGTAATATGAACAGGTGGTGTCCCCAGTCCTCTCCAAATATATTCTAACACACCCAGGACCAGACTGAAATACTTGCACCCACACTGAGAACACATTTTTTTCCACACATGCTCTTTATCCATTGGAACTTCTTGTGGAGTAACATACCTTACTGTTTCACAGGCTGAATGTAGAATGCCTTGGCATATAAAAGGTACTGGTATTTGGATTTTTGACTAGCTCTGTGAAAAATGGTATATTTTCTTGTTTCATTCCTCTGAATTTGTCATTATCCCTTTTTTCCTCCCTCATTCTTAAGAGTAGATGAAAATAAGGGACCCTAGATGGGATTATGATGGCTGCATATAGGCAGAGCAACCCTGTATGCTTATAGTTATGGGCTAATAAATGTGCTACCCACTTACAGGTATATCCATCCATCTTACCACTGTGGAGTGCTTCTAGCTTGGCATTTGATTTTTGGTGTTTTGGCATTTTTTTCCTTTTGACTCAATTCCTTGAACTCTATTCTGCCAGAGGACTTGTGTAATTTTTATTTTCATTTTTGCAGTGTCTCAGGTCAAATTTGGTATTTGGATGCAGAGGAATAATATAGGTTGTTACTTGAATGTGGTTTCAAACTTAGCTTTTTCCCATCTTTCTTTTGCAGTTCCTTAATTTCTACTTTTGTAGTTACTGTTTGGCTGGCAAAGAAATGGATGGCATGGGTACCAAATCTTTGGAATAGAAACAGAGAGTGGTGGAGAACGTTAATGGGGAAAATTTGAGTGTAGAATCATGAAATTTGAAAGAGAAAGGATACACAATATGGTGGAAACATTAAATACCATCGATGCTTGCTGGAATTAAATATGAGACATATAAGGGAATTTGAGAAACTGAGCTATGAATGACAGTACTAAACTGTTATGGGAAAATGGCTTGTAATTTTGAGACTGGAGAAAACTTCAGGATGAAACATTATGAGATGGAGAACATAATGCTGAAAGCACAACATTTCTCCTCTGAGATATAAAGGTTAAGCAAACAACACAGATAAGATGGGGAAGTGTGATGAAATTGTCTCATCAAGAGAAGTATTATGAGGCTAACAGGTAGACTTCATTTCCCATGACAGGGGATAGAACACGGTGTGAAATAGCATATTCTGAGCTAAGGAACATGTATTACCAGGACATGTAAAATTTAGACTGTGATCTTACCATTACTTGCTGTGATTACAAAACCCTTCAAAGCAATTTACTCTGTACACATCAGATGGATGTAGAGCAGGGACCTAAATGTGAAAACGATGTGCTAGGATTACATACACTGAAATGGAACTGTTAAATGAACAAAGCAAAATATTATAAAATTTATATTGGCTTTGTAGTTTAAAGCATAGACTCATTAATCTCCACTTGTGTCAAATAAATAAACTTCAGTGCTATTAGGAATCAGCTACTAATTGACAATAAGGTTACATTCCTGAACCTAAAAATAAAGATTGACAAAGCAATGACTTCAGAAAATTTGAGGCATGGAAAAAAGTGTTCTATCAGTAATCATGCTGAAAATCTGGAGTAATCCAAATTAATGAACATTTGTTAATATTAGAAATGTTAAAATCAAACACTGCATTGTTAAAACAGTTGCTGGTTTTAATCCATCATTATTAATAAGGATTTACTTGGGTCATAGTCAAAACCACTGCTGGTGTAAGTGTAAAAGTACTAAATAATTTTTTTAAAAAAGGAATTATTTAGAAGAATTTACAAGTAGTACAGTCTGTACTTTAGCAAAACTCTAGAAATAAAGAAAGAATTTAGTTAAAAATTAAGCTTTCCATAAAAAAAGTTGGAAGTCTTTGTTAAGATCTTTAAAGTCAGTTGCATATTCCTATTTATATGCTTGTTATGAGGCTGAATATTACTACCAGTATCAGGGTAGATCTAAATGGTGTACTGCATTCTTTGCCAGAATATAAGCTGTCATAATGACTTTGGTTGTGACTGTCCATGGTGGACTGACCACAGATGGCAACTAAGGACTCACCAGCTGTTGGCTCAGTGCCCCTACAGCAAGAGGAAGCAGAATAAGAAGAGCAACCTTGAGAAAACCCTGTAGGTTGTGGTAGAAAGTTTAGTAAGTGAACAAAAGAGAAAAAATAAAAAGTGATACATTTGCATCACTCATCACCTCCCACAAGGAGACCAGCGCCCAGCCTGTCTCTGAGAAGTAGTGTGTTTGGAAAAAAACAATCCCCCAATTTCTTTGTTGCTAAACATGACATTATAGGGCTTTGAATATGCTTTTGCTCATTTTGGGCCAGCTGTGCTGATGATGTACTCTCCCAGCTCACTCCCAGCCTACTTGCTGGTAGTGGGGCAGAGTGAGAAACAGAGAAAATCTTATTGCAGTTGATCAGCAATAGCTAAAACATTGGCCTGTATTAACACTGCTCAGTCACAGATTCAAACCAGCATCATACTGGCTGCTGTAAAGAAAGTTGACCCCATCCAGCCATACACTCTCTAATCACAGGAACTATAGCTGTGTAATAGCAGTGGTGTTCATTTGAGCCATAAAAGGCATGAAAGTTATTACTGATGACAGTCATTACCATACAAAAGATATTCTCAAAATACTTAATGCTCAATGGCAACTCATTGGAGAATTGGATAATAAAAGAGCGATAAACTTAGCCTTTTGAGGGTTTTTAATATTCTGCTCAATTTTCATTTCATCCCTTTCATCCTTTCTTCCTTGGAAGACATATCTTCCTGATATAAGTAGTCTTATGTGCTGGTGCAGGAGGATAAGGGATTAACATGGGAGATCTAACCAGTCTTCCACAGGTATCTATCCTTGACTGTCTACTCCCTCCTGCTGGAGCTTACTGCGTCATGCGGAGGAAAGAGAATAAAATGCCTGCCTGTGCCTTAGCTGTAGGGTGCAGAGTCTGTCATCTATCTTAAAACCATCTCTGCGTGCCACTTCAGTTTAGCTGCAGGATGCTGTGCAGACACACTTGAAGCATAAGCATAAAATCCTTCCAGCTGAGTCTATTGCAGGGGTAGTAATTTCTAAGAGAAGGAGACAGAGACTTCTTGGACTGTGTAGTGGGTTGACCCTGACCGGATGCCAGGTACCCACTAAAGCCTCTCTCTCACTCTCTCCTCTGCAACTGGACAAAGGAGTAAAAAAATTACAGCTAAGGATTCCTGAGTAGAGACAAGAGCTGGGAGAGGTCAGTTACTGATTTACTTCACGGACAAAACAGACTCAAAGTGGGGATAGTACTTAAATTTATTACTAACAGGATAAGAGCCAAAGAGTGACAAATAAAACAATCTTAAAAACACCTTCCCCACACCCCTTCTTCCTTCCATGTTTTTCCTTCTCCCCCCCAGCTGTGCAGGGGGATGGGAATGGGGGTTATAGTCAGTTGTTGTTTGTGCCACTGCTCAGGGAAAGGAGTCTTTCCCCTGCTCCTGTAGAGTCCCTCCCACGGGAGGGGATGGACTTGATGGACTTCTCTGACATGAGTCCACCCCTCGGGCAGCAGTTTTTCCCAAACTGCTGTCCTGTGGGTCACTCCTCCATGGGGTGCAGTCCTTCATGAATGAGCTGTACCTGTGTGGGTCTCCCACAGGGGCCACAACTCCCATCCAAGGAAAAACCTGCTCTGCCGTGGGCTTCCCTCTCCATGGGCTGCAGGTTCCTAGCAGGACCCTGCTCCATCTTGGGCCTCCCACAGGGTCACAGCCTCCTTCAGGCATCCACCTGCTCCAGCACGGGCTCCTCCATGGGCTGCAGGGCCACAGCTCCGGCACCTGGAGCACCTCCTGCCCCTCCTTCTGCACTGACCTTGGTGTGTGCATTGTTGTTCCCGTGTTCTCACTCAGCTCTTCCCTGGAATTCCCTGGCTGGAATTCTTTCTGCACAACAACCTTCTGTTCTTAAATGTGTTATCACAGAGGCATTACTATCACTCCTGATTGGCTTGGCCTTGGCCAGCAGCAGGAAGCCCGTCCTGGAATCGACTGGCATTGACTGCAAGGGACAGGGGAAGCTTCCAGCAGCTTCTAACAGAAGCCACCCCCCGCTACCAAAACCCAGCCACAGAAACCCACTACAGACTGACACCTTAGGTTTCACAAGTGCTTTTTTGTCTGTGACCCTGTTTAATACATTACAGTAATCATTAAGTTATCCTCACTTCCTTTGTGATCAAAATGATTTGGAAAGCATTATGGGCTGTTTAATAGAGTGTGATTTTCAATGCTTATGACATTTATTAATTTGTAAAACAAATGATGCATCTCTTATACCTTTGTATCTCTTCATTCTTCAGTTGAATGATTAAAGCTCTTGTCAATTCTTCTATGGTAAACAAGCAAACCAAATCTTTGCCTATACTGGAACAAACAAGACAACTTTTGTCCTTGCCTGAAGGGACAATGTCATTGCCTTGATCTTATGTCTATCATTACCACTGTGTAATTAGAATGAAGAAAAACTTTAAATGACCTCCCTCTGACTTATCATTCCGAAGTTCTTCCAGCATTACTACAACTGTCAATCATTTCAGTCCTTCAAAAATGTGTATAAAACTGTTTTAAGTATTTTTTTCAGTAGGTTCAAGAGCGGGAGGTAGTGAGTCCCTTCTGTGCATTGACATTTGAGTTTTATCTCAAAAGTGATTTCATAAGCTCCTTCTAATCTCATTTTCTCTGTTGAAATCTATGTCTTGGAGAGGTAGTGCTTTGCTACTTCAGTTACAGATATACCTAAAAAGTTCTGATAAACAAAGAAATAAAAGCATAAAAATACCTCAAATAAGCCAATGTTTTTATAGTATCTTAAGACAGCTGTTTTATTTAATGTAATAAAATATTTAATTTTTATATTATTTATTATTTGTTATTTATTATTATTATTTATTCTTGACGTTTAAAGTCTTAAACCCATCACTTTCCATCAGTTAAGTCTGAAGATAAAAGTGTGGGCTTTCTTCAATCACAAAAGAAAACAGCATATTTTCAGTGGCATTGTTTTCACTGCCTTTGATTTGTTGTGGGTATATGTTTTCTTTCTTTGGTCATGTAAAAGAAGATTGTTGAAAGAATATGTGGTAGGAAAGTATGAGTGAGTGAAACAGGAACCAGCTGTGGAAATGCTAGCTGCTGGGAAAAAGCAACTACCATATAAAATTAATTCCCATTCTACACAGGGCAAAAATCACCTCTGGAAATTATATCCTGTTTGTAAACTCTGCGGGTGTTCACATATACACATAAAATTCAGCAAACAAGAAATTTGCCTATAAAAGCCAAATTGTCCTATTGTAGCCCTGGTTGTTTATAAATAAACACTCGATTATAGTACTGGAGTGGATTTCTAGGAGCACAGAGCACTGAAAGCTGTTTTGAGCAACCTTTAGTCTTTGTTTGTAGTATTCAAAAAATGAAGTGTTGTACATCATCACAAAATGCAACTCTTCAACAGGAACCCACATTACCACAAAATAAACCGTAAGAATCATTCTGATTTTTCTATATTTTATTTCCACTTTGAAAATGTGGAAGAACATGGGTGGTGATATTCAGTTCACCTAATAAAAACATCTACATCTGAACTTAGGCCCCTTTTGTACCCAGCAGGTAGCTATGTGTTTTCAGAGTGAGATTTGAATTATTTAGGCTATTTCAAAACAAGATGAACTGTGCCCTAAAAGTGCATATTTTTTCCACTGGGTATGAACGGAGGATAGGATGAATCACTCAGCTGAAGAGTTCTAGAGTATCCACAGCAAGAAAAGAAATGAATCTCAGACAATTAATCTTTCTGGCCTAGAACAAGATGCCTCCTTTATTTTCATCTCTGGCAAAACTTCTCTAGAAAACCTGTCACACTTGGATATAAGTACAAGGACAAATATGGAGTTCTTTGCTACCAGGCTTTGGAACCATTTTAGCTGAGGTTTTTCCTCAAGGGCATTCAGAGAAATATTTTCATGAGCTGAGATCTCAAGATGTAGTCAGTGCACTCTTTGAGAGGATGCAGTACCTAGAGACACATCCTGATGCCTCATACTAAACATCATCTTACTCCTCTGTTTTTCCCTTATGCTAAGTATGTGCATTCATAAAGTGAAGATGAATTTAAAATAATTGAAACAGCCCAGTTTGGCCCTTACTACCTCCATTCCTTTATGATTTGTAATAAATCAAATTCCTTTTCAGTAGTGCTCCAAGGTGTCAAACACCTCTGTTATAGCAGGGTGTTTATGTAATATGTGGGTTTCCTTAAATGTCCCAAAATAAATTTTATAAACTATTAATGTGCTGTAAAAGTAATTTGTAAGCTTTCTTGACATTTCTTGTTGAAAGTGTCATGCAGGTAAAGGTCAGCTTGCGAACATTGCCAATAAAAATCACTTCAGGAGATTAAACTGAATAATTTACAACAATGTAGCTGCAATTTTTTATTAGATCTTAAATTTTATGTGGACATGCAAGAAATCTCCCCTAATAATTCAGTTGTGTAAGTCAAGAAATGCCTGTATTTTCTCTTACATTTTCATAATCAAATAAAAATTTCACATATGGAATAAATATAATATAATAATATTATATTTATAAATACATAAAATTACTTCAGCTAATAAATTTTTGAATGTCATAAACATATTCATACGTTCTAATCTAAATATTTTAGTGCATGATACAGGGAATAGATACACCTCTTATACATAAAATACGGATTTATGTCAAAGCAAAACCCTCAGTTTTATAACCCTACTAATTGTATGTTAAATCCAAGCTGGGCTATGATACATAATAAATTGTTAGTTGTGACATTAGATCTTGCCAGCTGCACCACAGTGTTAAGGCCCAATAAAAGATGATTGTAATTAGTGTAATCTAGACACATTAGATAAAAATTTAAGTTATGCACCTGATATTTATAACTTTAGCACAGATGTGTCATTTAGGTACTTGTGTATCTAAATTAACTATTGTACACTATTTTAGATTTCAGGTCTTTTTTTGACTTACCTAGTAGAGCAGGTAAGGCTGTCGTCAACAATTCCCTGAAGAGACACATCATACACTCACCCTAAGCCTGACTTAAGGGCAGTCTGCAAATGCAGATAAGCAAATGAACTTATACATCATTTCTGAAAAAGATTCATAGGACAGTCTTTAATAATCATGTGAGATGATTAACAGGCTACAGAGCATTCTGGACAGAATGTACCACACAGTTATAGTCACTGGTATCCTGCCAAAACTGCATACAGTAAAGGAAGTCCCATTAGCAAAGAGAAATGAAATAAAACCTGAAAGTGTACAGATGGTTAAAAAATATCACACTGAATAAATTCAAAGACCAGCTGACTGGTCTAACTATATGGACACTGTTTTAAAACTAAATTGTTTTGAAGATTGAAAAAAAATCATCAGACATGGTCTCAGTTAAGAGGTCACTTCACAATTCAGAATGCAGATTGCCTTCAGCATTTTACATGAATCAAGAGCTTCAGAAATCCCAGTTCTGTGGGAAAAAACCCAAAGTACCTTATCTACAGGGACAATAGCAAGACTTGTTTTTATTTTATTTTATTTTATTTTATTTTTTATAATTTAATGCAACTTGATTTAATCTCATCTCATTTGCATTTATGAGTTGGTCATCTGGAGGGGGTTGGTATTCTAACAGTTAATATCTATTGATGGAAATGAGAAAACAATGTATTGTTGTTACATTTATGTCATCTGGAGACAATTTCTTGTGATGGAAATTCAAATTATTTATTTGGCTGTTAACAGAGCTCTGCTGGGTCCAAGGTCCAGTGCTTGGTCCTTTCTAAGCTGAAGCACTAATGCAAAATTTCTGGCATTGTGTACCAGGTCCTCGGGGGATGCACTGAAATTCCTCTGTCAGGACAATATGTGCAACCAATGAATCAGAACGGTCGAAGAGTTGCTTCTCATAATGTTGTATTTCAGCTTGCATTAAGCAGACACTTCTGGTTGCTTGTGGAGAGGTGCCATAAGGACGGCATGAATCATAGAATCATAAAATGGTTTGGATTGGAAGGAACCTTAAAAATCTTCTCATTCCACCACCCCTGCCACGGTTGGGGACACCTCCCACGAGACCAAGTTGCTCCAAGCCCCATCCAACCTTGCCTTGAACACTTCCAGGGATGAGGCATCCACAGCTTCTCTGTGCAACCTGTTTCAGTGCCTCACCACCCTCATAGTGAAGAATTTCTTGAAGTAACTCTGAAAGACATTGAGAGACCCACTACATACCTCTGAGTCAGGGAAAAATGGGCTACCAAAACTGGACTTATCTGTTCTAACTTCTCATAAATCTCAGAAAATCTTACAGGTATGAAAGGGTGAAGAGAGCTTCTTTTTATTCTCAGGATACTCTAGTTATATGATGAGATGGACCACAACTACAAGATTCGCTATCAGGAGCTCTCCTTATTTAAGAAAATAAAAATGTTTACCATCAGTAAAAATTACCGATTTTCATATTTGGAATGAAGAAGTGTTTGCATGGTATCCATATGTATACTACGCTTGTCTTTTCAATAGGTAGTTACTACGCTTGTCTTTTCAATAGGTAGAGACAAAATTTTATGGATTAGCTGTTGTTTGTATGCAAAGAAGAGGTATTATAATTTCAGCATCATCCAGAGTAGGTCTGTGTTTATTAGACACATGAGAGAAATCAGCTTATCTCCTTTAATCTGAATGAAAGCTATCTAGACACAAGGCAACAGAAATTCCCCACAACCTTGAAAATTAGACTGATCTAAGTAAAATCTTTCACTATAATTGAGAAAAATCCTTACTTGATACTTAATAATTCATGCTGAACAATACTTCAACAACAGCTTCAACTCTGGTTCAACTTTGCCTGCATAAATTTTCTCCTTATAGCAGCAAGTAGAACCTCTGTATTCTTCCTATACCACTTGACCTCGCTTCCACTTCCAGGCATACAACTTCCTTTTTTTGCCTCATTTCCAAGAGAAGATCCCTGCTCAGACAAGCTTTTGATTACCCTCTGAATTCTCTTTGTTATTTTGCTGTTGCCAGTTTGAATAACCAATAGTGGATAGTAATCAGAGGGCCCTCCTAGACTGAAGAGTTTTTCATTAATATTTGGAGCCCCTAGGAGACTGCAGACTTTCCTGAGTTGGGTAAGGTCTGCATATTGGGCCCTCCGACCTACCAGACTTGGTCCTCAGGGAGACTGCCAAAGACCATTACAAGAATAAACTGGGCACTAAAAGTCATAATTCCTGTGGGTACTAAAATGTATGAGCTCAAGACACGTGCCAGTTTCACAGTATGCTCTTTTTCTCATTCCATTGCATCCTAAACTCAATTTGATGCTTCTCATTGGTACAGTTATTGTCTCACCAGGAGAATTCAGGTTCTGACTTCTGTGGGAAAGGAAGCAAACACAGAACAAATCTGGGACAGAGTTTATATACAATCAAAGAAGAATCTGCACAGAAAGTAGAGTGTATCCTGGGATGTATCAGCAAGTGTAGCCAAGATGTCAACAGAAATGACTGTTCCCCTCCACCTCATACTTGTGAGACCACATCTGGAATATTGTCCCTGGTCTTGTACTCCACAGTGCAAGAAAACCCTAGTGAATGAGGCCTATAGAAGACCATCAACATCAGGAGAGGGAGCACAGATATACAAAGAGAAGTTAGAAGGACTGGGTTTGTCCAGCTGAAAGAAAAGAAGAATAAAAGGTAATATTTCTGCTTTTTCAGCTATCTAATTGGGCTCTTGTCTGACTGGAAAGGTTAGAGACAATGCACATAAGTTTGGCCTGGGAAATTCTGAAGAAGGAAGAACTTTTTCATCACAAGGGTGATCAAAACTGGAAGAGGATGCCCAGGGGTTGTGGATCTTCATAATCAGAGATAATCAGAAAAAGACTGAGCAAGGCTCTGAGAAACATTATCCATGTTGGCACTAAGCAGGAGGTCAGACTAAATGACCTCCAGAGCTCCTCTCCAACTTAAATTATTCTGTTTCTATGATTTCTAGGAACTCAGGATGGTGTTTTTATTGTCAGGGAAGGGAAGCACTAGCAATAACAACAATTTGCTATCATTTTCACGTAAGTCTTGTATAGGCAAAATAGAGCAGCTGGACTTTAAATAAATACTTTTTTTTTAGCCATGCTTATTAAACCTGTAAACCAAATCCAAAAATCTCTTCACTGAAATTTATGTTACTATGTTAAATGTCGTGAGAAGAAAACCTCTCTGTAAATTTTTCTTTACTTCCAAATATATAAGATGTGCAAATATCAAAGCTTTTTCTTTTTAGACATTTATTTAACAATATCAATAATAATAATAATAAATAGATAATAATTATTATTATAAGTCTGCTCCTCTGTTTTGACAAAATATAAATTATGTGTATGTGAATATATTCCTATTTGTAAATTATTTTCATTTGAGATGGAAAGTGCTAAATAGATTTAGACTCTTTCAAATGTTGAGTTAATATTTGTAAACCCAGTGGTGTCCCAGCAAAAGCTGACCTACTTAAAAAAGAGTTTACATCTTATGCATCCTTTAATTATTATCTTTATAACATTTTATCTAAAAATACACAGCATAATAAGAATTAGCATATTCTAATGACCAATCCATCGAAGATATTGCTATCAAGATAACAATATTAGTTGGATATTAAAATCTAAAATTAAACAGAAGTTTTGATCTCAGCCTAATAGGACATTCCACAGATGAGAAAGAGACAAATTATTGCCAGAGATGTCATGGTAGAAAAAAGCAAGATACGTTTTAAAATGACAAGCAGATAACACTCAGATGAAATAGTTTCTGGTTATGCACAGGGTTCACCACAAGTACTTGTTTCATTGTTTCTTTATATCAGATCAGATTTCATCATCATGTGTCTGGTGGTGATGTTACTGCCAGTTGTGTTTGGTATGACTGTATAAGTGTTTGAAAGTTTTGACTGCTGAATTTTGTGTGAAATGCACCCTACATAGTGAGCAGACTGGGAGAACTGCCAGCAATAAATTGCAATAATCCATCCTGTTGTTGTAAAGGCATGAATCAAAACCTCAGCATCTTGCTGACATGGCAATAGTCTTAACCTTGTTATACTCCTGAGATGGTAATGTGAAGTCTTATCAATATTGTCAATGTGGGTCTTTGAGGAAAGCTGAGGGTCAAAAATGACTGGAATTTTTCATGAAGAGCATTTCTTTCAAGATGTCCAGCAGCAGAACTGTGATTTAATATTAAATTGTCACTGAAATGAGAAGGATATAGCTTCTTGCCTTTGGAAACACATCAAGATGCAGGCAGAAGGAAAAAAATATATATGAAATCCAGAAAAATGAAATAAAAGCTGATATTTACATTTTCACTGATGATCATCTGATTTTAAGTTAGCCCTGTAGGTATTTACAGACCAAATAGAGTTGTCTAGTCTGCTCCACATTGTCTGAAATCAAAAGTTTCCAAGAAGCCCGTTTGTGCATCTTTACATGTAATTGATCATAATGGTGTGGAAGAAGGTTGTGGCTTTTTCTTAAGGAACAGTCTGAGATGAAATCAAATCAGATGAACCTAGACATTTTTCAGTAACAGACACACAGAGATTTGTAGCTGCTTAATTTACATTTTGTTTTCCTTAGTATATCAGTCTTTTTGTGTTTAAAAACTGTAAGGTAAAACTACTGCAGCCCCGTAAACAGTATTTTTCCAGTATTGTTAGAAGACTGACTTGACATTGTATTAAGTCACCACTTTAGGCCTAGGGTGGCTTTATCTTAGCAGGAACTGATTTTACATGTTTTCTCCATAACTGTTGTCTAGAGGTGAGGTGACTGTTGACTACATTCCTTCAGTTTAGCTCTCTGTGTATGACAGAGATCTAAAAATCCTATATAAGCATTTTGAAAAAACACTGTTCCTTTAGGGCTGGTGGAGGTTATTGCATAACTTTAATAATGTACTAAATGGTGATATGGAAATTTTAGGCAGGAAGAAGTGAATAAAGAATAAAATGACTGTGATACAAAACCTAAAAGCAGTCTTAAATCTGCTTGAGATTTGGAGTAGTGGAACTAAAAATAAATTTTTTTAATGCCAATTAATTGTACAGTTTTGCTGGAAAAAAACAAAGCATACTGACAACTTTTAATATCTAACTTTTCCCTCCTGTCATAAAAATTCATCCTGAAGAAGAATGAAGTTTTGAACTTTTGGATGCAGAGACATATTGTCAGGGTGAGCATAGAACTAGAGAAAATACTAGGAAATTTAAATATATAAAGTTTCACCACATTACCAATGACACTCTTCTGTAATTTGATAATTTGGACAATGAATGTTAGGATTGTTGTAATTGCACTTATAACTATGTGTTTTATTTTGATTAGACTAATAAGGCTTTCACTTATATAATACTTAGACTGTCATATAAGGTGTTCTTTTACCACAATTTTGCAAGAAATATATTCCAACATTGTAGTCCTGATTCAACAAAAATATTCGGACAGTTTTCTGATAATTCTAGGCTTCCTGATTTCTAGTAAAGTTTAATTAGATTTAATTAAATGTCTCTTCTGTATAAATTCAGATTCTGTAGACAGAAAGAACATGAAAAAATCTTGAGAGTAAAATATAATTTCGGGCTTAAAAAGCTGTTTCCAACTTTCCCAGTAAAGAAAATGGAAGATGAAAAATTGATTTCAAGGAAACCTTGTGTAGTGGGTTGACCCTGGCCGGATGCCAGGTACCCACTAAAACCACTCTCTCACTCTCCCCTCTGAAACTGGACAGAAGAGAGAAAAAAAACCCCTAAGGATTCATGAGTTGAGAGCTGGGAGAGGTCAGTTACTGATTTACTTCATGGGCAAAACAGACTCAAAGTGGGGATAGTACTTTATTACTAGCAGGGTAAGAGCCAAAGAGTGACAAATAAAACAATCTTAAAAACACCTTCCCCACACCCCTTCTTCCTTCCATGTTTTCCCTCCTCCCCCCTAGTGGTACAGGGGGATGGGAATGGGGGTTGCAGTCAGTTGCTGTTTCTGCCGCTGCTCAGCAAGAGGAGTGGTAGACACTCGCTCCTTTCTTTAGGAACAGTCTAGTGTGGTCTCACAAACTTGAAGAGATAGTTATAGGCAAGTCAGATACATCCAGGTTCTGCAGCAGACAAACAATGTGGAAACTAGTGAAGAGAAAATGATGCTGGTAAGGAACAGACCCCGACTCTGACCTTGGCACAAACATAGATAGGTCTTTCAACTTACACTGTAAAGGCCTTCAGCTGTGATCAGATATGTTGGTTGTAAACAGAAACCATTAGAGAATGACACAACTTCTTTCAAGGAAGAGGTTCAAAAGTCATGTAGAATAACATGAGAGCACATTATTTTAATGCAAAGGTCATGTAGTTGCATCACATTTTCCCACAGCAAACAGACACAGTCATGTGCCCCTGAGATCTGGGCTAAAGTTTTCAAGATGAAGTTGAAAGTTCTGTCAGTTTTCCTCTTATATAGAGGAACAAACTGCTCTTCTGTGGTATTGAGATCAGAACTTTACAAAAAGGCATTTGTTAAAATCTTTGCAGCCACTGGCTAAAGTAATTATTGTTTTCAAAGGATGCTCAGATTGAAAACTACTGTCTTTCTGAGGTCTTCTAAGGATGGGAAACACAGGAAGAATTTTGTTGGCCCAGAAAAATTTCCTTCATATCTGGTACTACCCATTTCTGGGCCATGATATGAGGAAGCCACCAGATCTCTGTAGAAGGAAGGAGGTGACTTTGCATTTTGCAAAAAAAGCCTCCTTTAGGTGAGCTTTTTTTAAGAGATCCTTCACCTCTGCCCCACTGAACTAATTTAGTCCACAGATGGCAGAACTCCTTGCTAACAAGCAGGAGTTCTTTACTTGCAAAATATTTTAAGTCAGAAACAGAGTCATGAAAGAAATAAACATGAGTTCAGGTAGTAAAAAAAAAGATTTCAGCTGCTGTTGAAAGACACACGATAGAGAGGTCTACATAAAGGACTTCATTTATGTGGAAATGAGGTTGGAGATTTCTTTTCAGAATAAACAGAGTTTTGTCCTGGATATAAAAGAGGTCTTAAAGAATTTATTCAATAACACTTTCCGGAGAACCTGTGAAATATTCTTGTTTATTTTTTTATTTGAATTGTATTGGCATAATGGTTACATTTATATGACCATTTTACCAGCATAGTCAATCTTTAATATTCTGTTCTTAATTAGGTACAGTTAACCATGTCCTTGTGTGATTTGGTGAATAGAAATGAAAATAAGTGTGTGTTTGAGAACTGTAAACTCACTTTACTTCTTGGTTACTTGTTAAATAATATGGATATTTTCTTGAACATCTAAAGAAGCAATGTTTATGTAAATAAGCAAGTCAGAGTGAAGGATGAAATGCATTTTGTAGTTATTTTCAGCTTTTTGGGAAAAAACTCACAACTAGATACAATTATAGGAAAAAAAAAGAGCTTCAATCCATATATCACAAGAATCAAATTACTTTTTTTTGTAATAAATAACCCCCTTTTACCCCTGGGACTACTGGACACACACAGGGATAAAAATGGATCACATTTCATTGAAAAGGCAATTTGTTGACCTTAGGACCATTCTTAACTGGATACAGTTATGAATTCTGCATTGCAGCTGCTTACTTTAAATTCAGTCTACAGATAGAGGCGTCATCTTACAACAATGTAATTTTATAATTTTTTTAAGAAGCATAAATGTAGTTCAACAAATACGTGCCTATTTCAATTAGGACTTTCTAGGCCCAATAAAACATATATATGGAATGTTTTAATACTTTCATTAGATTGTTTCACAGTTTGTCTTCTGATTAATAGTGGTATAGAAATAAATAGCAATTTTGCAGACCAGTGTTTCTTTTAATTCATCCTAAAAATGGAGATAAGAGGGAGTATAGAGTGGAAATGCAGAGCAACCTGTGTTCTAAATATAGCGTTTTTTTCGTCACTATTATTAAGGCATGTTTGCAACTTATAACTGGTTTTGGATAAAAGGGGATAAAATCAATGATATGTTAGATTTTGTGGTGCCAGGAGACAGCCTGCCAGTTCCCATTTCCTGAATGCGTGTTCCCAGACACTGGCTGGAGAGCCAAAGTACAATTACTTACCAAGCAGAGAAAGTACTGAGACACAGTGCAGAATTCTCTTTGATTTTTGTGTACCTTATTAAAGACCATGATAGAGTAGAGACTTGTTAATAGCAAAGCTATCCAAGGACTTCCTGTCTTTCCTTCTGGAAGATGTCTTTCATATCTATTTTGATTTTCATAACATTGCTCATAAAACCAAATCCCTTCTAAAATAATATTCCAACAATCAGTTCTATCTTTTCAGTAAAACCAGGCTTTCCTAAAGGTATTAGCAACTACCATATGCAACAAGTCCGCTCTGCACACACATAGATTACATACTATCTTTGCATGTATACAAAGCAGAAAACCCAGTAGTGGGTATTGAGCTAATTAAGTCCCCAGGGCTTCCTGATACTGAGAGAATGATGCCTTGGTATCTAGAGTCTCTTTCTCACCTGGAAACAGAACTGAAAATCATTGCTGGATTTTCTTTAAATTTCCTAATGGGTTTAATAAATCTGTGTTACTGTACTACACTTTCAGTTAAGCTGATCTATTTTTCAAATGTTTGTACAGTGTTTTCTTTTCCACGAAAATATTCTGCTGTGACTCTCAATTTGAAAAAGATATTCACAGCAGGTTCACAGTATTGCAGTAGAATCAGATGGGATAAAGAATGGAGTATGTACTCTTGGAAAGATCTGATAGCACAGTGGATTTTGGCAGGGAAAAGCAAAGCAATGTTGTGTGGAATCTGTGTAATTTACTTATTAACACATAATCCACCTGAATAGCTCATTTAAGATCCTGCAGATTGCTTAGAAACATTTGCTAAATACAATTGACCCTTGTTCCTCTTACTTTTGATTGAGTACATTGGCCTCAATTAGTAATTTATGGGCTTTCTTCTCCAATCTAATTAAATGAAGGGAGGGTTCCCATTGTTCTTTTTTTATTAAACTGAGAGCTGCATCTTTATTTTCCAGATGATTTTGGGGTTTGACACTCACAAGACATCAGTATCTCAGAAGACTTCTTATGAGACACACCCTTGGCCTGTTGAAAACCTTCTTTGCATCTTCTCTTCCCACCTGTCCCTCACCAGGAGACTTGTTCTTGTGCTGCCTAGCTGCTCCCTTTCCTCTTGCTGCACAGCACAGGGAAAAGGGGGTATAAGAGACATGACTTCCTTCTAACTAGTTCATAACTTTCTTTTCAACGGAGAAAGAATCCCCTTTGCTGCAGTGCTGTTTTTGGCTAGGGCAGAATTAACTTTCTTCATAGTAACTGGTATGGGACTGTGTTTTGAATTTGTGCTGGAAACAGTGTTGATAGTGATGTTTTAGCTGTTACTGAGCAGAGTTTACGTAGCATCAAGGCCCTTTCTGCCTCTCACGCCACCCCACCAGCAAGAAGGCTGAGGGTAGCGAGGAGGCTGGGAGTGCACAAGGAGTTGTGGGGGGACACAGCCAGGACAGCTGACCCCAACTGACCAAAGTGAAATCCCAGCCCCTGTGGCATCATGCTTAGTAGATACAGCTAGTGGGAAGAAGAAGGAAAGGGGAGGACATTCGGAGTGATGGCGTTTGTCGCCTCAAATCACTGTTACGTGTGATGAAGCCCTGCTTTCCTGGAGATGGCTGAACATATGCCTGCCCATGGGAAGTGGTGAATGAATTCCTTGTTTTTCTTTTACTTGTGTGCATAGCTTCTGCTTTACCTATTAGACCATGAGTTCTCTCACGTTTACTCTTTTGATTCTCTCCCACATCCTTGTTTTCTGGCATAATAAATATGTATTCAGCACTGAAAATGGATTAGAATACAGCTCTGAAGGCAGACAGTGATGTGATGCCACTCTGACTGAATTTTGGCAGCAGAGCACTTGGTGCGTCTTTGCCAATTTCTCTGTGTTGCTTCACAGTGTGACACTTTCTTCAGCTCCTCTGTGGTTAAATTTACAGATGCTTCCAAAGAAAGCTTTCCAAAGAAGAGAGCTCTGCTAATGAATTGTGAACTTCATGAAAAACATCCTTGTGGAGAGCAGGGGAACAGCTGATCCCTACATGGCAGAACATTTAGGTGTGCAATTATAGACATATATACTCTATTTTCAAACACTTTGATGAGTGTCCTTTTGTTTGATATGAAGGACTGCTGAAAGAAACAAGAGTCCACCCAAGCCTGGGCCTTGACTGGAAGCTATTTGGTAAAATTTTGTCTTCCTGAATAGATGTAGAAAGCTACCAAAGCACTAGCATGGTCTGGGTATTCAAACCTTGGAGGGTGGGATTCAACCTGTAACATGCAGGTTGGTAATTCTCTGTCATAAAACTTTCCATAAATTGAGATGTGGAACTGTTGTTTTCAAGGAATATGGTGCATGCCTGTATGTATATTTGTTTGTTTCTTCTTAAGAAAGGAGCCATCAGTGAAGCTGTTAAGAGCAAGCTCTGATTCTTGCAGTTTTCTATCACTGTGCCCATACTGAGAAATTAGGAAATTTTGGGGACCACAGGGAAACAGTCCCAATTGTTTGTTTGTAATTATTATTATTAATGGTAGCTTTTACATTAAAATCTACTGCATGGTAGAGGTTATGATGGCTTTTTGTATTCTTTCAAGAATCTCAGACACAATCCAATTTCACTCCAATCTACTAAAATACTGTTAATAAAGAAAAAGAAAAGCAATTTCTACAATTCTTGTAATATTCTTTCTTATTTCAATTTTCCAAGAGTACAGTGACAGCAGAAAGAAAAGGATTTTTTTTTTTTACTTTTTATGTTGGAGTAAGATTCGTCCTGCCTTCTAAGAGAAATCTGTTTACTTAAAGTTAAGGATATGTAGAAATATCCAGAGGATTTAGAAAATTATTGTAGGATCCAATTATGCTTGGGCATTCTTGAATTATTTATTGTGAAAGATTTAAAAACTTTTTCCTTGTTCACATCATATTCACTGACATATAGAAAAATGATCAATCTCCTGTCTCTGCAAATAAATAAATATAAAAATATTCCAAAATCTAAAACTTTCAGATCCTGGGAAAGAAAGACTGGCTGTTATACAGTGCACACATTCCTCTATTGTATTGTCTCTCTGTGGGAGCAAAGATGGTAAGTAAATCTAATGTCAGCTCTACCAAGTGCCTGAAGTCTGTGTGTGTTTTGGATATTTTCTGTATTACTTCAAACAGCAGATAAATAACTTACTGCACAATTGATGATCCCGATGGGTCCTTTCCACCTTGGCATATTCTATGATTCTATGATTTTATGAGAATTAAACCATATACTTTCACATGAAAAAAATACCCCAAGTACTTCTTTGACGAAGAATTTTGAACTTTCCCTTTTGAGTCTTCTGAGCAGCTAAAGTAGGAATGATAGTTTATACTCTAGACTTTGACATTACAATATTTCATATTTAATTTCCTGAAACATGTATTCCTGCTCTTGGCTGCTTAGATTGACAACAAAATGAAGTAAAAAGGCCTTGGATATAATATACTGCTCCCATAGTCCTGGAGTGGTCTCTGCAGGCTCCAGGTAAGTGCTGAAATCTGCCAGGATATCAGCTATACCACAATTAATTTATTTCATATTGCTCCCTTTAATGATCTTTCAGTAGTACCAGACTGATTTCATTTCTACAGCTACTGTTCTTCTCTCTCTTGTCTTCATTTTCCCTCACAGCTTGAATTAAATAAGAGAGATGAAAGATTTATTTTTGATCGTTCATTGTTATAAAGGAGATAGCTCTGTAGTATTGAATAATATAAAAATCTTTGTTAAAAGGATATATTTGAATGCATTCTTCTCGAAAGAAAGCCGTGTAGTTGTATTAACTCTTAGTGCACTCAACACGTAAAGTATTGCTTCGACTGTGGTACAGCTCGGTAAGCACTGCTGGATTGCAACAGGGATGGAAAGGTTGCCAGCACTTTCAAAAAGGGAGCAGATTATAAGCTTGCTTCCTGTAGTCATCCTGACACACTGTAGTAAATCTCAGCAATCACAGTTCTGATTTATATTTGAGTGACCACACAGTTGTTCAAAGACATTTCAATATGCAATCACTTGACCGTACACTGGATTCATGTCGAGAATGCTTATGTACTGTGTCCTATGGAGCTTTTGACTCAGAGGTGCCAAAAACTCACTGCTAGACCATTAAAGCTGCTGGATCTTTTCTGATGCCATCTTCAAAGAAAGATAAAGTGCTTTTGGAAAGCTGTGGGGAGTAATTGCTTTTTGACATATTGGATGGATTGCGACAGCTAGGGAGTTGCATTTCTCTGGAAATAATTTTATGATTTAGCTGTGTGTATACATCCAAACTCTAATTAATATTTTAAATCTGTACAATCAATAAAGAAAGTACCCAGCGTGCATTTTTTTTGTTGCACTGGATCACTATTAGTTTGGGGTAACTTGCACCCAGCAGATACATAAGGATGGAGGACTCTGGGAAGCAAGAGCCAGAAACAGGCATAATAAAAAGTCATGCCTTGCCCCAGCTGCCTGGATTGCTGTGAAGAGTGGCACTGAACTGATAGTAAAAGGTGGGAAATGGCTTATTACTTTTCATGTTGAGCAAAGGATGTGGAAGAACACACTGCACTCACTGCTGAAAGCGGGAGTCCCAATCCCCCATTTTGGTCTACAGGAGACATTGTAGCTGCACTCTGCTCTGTGTGCTCCAGGTGAGATAGTGTGGTTATATCACATTTCCTTCCTTCAAAGGTACTTCAAAAATCCCATCTAATCCTTTAACTGGTTTTAACTGGAATAAAACTTCCTGAGCACTTTTCTGTCTTCTTAAAATTATCTGTATTATTACAGTGCCCAGAAGTTCATTCAAGGTGCAATGTGAGTAAAGGATGTAAGGTTATAATGATAGATCTTATTTTAAAGAGCTTTCATTTGAAACGTAACACCAGATTTAGCTGATGTGGATAGAGCGGTGTGGGATGGAACAAACTGCTGATTGAGATAAACAATGAAACATCTTCGTGGACAGCTTTCCACATATGAAGAGAAACACAAAGAATCCCAGAATATCTGTTGAAAAAATAAAAATGTCATATGCAGTGGAGACAGTGCTGTTATTTCAAACCAGAGTTTACAGAGTGAGTTTACAGCAAAAGGGACTTTGACAGTGAAGACTAACACCTTGTATTTGACACAAAGAAGGGGCAACTAATAGCAGGACTCAAAGGGAGATATGAATTTATTAATCATCTTTGGAGCAGCATTGCTCTGCATGCTGTTAAGAGAATATGGGCTGTATGACAAGGTGGGCTTCTGCGTAGAATAGACTGATCCTAGAGATGAAAGAATGTGCAAAGTTTGTAGTCTGAAAGCTTAAACTGTCACTGAAGGCTGAGTCAAAGACTGTAGACCTGAAAGCAGAAGGACAGACGTGTGGAAGAGATCTGAAAAATTTAGATAGCAAAACTAGAGGAGGAAAAAATGAACTCCTCTGATCTCAGAATTTCTGCCATAAATATTTCCTAATATAGAAGTAGGAGTGGAGAAGTAATGCCAAAGTGAGCCATATCTAAAACTACTGGAAGAAATATTGTAATAGGAAAGACAGCAAAAAGAGTCAGAGAGGAGAATTAAAGCACAAAGGCAATAAACAACTCCATCAGTGAAAGAGAGAAGGGTAGAGGAGGGATGAGGAGAAGGGTTAGAAGGAGAGGATGAGGGGAAATCTGAGATTATGACAGCATGAAGGGGGATGATGTCACAGGAAGAGAATTGAAATCATCAACCAAAAATAAAAAAGGTGCTTGTAGAAGACCAAAGAAACAACAGTTTGTGGTGAATAGTAGAGCTCCAGGCTGAATTATGTGATTAGACCGAGAGAAATGGAGGCTGAAATGGTTTATTGGCTGATTTCAACAAGGGTAATACAAAAGGAAGGTTTTGTTTCCTACCCCAAGGAAGATTTTAAACTGTTTTAAATCCAAAACAGACTTAAGCATAAAATGCATAGGTATCTTTATCAAGAGCTCAGTTTCTCAATTTGATCTTAGTCATACTCTCTACTCCTTTTTCTATTTCTGATCTCTTCTTTCTTTTTTAAAATTTAGTTTTATGAGAAGGAATGAAGATGGTACTTACTCAGGCCAGGCAATTCTGTGATCCCACCTACTCTTGGATCATATTTGAACTTCAGGCATTAGCATTCCCAGAATAAGCATTTCTGTACATGGGTGTACAAACACAGGCAAAGCCCAGCAAAGTCTGGGACTAAATAGAACAGTATCTAGATAGCTTATCTGCCCAGAGAATATGGCAGGGCCAGAAAGCACTCAAATAGATAGATGGCACAGATGTCTAAGATTGGATCCCACTCAAAGTTTTTGATGTACTTGCAATTCTGTCCATGTGCTTGTGATACTCAGTTTTTCACCTAAAAAAGTCAGTGAGTGAAAATAGTGAGACTATTTTACATGTGATCTCAGATTATTTTGCGTAACTCATCATTTCTAAAAGTTGTGAAGTGGGATTTTGAAAGTTTCTGATTAATATATTTTGATAGTTTTAATAATTTAAACTGGGGAAGAAAAGTATCATTGTCATTGAACTGCACAAGCTGAGAAAGTAGTGCAATGTTGTTAAACCTTATAGCTTATAAAATAAGTAAATTGCTTGTGCAGAGCAGGAAGATTTTCCTCTCTATTATTCTAAGTATTAAATGCTGGCTGCTGCCCAAGAAAAGATAATAAGCAAGATGGGACAGTGAATTTATCTGATATGTCAAATTCAGGCTCACTTTGAAGAAGGGAGCTCTAATCTGTCTCACGACTCCCATAAATACAGGGAGCCATAGCACTCAGATGTTATTTTTCTCTCCTTGAGTCTACAGAACGGCATCCTTTTGACATTTTGCTGAAATACTTAAATCAAAATGGTTGTCGTTACATATCTGGTACACTCCACAGCGCAGAGATAGTTTTTTTTTTTTTCTGATGTGGTAAAGCTGTTAAAGAATCTCTTTTTAGTTTAAGTGTATTCAGCCATATGGTATATCAAATAAAGTTTTCAAAATGCCTTGAACATTTAATCAGGTGAACATAAACCAAGGTACTCATTAAACTGATAGATCAGGTGTATATATATACCTGTGTAGGTACATGAGGGGCAGCTGAGGGAGATGGGGCTGTTTAGCCTGGGGAAAAGGAGGCTCAGGGGACACCTTATTGCTCTCTACATCTACCTGAAAGGAGAGTGTAGTGATGTAGGGTTTGGGCTCTTTCTCCTAGGCAACTAGTCACAGGACAAGAGGAAATGGCCTCAAGCTGCACCATGGGAGGTTCAGGTTGGACATCAGGAAGAATTCCTTCACAGAAAGGGTGGTTAAGCACTGGAACAGACTGCCCAGGGAAGTGAACTCACCATCCCTGAAAGTGTTCAAGAAATGACTGGGTGTGACACTTAGTGCTGTGTTTTAGTTGATGTAGTGTTGTTTGGTCAAGGTTGGACTTGATGATCTTGGAGGATTTTTCCAACCCTGATTTTCCTATGATTCTATATACATATATAAAGAGATCAGGTAAAACCATAGTAGGTATTTCTTTTCTGAAGACTATCTGCATGAATGGGATTTTTGTCTTACTCCTGGGGGAACTGAATTAGCTATGTTTAAGTGCATTCTTAAACCTATCTCAGTTAATTTTTTAAATTGATATTATGATTTTCCATTTGCCACTTCATGTTTATTGTCTCTTACAGTTATCCACATTACCATTACTGATAGTGACTATTAGTTCATACTCATATTATCTATGATCTTAACTGCTTCATATTCCTTACACTGCAGCTATGAAGAAAAATGCCAGTTGTTTTAAATTCTTTTTAAAAAATTATTTCCTTATCTTTTCTAAATTTTTTGAACTCATTTTTGGAGATATGAAAAAAACAGTTCTAATCTGCATTTAGACTACTAACATGCAATATAATATTGCATACTTGGCAGTACTTAAATCCACATAATTTAAAAAATATACATCAGATATGACTGGTGTCTCCAATGGCTCTAATTCTACATGTAAGCTTTCTTCTGTAGTCTGTCTTTTCCATGGGTAGCTATTTCAAACAGAAGCAGTCTCAGAGTCCCATGGAAACACTGTGTGGACTCTTGGAATCACCCTTTTTCCTACCTCTGGCTCCAGTACAACAGCAAATCTCATTATTTTTAATAAAAAGTAATAATTTGTGTCAAATGTAAAATGGTTTTGTGTCCCACCCACCCCCCCCCCCAACACTTTAAAGGACAAGCCAGGGCTGCTCATAGAAAAGTGAGCTAGGTTTTGACAACTCTGAACCCCTGTGCTGGAAGTTTATCAATCTAGCTACAACCTCAGAAGGGGCCTCTGCAGAAATGGAAGAGGTTCTGCTGCTCATAGAACATGATCATTTTGGTTTTGATTGTCTGAAGCACAAGAGCTTGGGACTGATTTATATCCTGGCATGGGTAGTTTAACTTTTTTCACTGAATACGATAAATTTGCTATGAATTCTTGATATCAGCCGCTTGAACTAGACTGTTGTAAAATTATCTTCTTTGGCAATACCAAAATATGTAATGCCAAAATAGCTGGCCTAGTTTACAGCAGAAAAATAAATATATCCCCTTTTATTCTGAAATCACAGCAAATCATAAGCCTATTTGTGAAACTGAACCCATATCTATGTAAGTATTTGTTCCTGTGTAGAATTCAGTTTTCATTCTCAGTTACAGCTTTCACTACTTGTTAAAGCAGTATTTATGAAGTTTATCTATCTGTTTATATTTTAAGGTGGAAATTATGGGGGAATATAGATAGTTACTGGCAGAGGAAAGGGAAGAATGTCCAAACAAAGAAAAGTAATGCTCCAGGCTTTATCATGTGATCCTGTCAAAATCTATTATGCTACAAAGATCTTCAGATGTGTGTGATATTCCTGCTGACAGAACTGAGTGTTTATTCTTGGGCTGATTACTCCGCAGTGTCCTCTGTAGACAATAGTGACAACAAGGAAGGAACTGACTTCGTTCAGCACTTGTTTAAGCCTCAGTCAATGTTAAATTCCGTCCTTTGAGTTCAAGGAATCAAAACTCAACACCAATAATTATTGTATTTACAATCCCAGAGACTTTATAGCAGACAGAGCAGTAGCATTCAATTAAAGAGGAATGAAACTCAAATATCATGCAGTTAATTAAGTGTTTTTAAGGATTCTGTAAGCTCATGAGATATCTGAGTGATATCAGACTCTCTTAAGAAGGAGAGAATCTTTATCAATACCATTGAAGGCAAATGGTCTAGGCAAGAAGATTGACAACATGTTCCCAGAGTGGAAAGGAACATAACCTTGATTCTTGTTTTCTCCTTGTCTTCATAACATTTAATAAACCTCTTCTCTGTAAACCTTTTTAATGAAGAGGAGTAAGTGTGTGGCAGTTAAATCTTCCCATCTTAGGGTTGAACTAAATGTTTGTGGACCCTCTCACGGTTCCTTATACCCCAGCATCACGTACAAAGACCGTGTATTAGTATGAATAACTGAAGAAGATTCTCCTACTTTGATCTTTAAAAAACCACCTGAAATAGCTCATTGTCTTGGAGTGATAATCTGCTTTTGAGGAAGGGGTGTTCTTTTAATGAACAGCAAAGTGCACCTTACCACGAGGAAGTTTAAAGATGAGACGAAGTTTAAAGAAGAGACAAAGTTTACAAAAGGACAAAAAGGTGGTGTGTTTTGTATTCTTTTCTTCACAGTGTTTTTAAAAATGTCCAGTAGTACAGAAATAATCACATAACCCCTGGTTATAATCACTGATTAATACTATTTCTGCCCTTTTTTTTCCTAGGCAAATTGTACACGCCCATTAAGAGTATATCCATCAGTTTAAGAAGAATTGGAAAAGGCTATAAAGACAATATTTTTTTAATCTCTTGTTAAGGATATATGATCCAGTAGCAAGAAATGTGAGTTTCAGTTATTGAAATGTATGGTCTTTCCTCTCAAAAGAAAATCTTCCCTTTCTCAACTGGACACAATGTTAGCATGTGTAAATACTGTATAAAGCAAAAGTTACACGAGAAAGCAGTATTGGTATAAACAAGAAACATCATCAGACATGTAGTATATTCCTAAGCCTATGGCGTCAGCCTAATTTTTCTTCCATCCAAATAATTTGCAAAAATCTTACTACCTTTGCTTGGGTGTAAAGTTTATCCATCACTAAACAGTTTTGAAAATCCCATCTCTAGGGCCTTGACATCTCATTATACTAGTGAAGGGCAGAAATAATTGCTCATAGTATAAGGTAAAGCTAAATTTGAGCTGTAAGAAAATATGGAATTCTGAAAATGGTTAAAACACTGTTTAGAAGAAAAGGTGGAACTACTCTGTGAGATGAGAGTGCAAGTTTGTAGTTTCTGAGTGAATCAAAGGATTATGCCTTTGATTGCCTATGAAAAATGAATAACAATTAAAAAGACAAAAGGAAAAGGCAAACTGAAAATCCCTCAAAGTCAACATGTAAGTAATTAAAAGTTTGTACACAGATTGATTTTTAAAACAATGTTATTTTGAACTTTGTATCTCTGCTTGTGACAAGCATTCATCTGGAATAATGAAACACTCTGAAATGCAATTAAAATCAATGTCTTTCTTTGACATTTACTCATTACAGGCATTGCTTTTTGTTTCTCTTAAAAGCACAGTCCTTTCTAAGAAGCTTCAAACCAGCATCTGTTGTCAGTAAATGGTGTCTGAAATGTTTTAATGGTAATAGCAGAAGGACAGTTTTCTCTCCTCCAGAAGATATTTGAACATTGTGGCAATTTTTGTCTTTTTTTTTTTCCCCCCATATTTAATTTTATGGTATTTAATTTTTTTATTTTTATTTTGCAGCATATTTTACAGCTACTTTTTGTATGTTACAATCAAATTCACAAACTGCCCAGCTGACTGCTCAGTGTAAATTGTTATTCGATGTAAATAATGATGTCTCATTTATTTCAAGAGAATAAGGCTCTATTGTAGAGATATTTTTCAATTGAATGTGCTCTAAATTGTCCAGGCAGAACAGCCATTTTTAGGTATTGCCTGTTGACACAGAAAGCAGATGTTATTTGAACTTTGAATAAAATGCAATTTTTAAATTTAGCAGGCACAAATACATTAATGGATCAATACTTTTATATCAGCCCCAAATATGAAGAAAAATCAATGGAAAATGTAACACTGCATAGATTAAAGATAAATAGCTCTTGGTAAAGTGAGAATCATGTCTTACCTCCACTCCATACCATGTGGCAACCTCTAGTCCACATGTCAAAGACTAATCTAGGTGGGCACAAATTGCACAGTTACACAGTAGAAGAAAGCTTACATTGCTTAACTTTGGCATTTCCATCAGGCAAACTGTCACCTCATCAAAATCTCTTACAAAATGTCAGCATAACAATCTGCTTGAATGTTAGTCTTCCAGTCATTTGGGGATGAAATGTGTCCTCCTTTATGCCACTTTGTGTATTGTTCCTTCACACTTCATGTTCCTACCCTGTTGTCACTTGTGAGGGACTCTTGACATTTTTGTTTTGCCATGTCGTCTGAAAAGTCAGTTTTTCCCCCTGTTTCTTGGGGCCTGCTGAGGCCTTCCTGAAATTTTTTTCTTTTAATTCTAGAAGTACATCTGTTGAAAGAGAGGTTAAGTTCTAGAGGTCCCTTAGGCTTTGGCTTTGGAGGTCAATACTGTATTTATCAAAGGGAGAGGAAGAAATCCCTGGGGACAAATACAGACTCACTTTCTGCAAGAGAAGTGGGTTTTTTTATATAAATTATGTATTGTCATCTGTGTAACCAGAGACTGGATATTCTGTATCTAGGCTTTGAGTAATTTTAATCCCTGGGCCTCCTTTTATGTTTGATATCTTATTCTGTTCTTTTAGTGATCTCGTTCTAGAGCTTAATCATTTGTGCACCTAGGTGTTTTAAATGTTTTAGTGCACAGGTTCTCACAGAAGAATGGAATATCTAAGTATTAAATTAGAGTTTGAAATATGTTCAAGTTGTTTTATTTATTGAAATTCAACAAAAAGTGATATCTATTACAAAAATCCAGGCACAACCACTATAAAAGTCAATAAATCAGTAGCGGTTTTACCCTGGCAAGGAATGCTACTCTTTAGCCAGGTATAAGTTAGGTTAAAAAATCAAATGTTTATATAATTAAAGCAGTCGTCTGCTTCCTAAAAAGGGCAGTGGGTACACTTTGTTTCCTCTTTCTCTTTCTCATAATACTATCTAGTTCTGTTTAGTGATAAATTTGTCAAAAGAGTTGTTTGTTACATGGGGTATTCTTTAACTTTTCTTTCTAAACAGGGGCTGTTGCACTTATCGAGAATTAAAAATTTAAGAAGACCACTTACGCAAGAGAGACGTTAGCTGAACAAGCCAAATTGCCATAAGAATCTAAGTGTTTCAACCCCAAGAAAGAAGAAATAATTTTTCTCATATTTAGAGGACATCTGACACTTTCTGAGATAAAGCTAAGAAAAAAAGGAGTCAAGGAGAACAAGACTGGCTTATTATTGCCTGAGAAAAGATGTCCTGATAAGTAGCAGCTAAGTAATTGGAAGAATAGCTACTGGTGATTGCAGACAGTTCAGAGATTTTTCTTCAGAGAACAAGTTAAGGAGAAACTCCTTTCAGCAAAGGACAGATTTTGCAGGATCAGAAACTGGATTATACAATAAAAGAAGCAAAGCAGAAACTGAAGCTAATATCACTGAATAAAATGAAGAGGCAAATGCAGCTGCTTAGAAGGACCATATTGAAAAGACAGAAAACAGAAGGATAAAAAACAAACCTCCTCCCTTTCCCTGCAAGGAAAGAAACTGAAAATTGAGTTAAAATGATAGAATCACAAACACAGCAAACAAGGTAAAGCGAAAGAAATGGAAGGTAGGAATCTAGAGGTCTCCCAAAGAAGAAGTAATATGTCAGAGACTTATCATGAGCTGACAGTCACATCTTTGGACAATGATAGCTGGAATCAATTTTAGTACATCTGAACATCTCCTTGTATGTGATGTTTCATTGTTGTTGTTCAGGATGCTAAGAAATGATACAGCATGAGAGATTTCTCTTTGTTCACTTTTTAACAGCTCCTTCCTTACTCAGAATCCTTCTTGGGATTGACAGCAGTTTCTGACAGCAATTCAGCCTTTCTGCTGCTGTGTACAGCAGGGGTAACGCACTTGTGTTCTGGGCTATTACACAAGCTCATGAACTTGTGGGTGGGTGGCTTCTGTTTTGTGCATGAATGTTTCACACCAGCTTCATAGGTAATACGTTAATTTTATTGATTTTCAAAAAAGGAAATCAGTGATTTCTAATGGAAAGTCTTTTCCGCCAATCTAATCAACTAAATTAACAGACTCATTTAATTTAAAATTGCTTTTAGAGAGTATTAGTTCTTTTGTCACTATTCCTATTTAGGTTTGCTATGGGCTAGAATCTTAAAGCTTGTGGTCTCAGCAAAATCTAGGCAAAACTGTTAGAGCGATCTTGGAGTCTTTAATGCTTCCCCACTGAAATATCAGGTTTAGTGGGGTGGAGGAGAGGGGGTCGGGAAAGAAAAAGAGAAGAATATCTGCACTCACACCTACAGGCTTATTCATAACCCTACTTACATCTCTGCCGTAGAGGGGCACTTGACCCTTCTCTCACTGTTGTATAAAATTTCAAGTTCTCTTGTTACAGAGATATTTTTCTTGCTGCTGTCATGAAAAAATCAAAATGTATTTACATCAGTAGTTCACTCCAGTGATCTGACATGGATAACAGGGGTATCCATGTTATCAGCTCAGCTTGCATAATTCTTCATTGGCTTCAAGGCCCCTTGGCTGCCTTTTCAAGGGCAAAAGGCTTTTCCAAAAGGCACCATCACTGAGAGGGAGCTTGCAAAGACTGAGGTCCTCTCAAAACCTGTGTGCTGCTCAGAGCTCTGCTTGGTTACTGCAGGGTGTGGAGAAGAATGAAAATTCAATTCACCTAGAAAGTTATGTATTTAAATTTTTATTTGATATATTTGATGTTCTTTTTAGGTACAGAAGGATTGTGAAGAGTATCTGGGATTGCTTATGTGCATCCCTTTTCAAATTGTGGGAAGTTATACCTAAGCTGCTAAATTGTATTCCTGCTCTTATGTGCCTTTGCTAATCTTTTAGGATGTTCTGAGGCTACATTGTTTAATTAGCAATTATTTTTGTTTCCATGACTGAACTGTTACTACACTCTTTAGCAGCTTTTAGCTGGTTACGTAAATTACAGAATTTACTTTCTTTTCTGAGTTTTCATGTGGTGCTGAATAAGTATGTTCATCAGTGCAAAGCCTCTTTACACTCTGAGCAAAGGTGCGTATTTAGAAAATATAATGTTAAACTATTCCATTACTGTAAAGAGGTACTGGGATAACACAGTTTGCACCTGGCTGGCTAATATCTCACTCCAGGTCAGTGTAAAACAGGTTGTGTGAGTTTGCAGTCACAGATATAGACAAGCAATGTCTCTCCCTTCCTCTCTTCCTCATGTTTACCAGTCCCCTTCTTCATCTAGCTAACCTTTCCATTTTAAAACCAAAGAGGTCTTCAGATCTGTCACCAGGATCTTGCCAACTCATGGGGCACCCACCCATTGGCAGGGACTTAAGAAAGAGGTAAATCTCAGGCTTTGACAGACAGGTCACTTTAGTTGTAGACTTTAAACTCTCAGTAGACAGAAATAAACACTTTAAGACATGTTTATTCTCTTAATATTGATGTGCAAAACAGATTGTACAAGTTGTACTGTAGATAGGGCTGTTTTGTTATGTTAATTATAGGAGCACCCTGAGGGAAAGGGAGCTATTTGCACTGCAGATATTAAATTAGCTCAATACAATCCTATTGCTATCATCTTCAAGGAAAAGAAATTATGGCCATTGCAGAAAGTCACCTGGGTTTGGGAGATCATCTTGATTTGACATCTTATAACAGTACTCGGGAAGAAAACATGAAGAAGGCAGTAAGAAGAAGACATGTCCCCTGAGGAGTGTTGGAGGACCTTGGGCTTGTATAGTTTGGAGTAAAAGAGGCTGAGAAGAGACCTCATTCCTCCCTACAGCTCTGTGAGGAGGGGGAAGGAGAGAAGGAGGTGCTGATCTCTTCTCCCTTGGATGGAGAGATATGACACGTCTGAATGGGGCAAAGATGTGTCAAAGGAGGTTCATAGTAAGTATGAGGAAATGTTTTTTTTACTGAGAGGTTGATCAAAGACTGGAACAGGCTTTCTAGAGAGGTGGTGGATGCCCTAAGTCTGTCAGTATTTAAAAGGCATTTGGACAATGCCCTTAATGATATATTTTTGTTCATTTTGTAATGATATAATTTTTGTTCAACCTTGAAGTTGTCAGGCAGTTGAACTAGAACTCATCCTGAGCATGCATATTGTAGGTTTGTGCAGTAAGGCAGACACCAGGTGCTATCACAGAGGGAGCTCTGTGCGCATAATGGACTGTGCTGTGTGGTGATGATAATTATAGTCTCATTCCCTGGAACTTTTACCCCATGGAAAAGTGTGAGCTGAGAAGGAAAAGAACACAGCTCACCTTGTCTAAGCTATGATTTTCATGAAGTGCATACTCTTGGGAGAGTAGAGGTTGGTGCCGAGGGTAGTTCATTTGCCAAGGAAATGCTCAGCTTGCTGTCTCCTTTGCCTTTGTTTCCATCCTCACAGGTTGACTTTGCTCCTGATTATTCCCTTGATTGGTTTCTCAGCCGTTAAAAGAGGTCTGATTGTGCAGCAAAGGTGTTGTGTTGGGCCAGAAGCTGACCTTCATAAGGCATTCACTTAATGCAGAGTGTCCACGGGAGAGACAGGTCTGCTGAAATGCTGTCATGATGGGGCAACTCATGAGATAAAGAAGTAGTGAGCTTGATATAGCCTTAATCAGGATAAGGCTGCCGAGGAACTTTGTGATCTTAAAGCTGCTTAACTTATTTGGAACACTCATAGTCAGAGGAATAATGTCAGGTGTCTTAGGTTGTTTTGCTTCAAAAACTGCTTGAAATTTATGTTTTTACATTCTGCTCTGCTTCCATAGTTGTATGGGCTATGCCTCAGTCCATGTAGAATAGTTGCTGTTTTTGCTTTAGCAGCAAATAAAACTAGTCACTGACTGAATAATTTTTTTATGAAAATTGACTGTGGAAATTTCATGAATGAGCACAGAAAGAAATAGGTTATAAAATTTATTTCATCTGGGTATGTTTACATCTCTGACAATTGCATCCCTGGCAAAATGAGACTGCTTTCTAGATAAAAGTATTTAAAAAATTATTCAAACAAAAATAACAAAATTCAGACAACAGTTTTGGGGAAAAAAAAAAAAAAAAAAAAAAAAAGAAAGATATTGAAAGTGGTCCAGAAGCCCAAATGCCTATAAATGTTCCTTCTCTGAGTTTGGAAATGAGCAGCTGCCTGTGAGAGAGGCAACCAAACTGGGAATAAGAGATTATTCACCTACAATTCACTGACACTTCTTACCCTACCTCACACTATCAATATCAGTGATTGTTGGGCTGCATCCCCCAGAGCAGTTACTGCTCCTGTCAAAATGTTATGAGTCATTCTGAATTGTGTTGTAGAAAAAGTCTTTTATAGAACTCTGATCTCTTTGGCTGAGGAATCTACCACTCTTCACTCGCACAAATTGGTCTCCTTCCCCATTCAGTCTAAACTTCATTTTGATCTACTTTGCCTGTATTCACTGCAGGGATGGGGTTGAGGTGGGTGTAAAATATTTCCAAAGATTCTCACAAGCGTATTGCAATCCCTAGAGGAAATGTTTTGTGCACATGGTACAGAGATCTAGTACTGCCCATCATGGCTTACTCCAGGTCAACTTCTAGCCTAATTTATACTCACAACACAGATGGAAACGTCAGAAATTACATCTGTCTTGGATTGAATTAGATGAAGTGTTCCATTTCAATCTCATAGTCAATGTTCAGAGTGTACTTTGAAGAGTCAGTTTTAAATTATATTGGTCATAAAAAGTCAACCAATATTTGTTGACTAAGGAGCTAGTTAAAGAATATATGGGCTAGTTAAGGAATCACAGAAAGGTTGAGGTTGGAAGGGACCTCTGGAGAACATCCTATTCAACCTCCCTGCATGGAGACTCCACGACCCCTCTGCACAACCTGTGCTCAGTCACCCTTGGTACGAGTGAGAGAAACAGCCTTTGTGTTGATGTAAGGATATTTTCCTCTACGTTCCTATGCTCTTCTACTGTACATGGAAAGCTTTGCAGTCCTCTGGAACCCAGAGTGTTTCATTCAAAGAGCACATATACCAGACAAAAATATGTTAGATATTAAAATTTCTATTTTTTTACCACTTGTAATATGTTAAATGCGGTGATATTTACATTTTCCTTCAATTGCTTGTAAGATTGCCTAAGCAGTAAAAATGGAGTAGTAAACACATTTATTCATACATTAGCAGTTATACCCTTGAGAATGTTTCAAGCAAAACTGCATTCAAATAGGCTGTTTATTTGTTTTAAAGACTTTTTAAAAAATCAACAATTAAATAGTCCATCTGTTTACCAAACACTTCTAGTTAAACATTTAACTATACAGTTTTGAAAAGGCAATTTTCCTAAATTGAACATTCTGTGTTGCATGTGTATAAACCCTTGACTGCTACAGGAAAGCAGCAGAGTAGACAAAAGCTTGGATTTGCTAAATTAAAATATGGTGTATTTCAGTGGAATTACACCCACTTACAGTACATCAGTTTACCCTTTTTCTCTTTCTTCTTAGAAAAGTAGAAGTTAAAAATATTCTGTTCTGAAAGCTGGGTTAATCTTTCAATTAGAGAACACAATGAATGACTCTAAAATCACTGGGAGAATACTTTCAACATGTATTTGTGGAAATCACTTTTCAAAATGTGGTTATATCTCATAGTTTTCTTTTTCCTGAGTTTAATGTTGGGCTAGTAACTAAAATGATGCTCCACTCTAAAGCCAGAGCAAAGATTTGCTAATGTTAAAAATACATACGGAAAAAAAAAGGCTGATTAAAGATAATTTTATTTTTCATTAAATGAACGTACATTACTCTGTGAACAAAGTTCTTTATTATTAGTGGAAATTCATGATTGCTGTTAATTACGCATTTTTAAGTGCTTTCATTTTAACTTGTCATCAATTTCCAACAGCAAAATGATGTGTTCCAACTTTGAACATTCTGAACCTTACTAAATTGTGTCAAGATTTTCCTTTGGACAAGCATTTCCTTTTTTGGCAAGCATTTCTTCCATTTAACAGTAACCATCCTTTCAGTCTTCATTTTATTTCCTCAGAATATTACTTGTAACCTTGTTTTATTTTTTTCTAGGGTAGAAATACCACGAGGATACTGAAGTAAATTTTAAATTGTTCTTTCATTACCGCTACTATTATTGGGTGCTAATATGTGCAGTCAGGCATAGGAGATCAATTCAATATACTCAAATTTTTTCTTTGCATGCAAGTTATCTAGCTAATGAATGAAATCTAGTTTCTGGTTTGGTTTTTGTTTGTTTTTGTTTGTTTGTTTGTTTTGGTTTTGGTTTTGGTTTTGTTTTTTTTTGTGGTTTGTTTTTTTTTTTAATTTTTGTTGTTGTTGTTTGGTTATTTTTTTATGGGGACTGGCAACAATTCAAGAAATAATTCCTTGAAATGATTGCATTTTGAGTCATCAGAATATATCTCCAGAAATCAATCTGTATATGCAAAACTGACATATAGGCTGAACCACTTTGCAATGGCAGATGGCAAGACAGATGTTTCAAATGTATCAGAGTTGTAAAGAAACATCAGCACTCTGAGGAATGAATATGTTGTCTTCAATGATCCTGAAGATGCCAAATATACCGGTGTGAGACAAGGCAAACTCTTCTTTACTGTTGTTTTAGAAGTGTTTCACGACCATGACTATTTGATCTGATCTGTCTTTGAATTCCAGTACAGAAATTTAAAAATACAAGAGCCTGCGCAAAACCCTGTCAAACCAATCAGGAGGAATATTTACATAAGAAAGAAGCTAGATGGTCAAATAATACAAGAACAAAATGTAATAAGGAGCAAACATTTGAACAGGCATGTCATCAATGTGTTTGCCACTTATCTTGCTTCTGCCTCTGTGACAATTGTTCAAATCTTAGCATACTTATTCACAAATCTCCTTAATTTCATTTTACCGTTTTTCTTACAATTTTACCTTTCTTATTTAAACACAGTTTCCTGTTTAAACTCTTATCCTGGCATGCTGTCTGTTACTTTCATTCAATGTATTTACTCATTTCATCTCATTAGGATCTCAGTGTTTGCTTAAATCTTTCTGGACTGGAATTCTCTTTGCAAAAAGCAAAGAGGAATCCTTCCTTCCTTCCTGTGTTCCTTCCTTCCTTCCTGCCTGCTTTCCTTCCTTCTTGTCTGCCTTCCTTCCTGCCTTCTTTATTTCCTTCTTTCCCACCTTCTTTCTTCTCTCTAATCTTACCAAATATTTGAATTCCAGGCATTCATTCACAATCAACACCTTTCACTTTTTTCCCATTTTAGCAATGATCCTGCCAATTCTGGATATCTTTTTTAGCTTTTTTTTTACTGGTGTGGCATCAGGGCAGGACCACTGGGAGGTGGATGGAGGTTGGTGATTGAAGGGTGACTGTATAAACCCAAGAGGAAGCAAATCTACTCAGTACAAAGGAAAGGAGAGCCTGGTTCAAGGACTGTGGCTCACATGTAGCTGGCAAGGGGTTGTATAGAGGAAGATATACAGGGAAATAAAAGGAAAAAGAAAGGAGTAGTCAGTCATTTCTGGAGAACAGAGAAGTCTGAAAGCTGGGAGGCTGACAGAGCTAAAATTTGAACAGATACATAGTGAGGTGAAGCGTAGACAAGATAATTTAGATTTAGCTGGAAGTCTAGGAAGTAAAATATGCATTTTAGCAAGGGTATAAAGAAAGAAAAAGTGATTTAATGTCAGGTTGCAGGCTAGGGAAGAAAGACAGAAATGAGACCATGGGAAATCAGAAGATATTGCAAATTAAATTAAGTCTATGGAACACAAAAGCTGTAACAGGAAATATGTCTCATATACTGTGATGACTTCACCTGTTGCCACAGCACTGGATTTAAGGATGAGTCACCAGGGATGAATATTACCTTATTAATTTGAAGAGGATAAAATGTTAATATTAATCTCAAATGGACAAAAAAACACCCCAAGTTAGAAAAACTAGCTGCAAACAATTTATGGATATTAAATTAAAGGATTTATTGCTGTTGTGTCTTAAGAGCACTGAGCAAAGGAAAACAGGAGGTAAATATGACTTTTGGAGGCTTTCTTTTCTCATTTTTGCCTGTGTAGATTGGGATTGTTGTAGAATCCTGCTCTACTCTTTTTACTCTTTTCTTGGCTTCCTTTATTGCAACAGCAAAAGTAATCCTTCTGTTTGTAAAACAGTAAGAGATATCTAGCTTTGAAAATTCAGTCCCCTCCTTCTTTTACTTTACTATAATGATGATAACAGAGGTGACCCTAAATATCAAAATCTAAACCCAAACTCACAGCAAAATACCCAACAATAAGCAAACTGCACAGATAAAAATGAGGATACCTTCTAAATCCTTGCATAACATAAATTTATCTATCAAAGATATTTTATTGTTAAATATGTTTTTATTACTATTTAGCAAGTTCCCAAAATTTTCAAACTGCTTTATGGAACAGAGGAAAAGTACAAGGTTCCACCCCTAAGAAGCTGTGGCCCTAACTCAGATGTGAAGCGGCAAGTAAAGAAGCAAGAAAAGGGGTGTAAGGAGGAAGAGCTATCCAACAGAGTAGGCAGGTTGGTTGGCTGCATTTCGCCTCTGTGGTCAGCTAGCTAGTTACATGCAAGAAGAAAGAGTTTACAACTGTCCTAGACTCCAAATAGAATCACACAGGGTTAAACTGGGTGAGTGTATAAGTGTACAAGCCTTCCAAAAAGCACTAACTCAGCTAGTAGGTGCTAAAACTAATGTGCTAACATTTTACTGGCCAGTCGTATTACACAGTGAATTGGGAAAAATTGCTTCTCTCATTTAGCTATGTAATTAGTCATCCTGTGACATGGAGTAGCCACTCTCACTATCCCATCCAGCAATTTATCTTGCTTTTTGCCATGGAGCCTCTAGACGCTTGTGGTTTTGCACAGTGCTTGAAAGTTATTCATGCTGTTTTCAAACAGTTCAGGACACAAGTTTCCAAGTTCCAAGATACTGCCAGTACCGTGATGACAACAGACCTCATTTACTTTTTTCACAGTGACAGGCTTTCTCTCCTAGAGTGAGGTCTTCTCTCTGGTGGCCAGATTATAGGCTGTGTTGAGGTCTAAATTTAGTCCCCAACATTAAGAGAATTGTGATTATGTCAGCTCTGATTTTTGTGCTATAAAAGAGGGGAACAGCCTCATAAATATAATATAATCGTGGGTTTCAAGACAAGGACTTCCTTGGGTATTTAGCAGTCAAAGAGGAAGATGTTGGTTCTGGTCACTACAAAAAGCACAAGATTTTCCATAAAAGTAGATAAAATCAAGTAAGGGTTTTTTATGTTTCTTTGTTTCAGCTGAGATAGTTAAATGGAATTGTACTGGATAAGTGTGAAAAAAAAAAAGACATTAAATAAGTGTCTCAGAAAGATGTTACTTCTAGAATAAAAAATATTCTACCAAAGTGAAATTACCAGTGCTGCATGAAGACAAGCTTTATATTAATTATCTGTGTTCATAAAGTAAGAATGATTGCATCAATAAAGAGTGATTCATAGTTAAGTGGTGCCTTTCAACCATACGACATCTATTGAGAACAAACAGCATTCTCCAGATGGAAGCCAACTAATGCACTAACAACATAATTACAATGATTACAGCTGTGACAAAGGGTATGAGTGGCTTTCAACCACAGCATACAACAGTTTACACGAAATGCATTTTTGTTAGCTAAGTATGTTGAAATTTTGGTTATGAGAGCAACCAGAATGAAATTGGACCTGTTGGCTTATACTAGACACTGCAGAAATTGATAAGATTGGAAGCTATTAAGAATGTAAGAAGAAACAATCTAAAGACGAGATAGGATTCTGCCATTATTGTTATGATATTGCTGTGCTGCTTGTGAGTGTTCATGTGCATACATATGATGAAAAAAAACCCAGTTCCTGTTTTCAGATGTTCACCCACAAGAAAATAGACTGAGGAATGGGGTTCTCATCACTGGATTTCTGACTCTTGGCTCCCTGTACAGTTACTTGAAATAAGCAGACCTTTTTGGAGTGTGATTTATTTTGCCCTATTTAAACTTTGATTTTTGAGTGGAATTATTTTTGAAGAAACTTATTTGCTCCTCTTAGGAAAGAGAACTAGGATGTACTCACATATGCACACTCCCATTGTAAAAGTCTTCATCAGACCAGAGGGATTATACCTTTGAATGAATACAGAAAGACAGATGAAACAGTGCTGACATAAATAAGACCGTTTAAGTTAAGAATAACCATAATACCCCATTATAAGGTGTCCTGTGTGTTATCAAAACAAAAGAGAGCTTTGAGAAAGGCAAGACAGGTGATTATTTAAAGCATACTTATCCCAGAAACAAGGCAATGTGTGGAAAGAAGTGGAAAATAGTGAAGATTTAAAGATTTAACAACACTGAATATTGCAGGTATATTGTGAATGGAACTCTGCCTTTGAGGTGACAGTCTGTGAAGGGATTTTAAAGCAGAGAAAAATGTGGTGCTATGTGGGTTTGCAGAAAGGTTGTTGGTCAGCAAATGCAAGAAGTAAGCTTATCCTAAAACCCAGCACCCTGAAGTATGCTACCACACAGGCCTTCGCAGTTCGACATGACCCATCCATATGTCTTACCTCTCCCAAATCCCCCATAGATACAAATCTGCACTGAAATTTCTGTTTCCGAGGAGACAGTTCGCCCACAATCTGACGTCTTCATACCACTACATATACTGCAACATCACTGGGCAAGCTAAATGATAAAAAGGACAACATTTATTAAGTAGAACTTCAGGTCAGATTTTTTTTTAAAGAGTTGGAAAAAGTTTGCATAAAACAAAATATTTTGGTAACATTCTATTAAATTTTATTAAAAATCTGGGACATTAGATTTCAAAGAATAATTCTCCTTTCCTGTCTCCTCCCAGTAGCTAACCCCATCAGATCCCAGCCCTTCACCCATTTGAAGAGAAGTGGGAATATCATCTCCCTATGGGCATGACCTTCTCGTTGATCCCCTCTAAATTGTTTTTACATCTTCTAGGTTCAAGATAAATCCTCCTTCCTTTCCTTCTCCATCCTTAATTCTCACATCCGAGTGCAGTGAAACAGAGCACTGATAGCTTATCTAGAAGCAGAAGCAAAAATTAACTTCGCTATTTAAAGCACTTTCTGCCTTATTACAGTTGGAAGCCTTTTTCAATCTGCAAATTGCATATCATAACAAGTATTAGCTATACATATGTTCTATTAAATTAATAATCTTTATTGAGGCCTTAGCTTTTGGCAGGGACTACTTGTTGCAACCCATTATTACTGACGCAGGCTTGAGAAATGTTCTGTCAGAATATTCTTCTCCCTATTTTATCCCAATCTGTTACTTTTAGAGATATCTAACACTAAAACAAATAAAAAATCTAACCAGATTTTTAGGTACTGTTTGGAAAAGAACAGAATAAATCGGGAAGCAGCATTACAAAGCTGCGTACATCCAGAACGTCCCTGCTGCTTAAGCATTTTTTCCAATTCTGTTCCTCATGTCTCAAAGCAATAGAGTATAACTAGAAAAATTAATAAGAGAGGCCACAAAAGTCAGCAGAAACATGAAAAAACTTTTGTACAGAAGCTAAGTGGAGAAAAAGATTTGAGATGGGAATATACATCCAAATATCAATAAAAAGGAAATTTATATAAAGATGGAAATATAATTTATTCAGTAATTACCAAAGTGAAAGAAAAAGACTACAATGACTGATATTATTTGGCATGTTTAGAATGAAATGACAATATAACTAAAGATTAAACTGAGATTAATTTCCCCAATGTGTTGTGTTGTCCAAGTTTTAGGCAAGTTCAAGGGAATAGACTTGCCCAGGCTTACTGGGTAACATGGTCCCAGTGGTCTCCATCTCAAGAATTCCCTGGATGACTGTTCTCTAGTAAACTTCAGTATTTTCATTGGAAAGGAGGGGTAGAATAACTTGTTTATCCTTGTCTACCAGTCCCAGTTCAGCAGGACTAAGTCAGTTGGCTCACATCACCTTCACCCGCAGTTTCAGATGAGCAATATGAGTTTGCCTTGAGCTGAAAAAGTTTTGCCTTGAATACTCAAGTCCATTTGTCTCAGACAAGTGGATTCAAGCAGTTTGTAGATGACTTCATTTTAACCATTTAACAATTAAAAGTTAGTTAAAGAATTTCCACTGAGTGATTGGACCAGTTATAAAGTTTTTTAAACTTGTTTTACTAAGTAAACAAGGTCTGTGAAAATGTGACCTCATTGACAGAATTATTATGCTTTTTACAAGTTCACCTTTACGCCAAGTGCACTGATGAGCTAGAAAGGATGTGATTAGAAAAAGCAGTATGGACAGATTTTATTGGAGCATCATAAGAATGAATGAAACTGGTGGGGAATCTTCAAAGCATGGAGTGAAGTACAGCAAACAGCCTTTCATGAAAGTTGTTGTTTTCTTTAGGAATATAGTAAAACATAATTTTTGCTGTAATTGTAATCCTTGATCCAGAACAAGAAAAAACCTTGACACTTCATTAACTACCCAAATATGACTATGCCACTAATGCTTTGAAGTAAGACTGATGATGACTGATTTTCTACACTGTACTTTCACGGTACTTGGTTACTTAAAATTTTTTAGTTGGAGATACACATGGCTAAACTGGATTTGATAAATAGTTTACTTACCTCTGGAATTGCCAAGTTGATACTTTACTGCTTATAGAGTTTTCGTGCTTCTAACTGAATTTACAAGCAAAATCTTGGGCAAAAGCTTGTAAATGTGATTTTTCCATAATCTCTGCATGAATTAGGTCAGATGCCTATGCACCAGAAGAGAATTTAAACATCAGTTCTAATGGCAGTCATAATCTACCAAAGTTCAGGCATTTAACAGGAAATCAGACAATAAAATTCTGTCAGACATTGGTTATGTGCCTGTTGCTAATTTGCTGCTTCAGCTCTCAGAGCAGTCAAACCTGATATCAAAACTCAGATCATCCACAGGGTGAAATGCTCATTTTGTTAAATTTAGTGGCTAAATTGTTCTTCTTGTCGGAAAAGTCAGCTTTTCAGGATAACTTTCCATAGAAAGATAAATCATTTTGAGGTTATAGTAGTCTTGCTACTGCATAATTTTGTAGCTATTGAGTTCATATGTTTAAAATTTATTTCAGTTGTGCTTTGCCTTTCCTTTTTTTTCCTTATTTTGACTTGTGCTTTATCTTTTTTTTTTTTTTTTTTTTTTTTAAAACTCTTACCCACTGAGAAATAAATCACACTTCCATTTGATATTGGTAAATGCAGGAATTGCTTCCATTCTTTTCCCCTGATTAATCTCTGTGCTTCTCCTTGTACCATTGCTTTTTAAATAACAACAACTTGTGTAACAGCAATATGTTTAGGAACTTCATATTACTTGGTGATTTTGCTGGTCCATTTTACCATGGCCTGGTTTGTGCTTCATGAAACTGTTAGCATTTACTGGGCACAATACAAACCCACTGTTACTGAGGTGAAGTATGTGTTTTATGTACTTTTTAGTATCTACTAGAGTTTTTTTCAATATTTATTCCCTCCCTTCATCAACTCTTCTGAAGAGAAATTTCATATGGTCCATCCCAAATAAAATGGGCCTCAGGTGTTTTATCTGAGTTTTTGTTTGAAATAGAATAATTTTAATGATAGAATTTGTGCTGGATCCCCATTATGCAAGTGATTGTATTTGGTCCTATCACCTATATAAAAATTTGATATATCAAATGCCAGTGACAAAGACCCACCGTAGCCTGTATTAAAGGACGGATCAATTTGTTGATATTCCTTCTATGCAACAACAATAACAAAAAAGACATGCTTCTTTCAGATGAATCTCTAGAGGTTCAAAATTTTTCTTCAGATAAGCTTGGTGACTTTTTGATCACTTTCTGATGATTATCCAATTAATTTTTTGATTTAATTATTCATTAAAATGATGGAAAAAAGCAAGAAAAAGTTAGTACTTTCATATTCAGAAAGTGTAAGAGCAGTTTCAGCTAAAGCAGGATGCTGGGAGATGAAAAATGGGAACTAATTCCCTGCTGTTTAAGAATGGATTTGTGATTCCTGAAGTATATTCATTTCTTTGTTAAAACTTGAAGGAGGCTCCAGCTGTCCTCAGAGCCTTTGTCCAATAGCAAGTGTTCTGATAATATTGTTTTTGCTGCACATTTATTATAAAAAATAACTGCGGTGTCTCTGATACAATTAACTTCCTTGAAACAGCTGGCAAATTCCAGCTTTTGAAAAGATGACCCTTGTTGAGCATTCCAGTTACAAAGAGGATATAAATTATAATGAAAAAAGTCATGGCATATAAGAGAAAAGACAATAGGATCAGTGATGATATACAGAAGGCGATATCACACTTTTCACAGTACTTAATCAATAAGTATGTGTTTGCATCTGTCTTCATTTGAGCTTAAGCTGAAGTAAACATGCTAGCTTGCTGAGACCCCCTTGATTACATAAAAATCCTTTTTTTTGTATAAGAGGGGAAGCACAGATCAGTGTTTTACTTTGTTAACAGGTATGTTTGAAACCCGGATTCTGATGAGAAGTATCATTTTTAGAACTTCTTTCTAGTGCATTTTCACGTAAAATGTCTTTGCTGTTCTAGGTTAGAAATTGAGGCAGAATTCCCATATCCTTCAGAGAAACTGGCCTGGATAAAAACAGGTACTAGGAAACAAGGAAACATGAAATTTGTAAAATGAAACACTTGCCCTGCCCCATTTTAAATTCAACTTGGTGAAAGTCCTGAATACAGTGCTCACCATGGCATGGAAGAATCTGCAAATAGTCACACGTGAATGAAGCTTTGCTAATGTTAAAGGGACTTGGCATCTTGGAAAGTAATGTACAACCACAAACCCCAAACTTTCTAGGGGGCCACAAACTAGAGGATGGAGGGGAACTGGCAACACTTGCTGATATACCTTTTCTCAGGGACCTTTTTACTGGAGAAGAAGCACTGTGTTAATCCAAAGGGACACTACTAATCCCAAGTATCTTCTGACAAATAATAAATATTATAAGAACATCATGAAGACCTTTCTAATGCTTATGCATATCCAGCTGAGCAGCACCAGCAAGTTGTGGAGGCCCACAGATTGAACTCAGGTTCTGAGTTCATGATCCAAAGATGTGCCATGAGCTCCCCAAAAGCACTCCTGAATTTCCGTGGTATTTTGGACTGCCATATATGAGCAACTCTATGCCACACACTGAAAGGAAATAATAGCTGGGATGCCAGGTATTGGTGACACCAGTCCACAAAGGTGGTGAAGTCAGTAATACACTTGAGCATTAGGCTGACCCAAAACAGAAAGGGCATGTGACCATACTGTTTCCTTCTGTTCTCCAGTCTGTTTAGGTCTGGAACTTGGGAAAAAAGCACATGGAAAAAAGAGCTGGGGGCGGAAAGGGGGGAGCAGAAAAGGTTAAATCTCAGCATAGAAAAATGGATTGATTTGTCTCTGGCGGGGCGTGGGAAAGGAACATGTCTGTAGAAAGAGTCCCTCTGGCTCCTATCAATGTCCCTTTGTTGGAGTGTTGTTGGCACTTCAGATGAAGGTAAAAATTACCCTGAGAATACACTTGGGAAACAGCATAGGTAGAAAATGTCTTTCTGACCATTTTGGGACATGAGCCAAGAGACCTGGGGCTTGGTTTGAACATGCTGTTAATGTACAGCTGCCAATACTATCAGCTTTCTGAGGTGATGCAGGGAATCTGGCACTTCCTGTGGGCCAGGAAAGAAACAGAAACATCTGTGTACACATCCATCCCATGGAGACCACTATGACAAGCCAAATGAATCTCAGACACAGAGACTGAAAAAATATTAAAGGGTACAAGCACACCAAGCCTACTTTCTCTTGGTAAAACTGTTACAATGTTAAATTGCCTTACATCTCTCAAATTATTCTTTCTACAAGATTGAAATAGTCTTACTTTCAGCTGTGTTCTGCAGGACTGCATATAGCTTTCTTAGCAAGGAGGAAAAAAGATCCCATCCCCGCAAACCTTTCTGTATGCAAGTGCAGTCACCTAGCTGTGCCTTCACAGTCTCTTGCTAAACTGGTTGAGTTTTTAATTCTCACATTTGGAAGGTTGGTTTCCTACTAGGGCCATTTTTACATCTCTCTTTTGAACTCTAGTTTGCATTTTTGTGTCTTTATCAATTCACTGTGAGAACAGCTGCTTCTTAAGCTGTGTACTGCACCAGGTCACAGTTTAGTTTTCTGCAGTCTTCTCAGGAGTGTGCTCAAGTTTCAGGATCACCTTACTCTGGAAAACAATCCTGGAGCACAATGATGATAAGAGGGGTATCTTCTCTCACCTCCATTTCATATGCAGGAGCTTCCAGAGAGGAAACTGAGCAAGTAAGTGCTTGTTCTTTCCTTGTGAAGAAAATTAAGTTATGGCAGAGGAAAAGTTTTCTGGCAAGCCAAACAGGATAGGAAGGAAGGAAGAAACAGTGAGTGACAGCCAATGAAGTCTCTGGCTGCAAGGGCAGCAACATGCAAGAGGTAGGAGGTGAGCATCAGGCTGCAAGAGTTGGGAGGTGAGCATCCCAGAAGCCCAGAACCTGAGGATTGCTATCCCAGATCCACACAAACACTAGAAATCTGTGATTTCAACATCCAGTCAGACGAACTGGACCCCACCACCTCCTGCTCAGTCCTGAATATGCTCTTTGAAGTGGCGATGTGATGTCTCTAAGTTTCTTGTCACAATATTATAACACATCAGCAGTCTCTGACCTACAAACTTCTAGTCTTGATGCAAAATGTATTAAAACTTGCAGTGAGTTATAAGCATTTAACTGCATAGGGAATGCAGTATTCTGAAGGAATAGTTTGTCTTCTTCATTACTTATTGCTCCACCAAATTTTATGTCAATTGCAAAGTTTATCAACAATGATTTTATGTCATCCTTTGGTTTTCTTATCTGCTGTATTTTATAGTACAATGCAATTATGAGGCAATTTTCTGTTGTGGACTATATGAAGACATTTTTTTTGATTACTTAAAATGCTAAAATTGTCATGGGAGCTTTTAAAAATAGCGCAAATGAAAGGATAAATAATACAATAAAACTACAAAACCTAAAATCTGCTCCAAAGCATGACAAATCACTTCTGCACTGCTGTAAAAGAAAAGATACTATACAATTATCTTTTAGCTTCTCAAAAAACAAGAGTATATTGCTCTGAGTGTTACTCTGCCCTTCAGGTGAGCCAGAGTGAGGCTCCTTTAGGTCAGCTGATGGCAAATCCAAGACTGCTTTGACACAAGGACTCATTAATGCGGGCAGTTTTTAGCCTGAGTGCTTCTGCCACTCTGTATGTGGCATGAACCAGCTCCCTCTAACTTTCCTGAGAAAGGCTCAAAGCCTGTGAGCACTAAAAATTTTTTCTGCAACACAGCCTAAAGATCATTCTTAAAGAGAAGTTATCATTCCCATGCAGAAAGAAACTTTAGGCAATTCAGGACTGCCTCAGTGCTTCTAGAGTGGCTTCTATGTGGTGGCCCTGCGCTTCACAGACCTGGATTAAAGGTGTTTGGGGTGCTGTTATAATTGTAATGTTATGATTGATGATGCATTGTGACAGCAAGCAGGTTTCCCTGTGAAAGCAACTGAGGTTACCAGGTTACTTTGCATCTACAAGTGTTCTACGTAGTTTCTCATTCTGATGCTGAATAGCTCTTCTTCTTCAGTATGTCCAAAGTGTACCCTTTCAAAAACTCAGCATATTTTATGTCAGGATTTATCCAGAATCCAGAACTTTTCCTACTTCCTGTATTATCACTAATGACCACGTAAAAGTTATACGCCATCAGCTAAGGTACCAAAGGATAAATCTCCTTCAGAGCCATCGTATACCTTGCATGGTTTCCTGAGATTTTCAAGGATGTCATTTGCATAGATTGATATACTGGAGAACTATTCTTATTTTTAAAGTGTTTTATCTCAAATAGGTTTACTTTTTGAAATAAGACTGGATCATGTAAGATTTTAAATAATTCAGCTACTGTTATCTTGAAAAGTAGAGAAAGGCCATTCAAGGCTGTTGATCGGTTAGCTAGACAACTAGGCAACTGTAGGTCAGTTAGCTAGATCAGTTAGATAGACAACTATACTGAACAGCCAGTGTTATTCCCCTCTAATTATCTCCTAGTGCAGTTTAAAGCATCCTATATATCTTGTTAGACACTATTTATACAGTGTTAAGCAATGACCTCTATTATATGGCTATACTGAATTGTTGTGACACTGAATGGGAGTCACAGCAGACTTCACTTATTTCTGAGTGGAAAGAGCACAATTAGAGTTAAGTTAATGTTAAGTTGCCTGGGGCTTGAGTGTCAATAGCAAAATGTTGATTTTCTTATTTTAAAAATGTTTCACTTATTAGGTTTTTTTATAAGTGTGCTGCATTGAGGGAGCCTTTCATGCGCTGCAAAAGGATTTTTCTCTTAAAGTTTGAAATTTCGTTACAGAAATCATTATGCTATCCCAATACTCAGATTAAGGTGACTATGTTGTTCTTCCCTAGGAATTTTTATGATAAGACCTTTTAATCGTGTGTGGTCAGATTTCAGTATCTGTGGGGAGGTCCCGTGACAGTGTTTGTCAGAAGCTTTGTTTCATGTTATCAGCTCAGCTGCAAGAATCAGGGCTTCCTAGAGGACCACATTTCCAGATGGAATAGAGAGCCTGGTCACGCAACTGTCAGTCATGTGCTTGTTCCTTTAACTGCTGTAATGGGACTCCTGGCACGATTAAGGATTAATCAAGAGAATAAAATTTGCTGGGTCAGGTCCTAAATCCGGAATGTGATTAATTCATTGCTTGTAAAATCATGTTGCATTTTTCAATATTACAAAATACAGTAATAAATAAACAGGGCTTATATGACTGTGAGATTGGTTGAGGATTGTCATGAATTCCAGTTTGTGAATTAGAACTGGCAGGCTGTGCAAGGGCTTCAAGCCTAGCGCAATGGATCTCCTGGGAGCTATTTCAGCTTTTCTAGTTATGCGGCAGCACTGATGTGGATTGTGTAAGAAGCCAACAGATTTAAGAGGAAGAGAATGGGGAGGACAGGTATAGTAAGTCAGAAAGTTTTTTCATGTTATAGAAAACATCTGGGAACATTGTGGGGTACTTCAGGTTTGTGAGATTTTGACCTTTTGTCAGCTGATGATTATAGTATTCGATTGTCTCCTTTAAAGTAAAAAAAACCCAAACCAATAAACAATAAAAGTTTTTAAATATATTGGCCTGCTCTGCTAACTGTCATGAATATGATGACTTCTTGATACATTAATTTTTACTTATATAGCCTTTTCCCTTATATTTTTCTTCCACTGAGACTGACTACATTTACCCAATTAAATCTATTCCCATATGAAATCAATACATATTCCTCGATAATGGTTTGGACTTCACAGTTTAAACTACTTCAATTTTCTGAAGAGGCGGGCGGCTTAGAAATGCATGTGTTCAATTAATTTTGATTACTGAGGGTGTCGGGAAGAGGTTTCACTCTGCTTGTTGAATCACTAGAGGGAGCTCCAGATGCATGGGAAGGGAAGACTTTGTTCTCAAACCACACAAAACTCAAGAAATCAGAAGAAATACCTCTCCCAATGGACAGTGATTGCTAAATGTCTAAAAGACGGCGAAAAAAAGTCCTTTTTTATTTTTTCTTGATTAGAGCGTTTTGTGTACATTTGTTTGTCAATCATACAAGCCTCACAGGCTAATAACTACAGTGTTTAAAGGCTGGTAACACGTAGTGTCCAATTAAAAATTTTGCAAATAGAAAGCTCGACAAATGCAAAAGACCAACGCCTGCGAGCCTCTTAAACAATAGCAATCAAGATACGTGGCTTTTTTAAGTGGCTGGTTTGTCAGAATGGATGAGACAGATATCCAGTAAGGTGGCACTAAACCTTTCCTCTGATGCAATGCAGTGATTCTAAAGCAGTATAACATCTGTGTAAGTCCACTGATCTGATATCTGATATGCATATAGAGTAATGGCTCTTATGGTGCTAAAATGGGGATCATTTTTGATGGGCACAGAGGCATTCATTTGGGTGAGACGTAAGGTGGAGGGAATACAAAATACAGTAAATATTTTCAGTGTTTATTATTATTTATTTATTTCAGTATTTATTATTTGGAAGCAAAATTGCTTCCAAATGCCTTAAGAAGGCATCTTGGTCTGGCATATACCTGAAATATTTTTGGTTTATTTTCAGTGTTTTTAAGGAGATTTCTTTATCTTTACATGACATGAGAAGCTGTCAAATGCTCTAGTATCTTTTCAGAGTTAGCACTGATATCTCTGTTCCCTAGAATATTTGAATTAAGTCAGTGGAAGTTCTATAAATATGCATACACAAGTACAAAGAGTATGAGGATGGAGCTCATCTTTTGAGCTGAGTAATCATCACTGGGGTCATTGCAATCTCAGTTAGCCAAACAATGTATAAATGCAGCCTTTTAGTATCAGCTTTACATATCTGCTTTCCCAGTACAGTCGTGTTTTCTCTTTTAGTCTTCTCTGAACATTTGCTCCTACCTATAAAGTAGTCTTCTTCAAAATATTTATCTGGGAAATACTACATTTTACACTATAGTCTTATATAAATACCAGGAAATAATATACTGTGTCATCAGGATTTCTGAAGTTTTTATCAAATATGTCTTGTTACATGTGCATGATAATTGCATTATGTTTAGGGAAGACTGCAATAAACTACTATTTTGTCATAACTCAGTAATTTGTGGGAGTGAAATTCATAAAATGTTCTATTCAACTCTGCTTTTTCTTAATATTTGATGCCACATACCAACAGTGCGGCAGAAAAAAAGAAAAAATAGCTCTGTATTTTCATACCATTATTGATGATATAGAAGTGTATGGCTCATCAGAATAAACTAGACTGGCTTAGAATTTATGGAAGTATTCATCTTTGACCTCCATAGTATTCATACAGGATTCACTAATTCCATGAGGAAGGAGAAGAAATGCTTTATTCTTGAGGCTGTTATTTGATGAGCAGTGCTGTAGAGGATTATGTATTGTTAGATACTATCAGTGTTATGTGATGACCACTGTTTAGTGCGTGGCCTTGTTAGTTAGGTGAAGCATGTTCACTTTTACAATCCCTCCTAGAACTACTTCCATGTGGTACATTTTTTTGGATTTCGCCTTCTATGAGCTTCTATGAGTTATCCATATCACATGGATATGTTAAAGATAACATATTTATACTTTGGTATCATTTTAATCTAATAATAATATGTTTGGGCATGAAAATTGTAGGAAAAAGAGAAAGAGGCTTTCTTTCCTAACTTACTTTCTAAGGCTAGAAGTTATAAAGATGTTTTTTCCTCCGTAAAGTGTTTTTAATGAAACAGGAATGTGAAATACGACATTTCTTCTAAGAGTTTTGCATACCAGTTTCAGAAAGATCTATTTAAAGCTACTCAACATGTATAAAAGCAGCAGGATTGGTCTTGTGGAGAGAGTCAGATGAAATAAGTGTGAGAAAATCTCACAAACTCTTCTTCTGTCTAGCATTAGGATGAATCTTCTGTAATTTTGGAAAAGGCTAAAATTCTTCTTTTTATCTGTTTTTGTTCAAATATTTACCCACAGTAACATAATAAAACACAAATAAAGCCCTCTGGGCATATGCCCATACATGTTTTCCTTAACAAGAGCAAATGAAAAGGCTGTGATGTGCATAGTGTTCAGAGCTAGAGAATTAAATTAGTATCATTCTGTGGTGTTTTGTTTCTAAAAAAAGATTTATTTTGTTTTTAGCCCTGCTTCTGCTTTTACCACATCTTTCTGAAATGTTGTGCTAGAGACAGGAGAATTTATATGATGCAGTTACTCCCCAGATTTTCTTTCCTGAAAATAGGCTGTTAAACAATTTAGGCAGTAAATGGTACCACAATTTTTGCCAGAAATTGGCAGGAAGCATCTGTGCTGAACACAGTCTCTGTCTGAGCCCATGTTCTCAGTGTAGCTCATTCAGTGATGGGAGGAGTATTCTCAGCTTTGCTGTATAGGCCAAGTCACAGTGTAGCTCCCAGTGCTTTACATTTTACAAGCGCTGTGTAAATGTTAGCGGGTCTTCGTGACACTTCAGTGGGGTAGGTAAAGATTACCAACTTCATTTTCCAGGAGAGGAGATATACCTATAGGGAAGCAGTGTCCCAACTGCTTTTAGAACTAAGTCTCTTCCCAGTGAAACAGTGTCTTGGGCTCAAAACCCCCAGAAAAATCAAGCTGTACAACTATTAGCATAGAGACAGTAGTAAACAAGATAGTTAATATAGGTCTGGTCTAGAATGCCAAGACATAATGATAGTGTAGCAAAGTGTATTTTAAGGCCTTGAAATACACAGAGAGTTTAAGAAATTGTAATTATCCCTCTCTAATATTTTTGTGCCATTTTGATTTGACAAGTTGGATATATATTTCATGTAGTAGAAACAAATGTACTGAACTCATGGTTATGTGTGCACCGTGTCTAGACACCAGGGCAATTATAAGGAAAATTACATTTTCATTTCTGTTGCAAACTGTCTTGTTAATCTGCTCAGTATTTCCTTGCCTAACCATTTTGTTCAGCAGTTCTCTTCTTTAAAGAAGGTCAAACAAGCTCTTTTCAATGTTACTGCCTGTTGTATCTATAATAGGGGCAATAATAATAATAGTGCATTATTATCATGCAAAAAAAAAAAATTATTTTTTTTTTTTTTAGTGGAGGTAGCTGGTTTACTCTAAAAGTTTTAACATTTTATCTTTATAACATTTGAAAGAATGTATCAGGGAGCAAGATGTGGTCAGTTCTCTTCCCAAAAAATACGTGTTGGTCTTTGTGCTCACTGCTTTTCTAGTACTCCTAAGAACTATAAAAAGTGGCTAACCATTTCCTTTCTCTCCAGCTGTGGAAAAAAAGAGAGAATTTTGCTTTTCAGGACCAAATAGAAATTCCCACTGGCAATATGGTGTAGCAGGCTCCCAATTCCAATATAGATATAAAGCTTAATGGCTTGGGAACTTGATCTTTTAAGAAACTAAGAAGAGTGCTTTTAGATCTTTTCTGACTGGGAAAGCAATTGAACACCAGATATCTGCCCTCCTAGAAGGCAATATAACTCACATCATCACTGTGATGAAATCACCAACACAGTCATCTGGAAGAAGAGAAGAAAGAGTGCAATTGTCATTAACAAAACACACTGTTTAGGATCATAGGTATGGAAAATGATACCTTGCTCTGGACACAGCTCTCACAGAAGTGTTTCACTCTAAGTTCCAGACAAGTGACCAGGTCCAGGAGCAAGACAGTGCATTTTCTTGTATGGTTTAGGCATTTTCTGCTGGCTGTTTTAGGTGTCCCTTTGTACAACTGACTGTGAAGCCCTTTTGTAGATGCCTAAATCCCATATGTTTTGGATTTGCCACCGTAGAAGGAGCTGTCTCAGCACTTCTGGAGCTGAGTATGTCAGTGCACTGTAGTGCTGACCATCACAGTGCTGATGAATTTCTGGGTGTACAATGGCTGACAAGAAGTTACAACATTTTTCCCATCTGAGCCTAAATATATTCTACTCTTGCATAAACTTTCAGAGTTAAATTATTTGTTCTGAATTCTTACAGCAACTAATAATAGCCCTCTTAGAAAACATAGTTGTGACTTACGAAATGAGAAGGCTGCCTGTGGGTGAATAAAAATGAGGAAATGACCACTGCAGAAAATAGAACAGTGGGTAGGGAATGATTTAGTACTGTAATTATGCAAACAAATAATAATCTAAACTACTCAGAAGGTGTTTTACCACTGGAAATTGTTAGCATTGTCAACAGTTTCATGAAATCACAATCTGTTTGCTGAATTTCTGAATTGTTCGTACTAGGGTGCATATTTCTATGTAAATGAATGCCATTAGACAAATGCTCCTGTGGAGATGACACAAGTTCCTTTCCACATTATCACAAGTTCTTCCCTTAGGCATACTGCAGGGAGAAAAAAATAAAAAGCCATTCAGATTATTCAATGTCCTATTTGTTTCTAAAATGCAGCAAATTTCAAAAACACTATATGTGTCCATCTGAATGAGTATAACTCTTCTGTAGGACATACGCTTTTTCCTAATTTTTAGAGAATATGGGAAAGTGAAATGCCCATGGCAGTGCTGATTCTTGTCGACCTGGTCATGATAAAGACGTGTGCTTGTTCTGCTCATGAAACTCAGGGCCTCTGTTATCCTTCAAATTAACCGAAACCTGAAAAGATGCAGTTCTGAATATTTCCGGACAATTTTTTAAACCATATCACAAATTAAGCCAACCTCAAACTTTCTCTTTAAGATTATCCTATGCCATTTTAAACTCAACACTGATTGTCTGGGAATTCCTGAAACACAATTATAGCATGGGAAGTAAACAGTTTAGCTTATGCTGTTGGTGGATTGTGATTATAATAATAATATAATACCATTTATCAAAGAACAGAAATTTACTATCTCCAGGAAACTCCTGATTTTCCTTTGGATAGCCAGGCTCAGAATTTCAAGGTGTTACATGCTGGTTCTTCCAAACATTTCTCAGACCTAGGAATCACATGATAAACTTGCTCATTTTCATCATGGTAGACCTGAGTTTAGAAGAAAGTGAGAGTAGGGATAGGCAGAAGAAAATGGGTTAATAGAAATGTTTCTAATGTTATCTGTGAAGACATATAACAAAAAATTGATGATATTTTGCAGGAGAGAATACCAGCCTGCTTGGCCCATATGGCTCACTCTCCTCCTTCCTCCATTCTGCAAAAAAATGTGTGTGTTATACAGGTTTGTTTCCTTTTAGCTCAAACAATCTCACAAATTTGCAAAATTTCTTGATTAAGGAAAACTTACACTTTTTTACTAAAACAAAATTAATGCCAAAAATATTCTTAATTCTAACGGAGAGAACAGCTGGAAAATGTTTAGCTTAATCAGAATTAAGTAGAGAAACTGGGAGACATATTGCACTCTAGTATTCAGCATCATTATAGTATTTCTTCTGCGAGGTTTCTTTTGACTGAGGCAAATGCAAAGGCTATGATGATAATACAAAGAATAAGAGGAATAAGTAGATAATCAAGAATTCTGCAACTTTCACAATGCAGCAGAAAATAAGTAGCAAATACTGAGTTTTCTGTTACATCTGATTGGCATTCAGTGCAAATATTGAAAGTGGAAAATAAAAAGGATTCCAGTCAGGTATATAACTGTTTCAGCTGAGAAGTTTCTGAAAACGTTTTTGATACCATGATAATATGATTATTTTTAAGTATACTTTTTTTTTTTTTTTTGAGATTTTTACTTTCAGACTGCTTTTAATGATACAGAATAGGATATGTGGAAGAAAGAATAAACCCTGTGTACTGTAATTTCTTGACTCCTTCCTTTTCTGCTCTGATTCCTAAATAAAAGCATGCATTTTCAGCTTTACCAGTTACCATGGATGGAATTCAGTGGGATTAGAAAATTCTTGCAATTCTGCAAAAGTTTGTGGTCATCATAAAAACAACCCATGTCCCAACAGCATGTTAATATTTATGGAGGTTTTTTTGTTTATAGAAAGTCATACTGCCCTAATTTCCAGCTGTAGAAATCTTGGGTAACCTTTCCTTCAAATCCTTTTACATTATAAAGTTACATACAATTATATAGTTTCTGTTTACCCAGTTGGAGGTTTGGTATTTACCATGTAGAGAAGGTACCTGGTTGTCTTCTGAGAACCTGATGAAATCTTCTTATACCTTACTCTCTCCTGGCAAATCAGCCTTTTACTCCTTCTAGATATTATTTCCATAAAGCACTAAAGACAGCAAGCATGAAATGTTCCTTACTTGGATATATTTTAAATGAAAATGCTGAAAAAGTTTGCTTTGTTGTCTGTCTTATCTCCTTTTCACCACTTATTTTCTTGACACAATCAGTAAGGCTTTGTTTGCTTTATATATAAATAGATATTTACAGTTGTATCTAAAGGTTTAAGAAAAAAATAGTCACCCTCCATCATTTTTATACACTAAAGGAGCTTTATTGGCTACTCTTCTCAACTGTTCTGAAGTTTTTTGAGAAGTTTCTTGGCAGGAACTGTAAGGTTTGAATACTCAGTGGAAATGGCAATGGTGAATAGTAGTTTCAAGTGAAGATGTAAAGGCCACATGAATAAAAGAAACAGAGAAGAAACTGGAGAAAGAAATAGATCTGCTGTAAGAATGTTAGAATATAATTCTGACCTTGTCCCTGAAAATGGTTTGCTGATTCAGTTTTCCTTGTATTGTTCAGGATATATTAAGACTGAGTTACTTCTGTTGTAAAGAAAAACTGTGTGTAAGTAGTTGTTTCCTATAAGAATACAGACATGGTTTTGCAAAAAACTGAGGAGCTGAAGATTCTAGTTAGATTCTAACTTCAAGCACAAATAGACTTTTCCTCTTGCAGTGAGTCAACATTTCAAATTGGAAGTGCAAAAAATTATTATTTGTGCCCTTTCCTTGGTCTATGTGCCTTAAATTATTGCCTTTTTCACTCAGGTGAGATGTTATAAAAATCAGAAAAGCAAGGAAATGTGGAGCTAAATAAAGGACTATGTAGATAATTCTTTTTCTTCATTTTAGTTAATGTTATTTAAGCTGTAGTTCATTAATGATTTTGGCTTCACAACAAATGAAATGTTACCCAGTTGAGACCAGGGATCAGAGGCATTGTCAGCTTGAATTTGGTCCTAGATTTAAATTCAGCAAAAAGGAAGATTTAATTAAATCTAACAGTGGCAGGAAAGTTTTTGTAATTAAAAAGACTTGAACTGTGCCATGTTGGTAGACAAAGATTTTCCTGTGGTCTTTGAATCCCAAATAATGCAACACCAAGAATATGACTTTAAAGAGAATTACTTTAGTTCAACCAAAAATAAATTGATTTTTGCTTTCCACAGTCTGAACTGTAGAAATTTTGGATCAATATTAAACAAAGTGAAAACAAAAAAAGACGTATTTTAATCTGTCTTTAAAGATCAGTGATCATAGCAGATACATAGAATCATAGAATAATTAAGGTTGGAAAAGAACTTTTAAGATCTTCGAGTCCATCCTTTGACCGAGCACCACTTTGTGAACTAACCATAGCAGTAAGTGCCACATCCAGTCATTAAATATAAATTGGTTTATAAAGTATTTACTATAAACAGCAGAAATTTTGGGTAATAAAGGCGGGGAAATTATTCTTGCCAAAGATTATTGATCCAGAAAAACATTATCAAGGCTAATTGGCTGAGGTTTTTCACCAGAATGAGACACTTCTAGCCTTGTTTAAGCATGCTGCATAACTTCTCTTGAAGTTACTGTCACTGGCCGATAAAGTGTCATTTTCCTTCTCACACTCAGCATGTTCCCAGTTTAACCTTCTTTTTTTTTTTTTTTTTAATTCAGCACTTAGTTTTATAAATATTATAAAGACATCTTTTTCTAACTAGTTTTCATTCTGCCATAAATACTTACATACAGGTTAACTAATTCTTCACTATTGTAGTGCCATTTCTTCAAATAGTTACAAAATATGGCTATTTAATATTGTGATGGTCCTGAGTCTTAGGCGTCTTGAATGGAAAGACCAGTTTTGATAAAATTTAAGAAATAACTTAACATTACAGGCATTGTTAACAAATAAAATCTAATAAAGCTTTTTTTAAAAATTTAATACCGGCCTAACTTATCAGTCTTGCAGAAAGTCTAAACACAGTGGTTTATAGTTCCCCAAATTACCTCAAATTCTTAAACTCTAAATTCCTAAATTCCTCCCACTCCCTTAAGAGAATCTCCTGAATTCTCTAAATCTCTTTATATGTCTACACACATATTCAGTTGCACCTCATTCTGCCTGGAACATTCAGGAGGAAGATGCATCCCAGCTTGAAGAAAGATCTTTCTCTTCCCTTCATCAGTCTCTTGAGGCTGAAGAAGGAAAATCCTGTAAGGCCTGAGCCATGAAGGCTCCTTGGATTTTCAGCACCTGGAGTACCAAGGACATCTTGAAGATTAATTTATATTTTCCTTGGGAATATGATCCGGAAAGAGATTTTGAATTTTGACCTTGCTTAGAAATGTTACGATAGTCCTTCTTTTCATTAGAGCAGATACACAGTGTGTTCAAATATGTAGAATAGGAACATCCACTGAGGAAATAAACCTCCCTCAAGAAAACCCACTCTCAGAATTAAAGCTGTCAGACGTGAAGTACTGTTTTGATACTTCTTCCACCCTCTTCTCTACTTCCTTAAAACTAATTTTTTTACTTTTGACTTTCTTTTAAAATATTTGTGCAGTTCATGTATAACAATGATTGAATTTCATTTTGGAAAAGCATATGTGTGTATATATATATATTTATGCTTAGAATTCTATTTACACTTTTTTCTAAAGTGAAAGTTTGGAGAAACAAGGGTGGTGGCAACTCCTCTTTCCTATTTGTCTTCATCCTAAGCCATTAAAAGCGTGTATAGTTAAGTGCTAGTCATTACACCTTGATGACTTCTTTTATCTCTCTGGAGGAGCTGTGGGGAGTTCTGAGCCAGCATCCTTTGGAACTGTGGTAGCCTTCTGCTCCTCTCCTTAACACACCTCCCTCCGATAAATACATATTAGTTTTGTGATCTGAGATATGATGATTCTATCTGCAAGCAGGAACCTTGATTTTGGGAATATATTGTAAAAAATACCCATATTAAAAACCAGTTTCTGGTTTACAGAAGATTTGTGAAATAAAAAAAAAATTACTCAGTGTCTAAAGGTAATCAGCAAGCCACCGGCCCATATTCAGAAGGTTTGATATGGCAACTCATGATGAGTCCTCTGAGTTTGATGAATTACATTTTTACTGAAGAAGATGAAAATATGGCTATGTTTGGTGCATATATTTGGTGGAATTATGAGACCACATAGTATTTATAGAATTTATAGAATGAACATTGAGCTACTGAATGACTCATTAATATAACATGGACATTTTCATTGGCTGAGATGAATTGTCAGGTGATATACCAACAAAAAGATAGCTGACTCATTTCATTGCTTAAGATCTTTGTTTGACCATCAGATATATTCCATTTAGCATTTGTAGTTATCAAACAGTTTACCTTTGCCTGGCAATTACCTACATCCTATTTACAACATTTATATTAGTTTCTTTTAGAAGTACTTTTAGTAATTGGCTTTAATATCTAATTAGTTCATAATTGCAGTACACATTTAGAAAAGTAAAATATGCAATAGCGGAAGTCCTACTTTGAAAAGGGCGAGAAGTAATAGGAACAAATAAAAGTGATATATATTTTCAATTTGCTCATTGAAATTGAGGGGATGAAGGTCACAAGATTATTTTTTCTTCTGAGTGATAATTCAGATCACAGCTCCAAAGGGGTTGGAAGCCTGAGTCCTAAATTATAATATTTTAAAGAATAAGAGGCAGGGGTAAGTTTTAAACTAAAAAAAAAAAAAAAAAATCATAGCAAACTTTGTTGTAAGTATTCCATCAACCCCATATGTAGATGATGTCAAATGAAATGAAATCTTGTGAGACCTCACTGATTATTCAGGATCAAGCCCTTCGTGAATCAAGTATTCTGTTCCATATGCTGGAGATGTAATGGAAGAAAGAGACTCCGGGGTACAAATCAATTCATAGCAGCACTGGAGCTGCTTTATTTTTTAACAATACGTGTTCTAGGGAACGGGATACACATTTTTCCCATCCTCTAGGAGAGGATTTTTTAATAGCCTAGAGTCATACTGCTTATGTCTTTCCCACTCTGATTTTCCAAACTTTCAGTGGTGGATAGGGACACTGTGGAAAGCACAGTGACTCCATACATAAGACAAAAGAAGTCCTTTTGTTTGGCTGCACTTCATCTTCTTGGCACCATAGTTCCACATACTGTCAAAGATGGGTATTCTCCCTGTGTGTTACAGTTCCTTCAGCTTTGGATCAGACCAAGGGGACCAACGACACTATCAGCAGATTCACATTAGGTCTTCATTTTGTTTGTCAGTATACTTTTATTTTTCCCCTCTGATTAGCATACAACAAAAATATGTGGTCCCAAATGCCAAAAGGGACATGATGAAAGGAAAAAGCCATTTTTTTTCTGTGCTGATATCACATGACATCAAGAGATTTACAGTGGAAATGACCATAAAGACAACAACTTTTGTTATTTAATATAACTGTCAAATGTATCTTGCATATTTTGCCTCTTTGTTGTCTATTCCTATATAATAGGGAGACAAAGAATTGTTGGAAAAAATTGTTTTATGAACTTAAGATTTTTTTCTCGGTTACTGCAGTTATAATGACTATAACTATCACCTAAGAGCAAGTGATGTTGGCTCCACAGCCATACTCAGATATACAGGCTTGTGTTAGGGTTTCTGCTCTTTTAATGTAATTTAATTTTCTTTAAGATCTAATCAACAAAAACACTAACTTACTGACCAACCTTGTAAGTTTTTCATTAGTGAATATAAAAATTTAATACTATAATGCGTACTCATAAAAACAATGTTTTGATGTTTTTGAGGCTAAAGATCTTAGCTGTTTGCATTAATATTATGTGATTTTTATAATGCAGAGTAGAATGTAAAGTAATGCAAGTAAAATAAATTTGAATTTTCGGTTTAATCCTATGCTACAAGTTTACTCTGTTCTCTGATTTATTTGACACCAGTTTAGTTTTTGATGGGATTTTGGATATTGTCATTGTGGATAACTCAAAAAGCAAGCCCTTCAAGGCTAGGCTTATTTTTCTCTAATGCAATGATCATCTTGTATGTTGTGAATTAATGTCTTCAAGCAAGAAAGAAAATAGGCATCATTAGCTGCAGAAAGGTGTAACTGTTCTACAGGAGGGGATTTTGTAAAACTGTAGTTAGATTAAGAAAACAAACTACTTCTTTCATATCATCTTCTTTCCATTTTCTTTCATATCATCTTCTCTTTTCTTGCTTTTCTACACATGCTTATCCTAACCACAGTACACAGAACAGACTGAAACATCAAGTATATATATATTTATATATGTATAGGCAAAGGCTAAAAGATCATGCTGTCAGGAAACATTTGCAGATACATATAGAAAAAGATGAAAATAAAAGATATTTTATCTTTATATTCTTCATCATAAAGAAACTTTCCAAAGTAGAATAGATGCTACCTTACTTCCACAGAAGCAGCAGAATTGCCTCTCAAAGTAACAATAGCACGGATACTCTTGGGAAGAGTGTGCTCCGAATCAGGATACCCCTTTGGCACTCTTTCCATATAGAGTTCAAGATACAAATTAAAGCTCTTTTTCTGACAGAACTAGAGTTAGTTTCTTTCTTCGTCTGACAAGCCTTATTACTGGATGGCTGTGCACTTTTCACCTTGTTGTGCCAGAAGGAGTGATTCTAGCCCATAGGGAAAGTAATATTCCTTTCTCTAGATAGCTCATAAGCTGCCTTGTTAGGAACATTATGGGGTGATGCTCATGTTTAAATAACAGCAAAACCAGACAGTGCAGTAATGATAATGCTCATTTCTTTTCTCATTCAGTTTGTATTACAAAGGAAATAAATATTCTAGGACCTTTCAGAAAGAGGATAAATGAAGTCCTCAAGTTTCAGTCTTAGCCATGACTGCAACAGCAGGAGTTTTTGAATCAACAGGAAAAACAATAGTCTGCAACAACTTCACAGAGATAAGATAAAAAAAGTCAGTGTTATTCCATTAAAAAAGGAGGAAAGCTTTTTGTGATTTTGATTAATGAAGCATGACAGATATATGAAGACTTGCAGATATCTATTTTATATTAGAAATACAAATCTGATAAGTAATAATTTTTACATTAACAACAATTTCATAAGTCACATATAAATGTAGCAATATTTATTTCATTGTGTAATATATTTTATAATTGTCAAGAGCATATAGAAGATAAAGACAAGGAAAAATACAGTATTTGCCATCAGACCAATAATTTCTCCAGTCTATTCCCTACTGGTCCCTTATACACTCAGTTCAGCAATAAACATCTAGACTGACTGTTAGTCACTGGACATCTTCAGTTTGTCTTTCTCTCTCATCCATCTACACCAAAAAGTTATATGACTGCATAGACAGAAACTCCAAACTAGATACCTAAAACTTAGATGTTTTTCTCAGAGTCTTTACATCTATTCATCTCTTCCTCCTACTTTGTTATGTTTTTTGAAAATACATGGTAAGACTCCAAGATTTGACCTACAAGCTCACCAAAGGAGTTTTATTTTAAAAGTGTACAAAGCCCCAACAATATACCCCCTCTGGATATATTCAAAGAGCCTTTGTTCCTTACACCAACCTAAGACAGTGCAAAGGAGAAAGTCACACACATTTTCTCAGGAGGTACTTTACGGGTAAACTTTAGGAAATAGAGGTCTTGGTAAAAGTTTAAAGGGTAACATACTATTAAAACAAAGCATTCCACAAAACGTTGACTAACATGCTAACACATACAACATAGCAAAATTCAACCCATTCGGTCCCAAGTTACCCAAAATATTAAGAAAAGAGAGTAAGAGAAGAAAAAGGGAAAAAAAGAAAGAGAGGGGAAAAGAGAAGATTATAGAAGACCCCAGAGAGTTTTGTGCAAGTCTACCTTCCATGTGGGCAGGTCTCAACTGAAGACAGACAGCACATGTTTGGGTTTTTTTATGTGCTCTGCCCCCTGTGACAGCCCCTCCCAGGTGGGACTCCCGGCCCACTGGGCACTACAGGGCTCTGGGGTGGGGGGGCTGCTCCCACTATGCCAGCCCATCAGAGGCTGTCAGGGCCTCCGGGGTGTGGTATGGGCTGTGCTCCCAGGCTGTCTTTGACTGACAGCTGCTCCAGGACTGCCCCAGTACACTTGCAGGAGCTGCCATGTGGGACAAGACATTACCCGACCTACATGAAATTCCACCTGTCCCTCTCCCTGCTCCCCTTTCCCCCCCACTGGAGTTGTTCCAACCCAATATAATAATCCAGTCGCTCACATACATGACCAGAACTAAATCTAGTATTCCATATAAAAATTAAAAAAAAAAAAAAAAAAGGCAAGTTACTGTATGTACTAATATTTCAAGGCTATTTTATCTTTCTCTGTATACCACCTAACATTTCTTTCTTTAGCCAAAGTGAGTAATGATTAGAAGTTTTCACTGTGCTATTGATAGTGATGACAGGGTTCTTTTCTGTATGTCTGCGGTTACTTTATAGCCTTATAGCGCGTATGAACTCTTAATATTATATCTCCTTTCAGTGTGCATTACCTTGCATTTGTGAACAATTGAAGCCCACCTGCCAAACTTTTCAATGTTGCTATGTTATTAGGTAGTAGGAGTTAAATGTGCATATGAAAGACTAGAGCTGTGAAACTCAAAAGGTTTCTCTCTTTAATTTCTATTTGCTTGGAAGGAAGGATATTGTTGCTCTGGACCTGGTGTGTGTGAAGAATGGCCACATTCTAGCTTTCAATGCTCATAATCAGAGAGTAAATAAGTAATACTTTTTATAAACCATTACAGATATTTATAGAGTTTTTTGTCAGGGATGTTCTTAAATGGTTGCAATGGGTGCTACATCTAGTGATCCTGAACTCCATGAAACCCTGTTTATCTTGGTGGCTTTTCATTCTATTTAAAAGTCTCAGTGCTCTGATTGGCAAGAGAAACACTGAAGAAATATTTCTGTATTAAAACACACAAACAAATAGCTTTAATCTTCTTTCATCTATTTATATTTATACTTACATACACACACATACATAGGTATATATAAAGATCATCTTGCACCTGGGGCCCAACATTAACAAAACCTTCTTGGCTGTGTTTTGTTCTAGCCTAGGACATTTCAGCTCTTTCACCTGACACAGAATTATAAGGTTAGAAATTGCCAGATTTCTTAGTGTCAGGTTCTGTGCCCTTACATGATAAGAGATGTATTTCCATAGCTATGCCACCTACAGAACTTCTGTTCTTCCCACAGTTTCTTGAAGTGCAGTGGCAGGAGACAGACTGGGCTAGAACCAGAGGTCTCTGCCTAACCCACTGTCTGTGCTGTGGCCCTTTTCAAGCAGCCATGAAAATCAAGATTTGGAATTGGAATGGTGACTTAGATGCTTTAATTCTTGCATGTGTGGTCCCTAAAAACATGGAATAATCTTTACTCTGGAAACCTTAGAGATTGGATGACTCTATTCAGGCCAAGTGCCTGGAATGTCTTTCTCATCACAAATTTCCCTGGAGTCAAATTATCATAAGAACTTCCTGAGCCATTACATGGCTCTTGCCACGTAATAATTTCCTTGAATATCATGTTATTTCTAGTGCATTAATAAATCTCACTAGTTTCCAGAAGATTTATCTCCATCAAATTAACTCCCTTTTTTTAAGCATCTATATTAAATTTCATTTTTGATGGTATGTTGTCTTTTTTTTTTCTTTTAAAATATGGATGAGATTTTGCATGTTTTAAGCTTCTGGAGACCTACTAAAGTGCTCTATGAGTTATGCTTTAAAATATATAAAATAATTTATGGGGTTGTGAATACGTGTTTTATTTTGAGGTATTTTGCTTTAGAAGTAATGATTTTAGCCCTCTCTTGGACTATTTAGGAGGATTTTTAGTTTTCTTTGTGAATTAATGAATCTATCAATTTTCTCCTTCCTGAAGCAATAGCTGATCTTTACAGCATAACCTGTCTAACACTGTGTAACGACTAGAAAATTCAATTGATCTTGGGAAAGGAAAAAAAAAATCATCTTCCTTTATTCTAATTCCTACCAACAGTCACTTTAATTTTCACCCAAGGGCAAACCATTTTTATTTAATTCCACTTGTCTTTTCTAATAAATGGGAATATTAACAATGTCCACTAACAGAGATGATAATTTTTTCCATTTTAATCTTGAAACTTTCTTACCTATTCATGATTCAGTCAGAGATACATTTAAATAGACCATACGGTAATGTCTTTGGAACTCTGATAGTTTCGTTTTATCTCAAAGCTAAACATATTTTGTGCTGTATTTTCAGGGATAAATGGTGAAAAACAAATACTGTACAAGTCAAGGTGAAACACACATCTCTAATGTTATTATTCCTAATAAGCATAGTGATAGATTTGACTTTTATTCTAAATACTTTTAGAAGGTCTTTATTGCTAATAATTTGAGCTTCTCCTTCCTGACTTTCAGTGACAATGTAGCCACATTAGCAAGTCATGCACCTCTGTAAAGGTGGGTCACAACAGGTCTGTATATTTACAGTGCTTTACATGGAGTTGTCTACCTATGTTGACTGCATGTTGTTATGCATTAGATGCTCAAAGCTCCTTGAAAGCAAGCTGACCACAAACATTTGCCTTCTGGAATATGAATTGCTCAGCTGGGAAATACCCTGGTGGTGATCTTGTGTAATTTTTTACTAGCCCCGTGCCTCATATAAATCTCACACATGGACACAAGCCTTATTTTTTGTTCCTGCTCATTTGAACCACTCCTTATTGGTGACCTCACCAGCAGTGCATGCTGCCCAAAACCTCCGCTGGCTGAACAAAGACTCAGTGTAAGGAAAATGGTGTGTTCTTAGTCCTTTGAGGTAGCTACCATGGGATAATGCTCTGAATGATCTGACTCCTGCCCTCCTGGACTTGTTTTAGCCTGACAAAATATATGACTTCTGTGGAACTTATGGTTTCTGTGCCCAGATCAACAAAGGCTGGTGGGACAGCATTATGCTTGGGAAGTGCAACAGCCAGTAACAGACAAACTTTTGGAAGCAGAGAGTCACCAAGACCCTTTGTTACCAACTGACACCATGATTAGTCAGACAGAATTTCAGGAGCCCATATGATAAATCTGGAACTTAGAGGGTCTAACCATTCCAGGGCATTCAAGGTTGTGATTGATGTTTCAGAGTATCCACTGAGCCCTCACTTTTGGATACTACAGGCAGCAGATGCTAAAAAATGTCTGGACCTCCATTCTGTGTTGCTTCTGCATTGTGGAGGCTCCTGTGGAATGCAGACTCCAGCCTGATGTCTGGTGGCAGGATAGTGACATCTGTGCAAGAGACTGCATGGCAATATTGACTCTATTTCCCTTTCTGAATCTGATTCCAGAAGTATAGAAAAGCTGCTGATAATCAAAACACTTAATCAATCTCTGTGATTCAGTTTCTTTTTCACTCCGTGACTTACGTGTTCTCTCTGTCGTGCATCCATTTTTTTCCTGACCCCTACTCTGTATTTACAGGCTTCTGGTGAAAAAACTAGTGAACAACTATGAGATGTTATCAGAATTTAATGTATGATTTTTGCAGGTGCACTACATGGTTTTGGAGGAAAAAAAAAAAAGCAGAAGTCTTGGCAGGTCCTGACTGTACAGATGCAGAAGGCAGCACTTACTGCCTTTGTTTCCTATCAGTCCAGCACATCTATTTAACAGAATGTCTGCCTTAAAAAACCCTGTGATTGGATCAACAGTCTCTCAAAATGGCAAAGACTCTCAGCAAAGGCAGAAGCAAGAGGATTAGAGACAGACAGTAAAACATCATCTGTTTATAAGGCTACTCAAAATCTCCCTTCTACTCACAATCCCTTCAAGAATTGTAGGATACATTCTCAAACCTGCCAGTGCTTCTGCTCCAGGGAATTAATGTAGGTGAGATAAAGCATCTGTACCCCATTCTGCTTTGTGAAAAACAAGCACACTCAGAATTAAACTCGCCAGCATATTCTTTGTGATGGTAATGGTTGCAACAAAGAAACTGCTCATTATATTTCATTGTGCGGTTTTATCCACGTTTTCTGAGTTACTAGACAGTAGACTCAGTAATTAGTTATCTCTCTATATATGTAAAGACTTTTTGAAAACCATATTGCAATTGTCCTGACCTATCATTCTCTCTCATTTAGATATATTTCATATGTTATTTTTTTTCCCCAGTTTTTAATCTCTACCTAATCACAAAATGTTTCTTATACTCTTATACAGCAAATGTTAGACCTTTATACTTGGGCAAATATTCTGCCCATATTTATATGGGATAAGATTTTCTTTTTGGTAAGGCTTTTGGAGCCTTTTGGCTAGAACATCACTCTGTCTATATTTTTTTTTAGATAGATAGAAAGGTAGGTAGATAGATAGATGATAGATAGATAGATAGATAGATAGATAGATAGATAGATAGATAGATAGATAGATAGATAGATA
>JAYRBT010000042.1:27280595-27295061 GCA_036023395.1 Myiotriccus ornatus | reverse complement strand
AGGATGTAGATGGATTGCCTTACAGGGCTAACGAGCTCCATCTGCCCGGGGAGTGGCCCTGACCAGGAATCGAACCCCGGTCTCGGCGGTGACAGCGCCGCGCCTTAACCACTAGACCACCAGGGGCTCCCACAAAGGAATATCTGACATAAAAAAAAAAAAAAGCATGAAACTGAATACAGCCAATATTAAAAATGTTAATTGTTCTGCAAAGAAGAAGGCAATTCATTTTTGAAATAAATTCTCCTTTTTCCCCTTGAGAAAATTCCTTATTATTGTTTAAAATAGTAATGGACTAGAGGGAGTGCAGAGTATATTTTAAGAAACAATTTCCACACAAATACAGCTAAAGACTCTTTAGCTATGCATTTCTGTGTATCTGTCATCAGTGTGGCTAATAACTGTTGGTCCCAATATTTCATTGTCATTGATTAGTGGTATTTAAAACAAATGTGTTCTAAACACTGGTGTAATTATTTTCCACTCGAGGCACAGAAAAGTTGGAATATAAATTCAACACTTTTCAAACCACTGCTCAGATAGTGTAGTAAATTGCCTGTTCTTGCTCTATGAGTAAAATTCTCTCTTCCACAAGACAACTGAAGACTTACTTGTGTTGTTTGCATGCACTTCTTGGCAAGAGTTGTTTTTGAGAACTGGCAACGGTCTTCAGTTTTCCGTAACAGTCCCAAAAACATGAAAAGGGCATTCTGGTTCTGGAGAAACAGGAGTGAGTGACAGAAGAGAAGATAAGGCAGTTTCAGCTGAAGCATACTGTGACTTTACTGACAACTGATTGTGCCAATTTCAGAAGTGTATCTAAAATTCAGTGCTATTTTTATTGCAAGACTCTTAAATGCTAGTGTCATTTGGTAGAAAAGATATTCCAGGGGCAAAGCAGTGTTTTGTAGAAATTTTAAAAAACAATCCACCTGCCATCCCCTGAACACCACCAAACCTAATGATGTTTGGGTAATACAGGACCATTTAATCTTGAAATTGAGCTGGAGACAGATGATTAAGTGGGTTTTCTTGAGGTGTTTTCAGTACCATGCTTTGCTTTTGCAGCTAATCTCATAACATTTCCTGAGCTTAGTCCTGTTTGAAATAGAGATCACAGAGAGGGGTTTGAATAATTCAAACAATCAATGTCTTTACTGACTGCATTGTATACATGAATTTAGAGCTGAGTTTCCAGCCGGAGAGCCAGGCTGTTAACCGGTTCTATAGGTATGATGTAGGAAGAGAGAAATTCCATATTCAGGGTTGTCGATTCAGCATTTGAATAGAAACAGGACTCACACATTATCTAAAGGACTGTACTCTGCATACATTTTAAATACACTTTACCATTACAGAGTCTAAAAGGCAAGCTATGAATCATCCCAGATGCTCTCACCTGATGAGCTGGAGTCATTGAGGGGGCTTCACAAGTGCTATTCTCTTTCTCAGTGTTTCTCAGCATCTGGGTTGGAAGAAGTTCAAGGGCAGGTATCCTGGGTTGGCAAAGTTCAATAACAAATTATTTTTATTATAAGTGAACCCAGTAATTATTTGTAGCAATTATAGTATTTTACAGATATTTTGTAAACTGCCTGATTAAGTTATAATATTTCTAGCAAACTGGTGCTCATCATCAAAGAAAACCTGACCTGTGCCACTTATATTTTCTGTTAACTATCAAAGCTATAGTCTCTTCCCAATTCAAAACCAAGTTTTATGTTTATTGTTCCAATGTAATTCATATACATTTATTATTAAAGGGTAATATCAATTGGAAATTAAAACATCTTTATAATTCCCAGTGCTAGCTGTGTGATTCAGTCAATTAATGGGGATGAAACTTGCACTAAGGTGTTCTCAAAGTTAATAGCAGATGATTATTTGGTACTATTGTCTACATAGCAAACCCATGAAGCAAATAAAAGCTGTGGTGCTTTTATTTTCTGCTTGATGTTTTAAACATGTATCTCATTATTTAAATGCCCATTGCAGTTGCCTCTTTTATTGCTCTGAAATGACACAGTTGCAACCAATATATTAAAATAATAGTAGAGATACAAATTTAAAGCAAAACAAGGACATTTCTAGTCTCGATTGTCACTTCAAGGGTGTGGAATGACAGTTGAAATAAGAATGTCTTTGCTTTTGTTGGTTCTCATGAGACTCTTAACATAAAATTAATGTACTATGAAGTAATTTCTTTAACTTTCAGGGCTTGAATAAAATATTGTTAGAATGGCTACCATGAAAATTAAAATTAAGAGAAAAAGGAATATAAAGACTTGATATAGTGCCTGTCCCTAGAGGCCATAGAACAAGTATCCCAAATTATATACCTTTTGAAGAAAACACATGAGTCTTGCAAGAAAAATGACTTTTCTAAGCAAAACATTCAGTGTTTGTGTGGTAGAAGATATTGATGCTGAAATGCAGGCCAAAAATGATGTAATTTGTTGAAGGTGGATTTGAAAAAGATGAAGTACAATAAACTTAAAATGTACATTAACGTGGTAAGCACTAGGGTCACAGTTATTGTCAGATAAGTTACTTGTCTTGCTTAAGTAGAATTTTGGAAGAAAAAATATATTTAATTATACTGATGAATTTGCAGTAACATTACCCTAAAGCAGTGCTTGGTGGTGTTCTTTCTTATTATCTCTGATGAGAATGCATACCAGTTAGGATGGAGTTGGAGAAATGCTCCATACTTAATGACATTAAGTTAATATGAAACTTCAATCAATGTCTTACCAATAGAGCTTTTTTTTTTTTTTTTAAAGTATGTTCTTATTTCCTGCCATTTCTAAGTGCTTATTTAAAGAACTTACTGCATAAAGTAAAAAATGTCAACCTTCTTCATGGTTGAGAACAGTAAAGGTAAGGTATCTATCTTTTGACATTCTGATCATGTCGGACAACCCACTTTGTTATTTTCTCTTTTAGTATTTATGTCCTTCTAGTCTACAGCTGATATCCTCCTCATTTTCAAAGCCTTAATACCAAGAAGGTTAATCTGCAATAGTCTCTTCTTACTCTGTCCTCTTTTTCCTTTTAAGAACTCTTTTTTTTCCATCCCCTCTTCATTACAAACTGTCTGTCATATTATCGTGTATGATTAGAAGTGCCTCCATGTTCTCGTGTACAAAGTAATATTTTCATTTTTTGGGCTATGAAAAATTCTCCCCCCCCCTCATTTTCTAGGTAGTAAATAACATTCCTAAAATTGAATCACGAAATCAACAAATATGAGCATTAAAGATGTTGCATGCTGTTTGAGCGCAAGCTTGTCCAACATTTTTCCTAGATTATTGTGAAACTTACATTAAAAAATAAATATTAGATTCAGATGATATAATAGTAAAGTGGCACTGCATACAGTAGGATCGACTTATGAGCAGAATTACTTGTTTATATGAACATTATTTGGTGATTGCAGAAGTAGCGAAGTATGTTTAGAATTATATGCCCATATTTGCCATTTAAATAGGATAATATGGGCATATATATTCTTACAACAACTACTGTAATTTACATTATGGTAACAAAGATTTATCTCAATTTGTGTCAAAATTTATGGTTAATGGGGACCTCCAAGAGAACTGATTTTGCACAAACATGAGAAGACTTAAAGAAAATGTAAAATAATTTAAGATTATATGTTTTACCTTTGTTCAGTTATGATAACAATTCTTTGTCTTCATATAAAGAGGAAGTATATTTTTTCACTATGAGATAATTTTAATAATAAGATTAAATTATAGTAATTAGACAGGGTAAGAAAAAATGGAGAAAATGACACTGTACCAGTGTAATGATTGTTTTGTAACCTTAAGGAGAGAAACAGTGGTGTTTCTATAATTCTTTTCACTGACTTTATAGTTGATGAAACAAATGAAGATAATTCATCATTTTCCACACAAAAAAAATCTGTTTCATTAACTGTAAGAGCTTCTGTACACTTTCAAATCTTAACATATCATGCTTACACTTCCCTTAAAAATAAAGGTATTGCTATTACCAGTCAACTTCGAAACTTGGTCATTTTCAAAAAGGGAAGACCCTGAATACCAGCTATTTCTATGCTATTATTCCAATGGAGGTCATGTCCAGGCTGGAGCATGAAGGAGGCTGTGACCCCGTGAGATGCCCAAGATGGAGCAGGGTCCTGCTGGGGACCAGCAGCCCATGGAGAGGGAAGCTCATGCTGGAGCAGGTTTTTCCCAGGTAGGATTCATGGCTCTGTGGGGGACCAATGTCGGCACAGCTCATTGGTGAAGGACTGCACCCCACGGAGGAGTGACCCATAGGACAGCAAAACTGCTGGGAAGAACTGCTGCCTGAAGGGTGGACTCGTGTCGGAGAGGTCCATCAAGGACTGTCTCCTGTGGGAGGGACCCCATGGGATTGGGGGAAGGACTCCTCTGCCTGAGCAGAGGCACAAACAACTGACCACAATCCCTATTACCATCCCTCTGCACTGCAAGGGGGGAGAAGGGAAAACGTGGAAGGAAGGAGGGGTTTAATATCTCTATAAATGACCTGAATTAGCTGAGCAAGTGCATCCCCACTGAATTTGCAGGCAATACCAAGCTGGGCAGGAGTGTTACTTTGCTGAAGAGTAGAAAGGCCCTACAGAGGGATCACAGAATCACAGGCCCTGCACAGAACCACATCCAAGAGTCTCACCATGTGCTTGGGAGTATCATCCAAACTCTGTCAGGCTTGGTGCTTGTGACCACTTCTCTAGGAAGCCTGTTTCAGTACCCCATCACCCTCTGGGTGAAGAACATTTTTCTACTATCCGACCTAAACCTCCCTTGACACAACTTCAGGCCATTCCCTCAGGTTCTGTCACTGGTCACCACAGAGAAGAGATCAATGTCTGCTCCCCCCCTGCCCCCACCTTGCCCTCATGCGGAAATTGTAGACTGCAATGAGGTCTCCCCTCAGTCTCCACCAGGCTGAGCAGACCAAGTGACTTCAACTGCTACTCATACGGCTTCCCTCAAGGCCCTTCACCATCTTCATTGCTCTCCTCCGGATGTTTTCTAAGAGCTTAATATCTTATATTGTGGTGCCCAAAACTGCACACAATATTCAAGATTAGGGTGCCCCAGTGCAGAGCAGAGAGGGACAATCCCCTTTCTTGACCAGCTGGAGATGCTTTGCCTGATGCCCCCCCAGGACACAGCTGGCCCTCCTCTCTGGCAGGGCACTGCTGACTCATATTCAACTTGCCACTGACCAGGACCCCCAGGTCTCTTTCCATGGCATTGGTTTGGACAGACTGGATCAATGAGCCAAGGACAAGTGCTGGGTCCTGCGCTTGGGTCACAACAACCCCATGCAGAGCTACAGGCTGAGAGAAGAGTAGCTGGGAAGCTGCCTGGTGGAAAAGAACCTGGGGGTGCTGTTCAACACCTGAGCCAGCAGTTTGTCTGGGTGGCCAAGGACATCCTGGCTTCTATCAGAAAGTTTGGAACAGGCTGCCTAGGGAAGTGGTGAAGTCACTATCCCTGGAAGTGTTCAGCAGGCATGTGGATGTGGCTCTTAGGGATATGGTTTAGAGGTGAACACAGGGCTGCTGAGTTAACACTTGGACTCAATGATTTTAGCTGTCTTTTCCAACACAATCATTCTATGACTCTGCAGTTAAGTAGGCTGGTGGACATTACACATATTTGGTTTTTTTTTCCAGTGAAGGGTAGGGCTGTGCTTTCCCTGATGAGATCCCATTTTGTATATCTGCATACAGTTTTTCACAAATATCTCTTGTCATAAGGTTATAGTGTTCATCATGTTTTCTAAACTATCTGCTGGCATGAATGACTAAATGCTTTCTTCTTTTTAGAACAGAAGTTCTTGCATTTCGATAGTATTAGAGAGTCTAAGCAATGTGTATAGAAGTTGTAGAATAAGAACTGATTTTTCAAGCCAAATAGCTTAATAGATAGGAATGGTGTTTAATATGAAAAATAAGCATGAGAAAATATTACTTTTAAATTATTAGAAATTACTGAAATACTCAAAAAAGTCTATATAAAAACATATCTTTTTGTTGCTGTGCTACCAGTATAACAGTGCAACTGGATTTAAATCTGATATTAAGTCTAGATGACATTAAAGTTTATATTCTACTGAAGATTAGAGTTTTTATAGCACATATCTGGTTACAGTAATGTCTGGTCTGCAGAGAGAAAAGGACAAATGCACATATTTCAATTTCTTCCGCGAAATTTCATATTTGACATAAAAATAGGACAGATGTCCTATCTGATCAACATCAAATGCTTGTTTCTGCTACTATAAATCCATAAAAAAATTTCAATATTTGTTGCTGTAGAGTAGAAATTTGGTCAGAATTTCTCACAGAAACTGTTTCTTGACTGTAGAATTGGAAAAAAAAAAATGCTGCAAGGCAAAAAAAACCCCAAAGAACCCAGAACAGCAAAGTACAGTTCTAGATCACTCTGAACATAAAAAATCTTCTTTAACTGCTCCAGAATATAAACTGGGCCCAGCATGTAAAGCATGAGAGCTCTCTTTCTGATTCCACCTTATGCTGGAACACTGTCCAGGGCTACTTTAACTCCTTCTCAGCTGTAGGGATATGATGACACAGACATTTTAATGTCCATTATGCTTTCCAGATGCATTTTCCTGTTGTCCAAATTCACATAAATATACAGGCAGCAGACACAGGGAACTGGTTCTGGGTCTTGATCCTCAGCTGCCTACTTTCAGTAAGGCACTATTCCTCGGTGATTCTGTTTCCTATTTACAGTCCTGGAACATAATTTCAAACTTTTCAGCCCTTGTTTGCAGAAGATTTAGGGCCATAAGCATATTAAGAGGCAGACCTTCTTGCAATAAGTTTCTGCTGGCAACCACTTCCCTTAAATGAGGATAAATACCTCTCCTCATTTTCAGTAGTATCACATTTATATACAAAAATTAAGAGGCTAAGTTAATGTATTCGTATACATTCTTAATAAAGACATTCTTCATTTACACTGTTGGTTGAATAGAGAGGCTTATTTTTTCTGCTTAGTTTCTGCTACAGTACACAGGTTTCCATGATGAGTTAAAGGGTATACTTTAGATTCAACTGCAAGAATTTATCTTTTTTAAGTGATTCTGGTACTGTCAGATAATTATAATGTGTCTTCCCTAGCAGTAATGGGCACCACAGGAAATAAAAGTGCAGTACAGACTTAATCAAATCTGAAAGACAAGGTCATTGGAAAGTTAAATGCTTTTATCCCCCATATTGATGTGTTCCACCAAAAAAACTACGTTCAAATGTAAGATAATGAGCTGAATCATTTGCTCATAGTTTTCATTTCATTACAGGCATTTAATTACTTATTAATTACTTAAGGGCCATAGCCATTCTAAAGTGTGCATTGCTGAGACTTCCAGTGTTATTTAGAGTAAAATCCTGCAGTGTCTGCAGTTCAATATCTGTTTATTTTCAATTTTTATCTCTTAATGCCATATAAATATTTAATATATGCAAAGGCTATCTGCAATCATAATTTTTTCATTATTAAGGTCCTAAAATTTAAATAACTGACAGAAATTTAATTCTGCATGCCTTTAACTTGTCTCATGTCTTCATTTTCAGGAAAAAAAAAAAAATGAAACCAGTGCAGCTCAAAAGCCTGGAGTCTTTTGTTTGAACTAAAAGAATAAAAGAGAAAGTAACTTCATCAAAGGTCAGATCTCCCCTCCTACCCTTTTCGAGCTCGGAAGAAGGCTGACTTGAAGGAAAATCTCTATTAGGTTGCTATGAACTATGCTTTTCAGAGGAAGTTATTGCTTACATCTCTGGGCTGTCCCAAAAGACTCCAAGACTCTCTATTTCTGTCCTTCTGTCTGAAGTTGTCTTTTACCTTGTTCTAAGGACCTGAAGATGCATGTTAGAAAGAACGGAGGGGAGGGAAGGAGAGGGGAGGGGAGGGGAGGGAAGAGGAGGGGAGGGGAGGTGTATCAGGGATTGTTGATATTTTTTGGTCTGTTTTTGGACCAGCCACCTGCAAAAGTTTTGTTCTTTGTCTGCCAAGTTCAGTGATAAACTGGAGCTTTGTCCTTGGAGAGAGAGTTTCTTGTATAAACTGTTTTAATTGGTGTTCTGTGATTGGCTCGTTGTCTGTAGAGGACATTTGAAGGAGAAACTGAAGAGGAGAGGATTAAGTAAGCTCCCAGACCCAAATAGATAAGACCCCTTGAAAAACAAAGGCTATTTGTTTTCATGCTGAGACTACTACTGCTAAAAAAAAGAAAAGAAAAAAAGAAAAGAAGAAAAAAAGAAAAAAAGAAGTACAGCACAATGTTAGAGTTCCAAGTATGAACAGTTTGACCTCAACCATATTAGTATTTTTAATATAAGGGTTCTGCTAAACATTGTTTAAAAATGCAGAGGCAGATGGGGATATCTTGCATTAAAGACTGTCTCTAAACCTCTAAACTCTGCTTGATTTACTTCCTAATTGGAAAAAGTCTAAACATAGGAAGCCCTTGAAACTCACCGAGTTCATAGTGAGCTATGGAGCCTGACTACCCAGGATGCTCCCAGGTTATGCAGTGGTGGGACAGAGGATGGAACAGGCTCAGTAAGGTGCAACTAGGCTCCCTGTTCTGCAAGCAGAGAAACAGTAGAGAAATGGATTGTCCTGTACCATTGTTAGGAAAGTAACAAAGCATGTTAATCTAAAATTATCTACCGCCAGGGTTGGAATATGCGTATCTCACATTATCACTGCAAGCTATACCAACTAGTATATTGGGAGACCAATCCTTAGGAGTGTTTTATAGGTAATTTAGGGAAAGAAGTTAGTTTTGATTAGGAATCCGAGGGGAACAAAGGGTAAAAAGGTTATATTTAAAGAGTGTAAGGAATAAACTTTGTGACAAAGCTTGTCCTGTCGTGCTTGCTTATTTTTTTGGGTAATGCACTGGAAGTTGTAAACACCAGAGCTTCAGGTGAGAAGTCATTTCTTTCTAGCAACTACCATAGCTGTAAGACACTCAATAAGGAGTGTCAGTCTCACTTTTCCACACCCATGGAGAAAAGGGACATATATTTCACATTGTGAATAGTGTAAAATAAGAATCAAAGCCAGGACTTATTCAACCCTGCCAGAAGAGGTTATAGATGTATACGTATATGTATATCATGCAAATAGGACCTAGGAGTTCAAATTAAACTATCAGTTCCCCTAGGTATGACACATTTACAAGAAAAGATGCGTGAATGTCGAACTTCTTTCTTAGTTACACTTGCATAGTGTACAATCTTGCCAAGAGAAAGAGCTCTTAGTGGTTTCACTTGCTCTTGCAGAGTCCTTCACTTTCATGCACAGCATGTATGAAACCTAAAACAAAGGAAGCACTCAACACCTTGTGCCTTTGCTACAGAAGTGGTGCTCCATTTCTTTTTAGTGCACTGCTTCTCCACGGAGAGAGGTTTGGTTCAAAGGTGGTGGTACAGGGAGCTCTGGCGCAGCGCAGAGACTTGTATGCATTTGGCAGTCCAGCTCTGTACAATCCAGCACAGGCTTGGGATACAAATGTTGCTTTTTGAGGGGATTGTCTGCAAAACACTTGCTGGTTTACAGTACTTACAGTCAGCTTTCATAGTTCCATAATTTAGAATATTTTGAGAGAGTGAAATTTATTTATTGAAATTTATGTTAACACCTTCTTGTTGGTTATTTTATTAATATTTGTTGGGTTTTTTTACATTCAAACTAAATTATTCATATAGTTTGTAAAATGAGGGAAAAAAACTCCACCCAAAGCAGCTTATCTGTCTTCTGAAAAAAATTACAAAAAATAAAGGCTCCTGAAAGAAAAACATTTGTTAGAAGTTTTAATGGTTTTAAACAGATACACCTGCTGAATTTTTTAAATTGTTAGTTCCAAGAATATGAAAGAAGTTCTTTAAGAATAACCATGAGTTGAAGTAAAAGAATTAGCATGGCTAGTTGAATGGATTGTTTTGGTCTACTTATCTTTTCATACAAATCAAGACATGAATAATGTGATGTTTTTGCTGGTGCACAAAGGGCAGGATGTTGCGAATAAAATACAGTTTAAAAGCTCTTTTTTGGTTGGATTAACAACTCTTAAAAGATAGCACATCTGAAACTAGAGAGTGGAAATTTCAATTTGTCATTACTCAAATGGAAATGCAGGAAGAAGGAAAAACACCAAATAATGTGGTAAATAATAAACTAAACCATCTGAAATCCATCAATATTAGAATCAAGGGAACAGCAAAGACATCTTCAAGTTTATGAGACAGTAATATGTGGAGAGTCTGTAAAACTGCGGGTCACACAACAAACAGTTCTACAGATATGCCAATCAAGAAGCATATAGTGATAGAAAGGAGATGTAGAAGCAGCAAGCATGGAAGTACATGTGATAGAAAAAAAATGGTGGAAATTACTAACGTAAGCTACATGGTAAAACTTCTGGGACAATAATGAAGTAAACCAACAAGATGACTGCAAGATACATGAGCAACACAGCTAAATAGCCTTAAAAAGGAAAAAAAGTCTTGTCAGTCACAATTGAATAAGAAGAGAAAAAGAGAGACCCACAGACAACATACAACCAGTACCTTCAGAAAGCTGATATGAGGGAATTCTACCTCCTGAGTGTCAGGAGCACTGGGAGTGATTACTCACTAGTTTCTGCTAACATACGAAAGGTATGAGGCTCAGCCAACACAAGTAGAAGGAAAATTTCTGGGAGAGCAAAGGGAAATATTGTTTTCACTCAAGCCGTTATTACACTGTGAACCTCTTTACCTCAGAGTGTCAAGAAAGTCTAAGGTCTAAATGGCTTTAAAATATAATAGGTAATTTTTCAGAACAAAGACCCAGAGTTTGACTACTAACACTCACTGAAAGCTTTCACCAGATGGAAGACCATTTCCCACTTGCCCTGTTGGTTACAATTTATTCTTTTTCTAAGTATCTTCTGTGAGCTGCTGTGGGGTACTGTGTTAAACTGATCCTTGGCTTGATTACTTATGGAAATTGTGATCAAGGAAGCATTTTAAGAAAGGAAAAAGATGTCAGTAAATTGAATTCATTATCACTCTGTATTTTTCCAGGATATGGATTACCCTTTAAAGCATAATTTTGAGCAGATGAAAGAGTTTCTTGTTTATTTTTAAACATGAATTTAGGAATTTGTTATCAATCTGTCAGTGTTTGAGTAATAAACAGAAAGGTTATCACTTTACATTTAAGCCATTTGGCTAACTAGCAGAAAGAAGAAACGGAGATAAGTCATGCTTGATACGCTGACGTGTGGGAGCCAGACAACAGGCTCCCTGTTCATCCCTCTCTTGAGGTGCGTACCAGCAAAGTATAGAATTGTGGACATTCCTCGACAGCATGAAAAACAGATAATAAGCCTTGCTTGTGTAAAAGTGGTATTTGAGTATGTAAAAAGGCATCAGACTCCCCAGTAATATAAATCACTCTAAAGTTTTAGACATTCTTCTCTAGAAAGTGAAAATACATTCAACTTATGAAGCAATAATACAGTTTTTTTGAATAAATTACACTAACAAAACCCCAAGAAGTACTGTCTTCTGCAATGGAAAAGAATGTTTATGCTCCAGGTTTAACTTTAATCAAATATTTGTACTTAATATCTGAACAAATCACCAATTCTATAAGGAAATCCAATTTTATTCCTATTGAGGCAGCTAAATGAATAATGGAACAGAATATGATTAGTCTCAAGAAAAATGGCCTTCCAGATCTGAATAATAAGAAATACAGGTTAATTCAACTGTGTGTTTGGCCTATATACTTTTGACCTGTTTCTTCTTTTTGTTAAATAAAAAAAAAAGCTGAATATTTGCATTACTGCATAAATGGTTGCTAAAGAAGCTTAATTCCTTCCCATTTTGTCCATTCATGTCATTAATGTGCTTGCTTGATGAAACCTGACTCAAGAAGGCAAGTAAATTTTAGACTGGATTTTATTCAGTACTAAGGAGTCAAAACAAGCAACAAATCAAGCTTCAAACACTTGAGCCATTGAAAATAAGCACCATAACCTGCACCAACCTTTACTTATTAACTGGAGATTTCATAATGATTATAGGGTGAGTAGTGTTCTCATCCTTATGGACACTAAGAGTGAATACTTCTACGAGCATGTATTTATGAGCACATTTTGTATTCAGTCTACGTCCATATGTTTATCTGCTGTTCTCAAGGTCCTCTCAAAAATGAGATGTTGCATCTCATGAGGATATCATGGGAGCACAACTTAAGGTATAATAACTCCTTGTCATCACATTCAGTCATGTAATGTGAAAGATATGCCTGCAATGTGTGTGTAATTCAACAGCAAGCTTATATGGCCTAGACTGGATCTCCTCTTGAGCTTTTAGTTTGTTTCCATTTAATGACTCTGTGTACCAATAAAGGTAAATAATGTGATAGATCAATGAAGTAATTTTCAGAGTCCAACATTTCCCAGTATTTCTAATCAAAGCTGTTTTACACAGAGATGTGTCTGCTGTGCTTCAGCCACTGAACACTAATAGAGTTTGTCTACACAGATCTCAAATACTTTTTTGACAAGTAACCTGTATAGCAGTCTCAAATATCTATTTTTGACTACCCCTGGTATCCACTAAGGTTACATCCATTACTAGGATGATGTAATATTATATTTTTCCTGTAATTCTGTAAATATATGAGTGTGTGTGCACATGCGTGTGTGCATGTGTGTATTTGCCCCAAATGCACATATATATGTACATATGTATATTTATGTGTGTATGTGTGCATATATGTATGCATGTACATAAGTATGTACCGCTGAAAGCAGTTCACTACATAATTACAAAAACAAAACCATACTTTGCAGTCATCTTGGCATACAGTGTAGACTACCAGACTGATCAAAAGGGCGTAGAGAGCAACCATCCTATAACCCTTCAAGGTAGCTCCTGTAAATCTTAGCTAAGACATATTAGGAGAAATTTTTCCCTATGCCCTGCAATTTTCCCTTTTGTGTTTGTTCTGTGAATAGATTCCAACTCCAGGACCATTAGACCAAAGTACTTCATGAACTAAATCCAAATTAGCAGCTGAGAATGACAGCTTTATTGCTGCTGGTGAAGTTATTTCACATTCCAACACTGTAATTTAAAACAAGCCTTACTTGTTTCTCATGAACATGGCTTGCAGGCACCATAGATGTATATTTTTCATAATTTTTGTCACTTTGGGATATGGTATTGCCATATTGTCATGGTTTAACCCCACTAGGCATCTAAGCACCACACAGCTGCTCAGTTGCTCCCCCCAAGGTGGGATGTAGAATAGAATCAGAGGAGTAAAGGTGAAAGAACTCGTGGACTGAGATAAAGACCATTGAACAGGAAAAGCAAAAGCTGCACACACGCAAAGTGAAACAGGGAATTCATTCACCGCTTCCCATGGGCAGGCAGGTGTTCAACCTTTTCCAGGAAAACAGGGCTCCATCACGGGTAAAAGTGACTGGGGAAGACAAACATCATCACTCTGAAGGTCTCCCCTTCCTTCTTCTTCCCCCAGATTTTATTGCTGAGCACAACATCAATATAGTATGGGATATTCCTTTGGTCAGTTGGGGTCACTGTCCCAGCTGTGTCCAATGCAAAACTCTTGCCCTCCTTGCTGATTGGGCAGTATAAGGATAAGGGTTCTGTATAAGTGCTGCTCAGCAGTAGCTGAAACATCTCTGTGTTGGTCACAAATCCTAAACACATTCCCATAGCAGCTACTATGAAGAAAATTAACTCTATCCCAACCAAAACCAGTACAGGGACTTCTGTATATTTTGATAAAATAAACTCTACAATATTTTCAAAAGAATCTGGAACTTCTTCATAATCTCCCCAGAGAATATTAGGACAGACTAGGGGCTTAAAGAAATTATTTCTGAGTGTCATTTCCATTAATATGTCCTCACCATTGGAAGAAGCTTGCATGAACTTTTGCATAGCTCAGAGTTGCTAAAAAGACTCAAATCCGCTTTCAGGTTATCTGTTCATTACTGAGTGTCCCATTTATCATCTTTTAGGATCTTCTACCACTGAGATTTTCAGATGAGGAAAATTTTCTGCAGTGATGTCAGAATATAGTGTTTCTGTAATTATTTTAGTTCTTTTATCTCATTTCTCCCTTTTCTTTTGTTCTTGAGTTTTTAGTATTACATATATATAATTTCCTAGTGTGAATACCTTTTTTTCATATACTTTATATGCAATTGACTGCTGATGCATTGTATTATTAAAAACCAGGGTAAATATTTCTGTAATGAATATTACATTGAAAAGAGTTTTGTTGGTATTTATAGATGTCCCAGGTTGGACTTGGCTCCCAGCCAAGTGCCCGGACCACAGGGACAAAACCTTCCCCCTCCCTCTCCCTCTCT
>JAYRBT010000042.1:27254555-27279813 GCA_036023395.1 Myiotriccus ornatus | reverse complement strand
GGAATACTGGGAACATGGCCTTGGTTCCTTGGTTGCAACCTGGTTACCAAGGAAGGCCTAGACTCAAAACCACTACAATAGATAACTTGACACAACTTCTTAAAAGGGGATCCTAAAAAAATTAAAACTGGTGTCCCTATTACACAGAATTGTTATTTTTAACTTCAGAAACCTTTGCCTCTTTTTCTCTGTTTCAGCTGCAAAGCATGGCAGATAGTTTGTTGTTGAAGAAGTATCAAGGTAGCCCTTGATGTCTGTAGGCGAAGACCATTAGGATCAAAGGAAAACTAAGTCTCTGGAACAAATATAAGTGTTCTAGTCTAATGTTTGGCTAACTTTCAAGTATAAACAAAATTATACAGTTTTATGCTGTATTGGTCTACACGAAAAATCACACAGATGCCAGAAAGACACATCTAGATGATTTTTAAATTTTTTTTTGTTTGCTTGTTTGTTTTCTTCTCCCATAATTAGTCATGTGGTTAATGAAATAAGTTTAGAGAAAAAAGAAAGATTTTTTCTTTTAATAATGGATAATGGCAAAACAATGGGCAGTTGTTTCCAAGTCTGCCATCACACTGTCAAACATTGAGAGAATAATGAGATAAAAAACGAGGACCATGACAGTAGTCTTCACATTTGAAGAGGTAGCCACAAAGTGGAAGATAATAAACTTTGGTGAAAACAAACAAACAAACAAAAATGATTGAAGTTGCAAGATAACAGTAAGAGCAAAGTTTAAGTGTACAGAATGCCAGAGAACTTTTCCTAGGAATATTGTGGATGGCTCATCATTGAAATATTTTAAAAGGATTAGACAAGCATCTGCCCTGCATTACATAATAAAAGTGTTCCTGGGTTTACTACAGGAAGATTGATAAGATATTCTGACATCCTGATGCAGTCTCACTTTCCATAATTCAATGGCAACCAAATTCTTTCACAGGGCAGACTCAGCTTTTAATGGTTCCACAACTTTAATTCTTCAAGTGATTTACTGCTGGACTTCACTTTATGTATGATGACACTTCATTAGGCAGTTAATCTGTATAAGGTTTTTTTAAAGGAATGATACTAATAAAAGGAGTATTTTGGAAACATATTTTGTAAAGTCATTGAAAACATCTAGGGCAACCAGTAAACTGCTTTTAGTAATGACTCACCACTGTAACCACAGCAGAACTCTGTGACACCTACCAGTAGTGGTCACTACAGAATAACAAAAGTGGGCACAGCTAAAACAATGAATCCTTAATTGAGACTGAGAAACTAAGCTCAGAATTTTTATTTTTTTTAAATTTCCTGCAGTTATGAAAATTAAAGAATACATTGTGATCTACAGAACAAAATGGCACGCTAAGTATTTTGAATCTGCAGAAGAATAATTATTTTTTTAAAACATTAACACACACAGAAGAAGGTAAGGTGATTAATGTTTCAAAAAGCAAAAACCGGGACAAATTCCAGGAATGTCACCCTATTCAGAGAGTCCTGAATCACATATTTTCAATTTCATTCAAAACAACCAGAAAGATATACTTTGCTGAAAATATAGTCTGGGATGTATTTTATGGGAATATTTCAATAAACAGGGCATATTAAGATCTCTTTATTTCAAAATGTGTGGAGAATCTCTAAATCCAGTGCAGTTTACACATTTCTCTGATTAAGGCTTGTCATTTAAGTCCTAAGAATTTCTAAGATCCTGTCTTTCTTACACTGAAAAGGAAAAATAAAAAAAGCAGCATAACGAGCTTAAAATCCTGATAACTGCATTAGAACAGAAATTCAGAACATAATTGGTCCTAAATTTAATTACGTGGAGTATGCAGGTTGAAGATCACTGCAAACAAAGAATGAGCATAGGGGGTTAAGCTAAGGTCACAGGAGAAACTGCAACTGCAGTGAGGAAAAAACGGTATGAAAATGTGTCTGCAGAATATAAATGTTGGCATAATTGTCTTGGCCTCCACAAAAGCTTTGAAGACATTAGATGTAAAATGACAAAGGTATTTGCTGAAGCTGAGATGCCAGTTTTATATCAGCATTTTATGGTTGAACTTATCAAAAGTGATCATAGGTCTTGCTGGTGCCGGTGTTTAAAATTTCAATCAGAATCAGAAACTCAGTTTCCTGGCAGTAGAGCTGGGTGAGGGGAGATTTAACAAATCAAGAATTCCAAACCTAACAACCACAAGCATTTTAGGTTTCTGTTGGCAAAATAGATAAACTGTAGAGCTGTAGAAAATAGGTAAAACGTAGATAAGAATAGAATGCTTAATGATCACATACATTAATAAACTACAGTACAATGCTGTATTCATTTAGTCATCTCCCATCTAAATCATTCACTTGGATTTCTTGAAGAACAAGAGGGTTTTGCATACTCTGGTAGTTTTCAGAAAATTGGAAAATGGAGACTATTAAATTAGATGAATATCACATAATAGACTTTTCATGGAGCAAAGCAGTAGAAAACTGCAGGAAAAGAGTCAGTATTGAAGACAAATGTACTAAACTGTGAAGAAAACTCCTTGTATATCTGGCATGGGCTGAGACAGTGCCAGGTCTGCAAAGGAAAGACAATAGTTACTGTTAGACTTTGATGTGAGGCTCAAAAACCAGCCTGAACTGATCAGTCTTAACGAAGGTTATGAAGTAAATGCACAGGCTTTTAGCCCTGGCAAAGAGGAGTAGTTTAGAGAGCCGAATGCATTTTGCCTCATTTCTACAAAGGACTCTATTTAAATGCAGAGGTTATTGCTGCAGCCCAGGTGACATGGACTGAAACATGGAAACAGGAATGCATCGCATTGCCTTCACCATTACAAATACATTCTGTGGATATTATACTGAAAAAGTTGCTTTTGCAACTAACTAATGTTATTTTCTATTTTCATATTGTGGGTCCTCTCCCATGTTGCATATGCCTACGTGCACGTAATATTTCAGTACTGATGCAAAAGTACACTCAGAACATGTTACAAGAAGTTAGTGAAGAGAACTATTTTCTGCCTTGGAAAAAGGTATTCAAAATATACTTTTTTAAAATGTCACAATTGAAAATTATTAGAAAATAGAATGCAATAACCACTTTGAAAGCATACAAAGTGCTACTGGTTGAAAAGTAAAGGACAATCTGTGAATTAAAACTGGGACTGGAGGTCAAGAGGTTTCAGCCCTTGTTTTTGTTAGGGCAGAGCACTACATGTAAATTGTGATACATAGCCTTCTTCCATAATTTCCCATATGTAAGTGACTAACATACTGAAGATCTGTGAGATTAATTCCCCCACATTTTCAAATTTGCAAGGAATTCATTAACTACTGTGAGCAGCATCCAACCATATGTAAAATAATGTCTGATATAATCTTGTTATTTTGGAACTGAAGACAGATAGCGTGAAATAATGTTACAAAGTAAGATTTATGGGATAAACCATCATGAGATATTCTGGGCACAGCTTTTCTGTATACAGACAAGCAAAATCCCGTTTCACTGGTATCACTGAAGTGGCATACACATATTCAAATACTAGAATGGAGTCCAGCTTGTCATTTAAACCCAGGGTTTTTCTGTGCTACTAGAAATGCTGTAGAACAACTAAGGCTAATAATTCAGAGCAATACCAGCATAGGCCTGCAGCACCTGACAGAATGAAGATTATATTTTTCTCTCACACACATATGCACATACACACTCTCACTATAGTCTGTGGCAAAATTCTCTTGGGCTAGAAATGGGTCAAGCTAGATGGTGCTAAAACTTATCTACATAATGCTTCTGTTCTTGGGTCTTTGGTTTTCTGGCAACAACCAACATGAGGAAAATTTTTCCTGCTGCTCAGTTGGAGCCAGTGTTCAAACTGCCTGTGAAAAGCAAGTCCCTCCTGCTGACCCATTCACTAGGTCAGCAAAGGCAGCGGCTGGTGGGTGTGATTCATTACCTAAATTTAGATAGAATGTAGTTGTGCTTTCTCTCTAGGCAACAAGTATTAATAAAAAACTGCTTCATTACATCACCTCACACTCTATTTCCTCTGAAGATGAGGATTGTTACTACAATTATAAAATCCAGTTTAAATTAATGCACGTGCATTTTGGCATGCAGGTGTTAAAAAATATCTTACCTGTCAATAGTAATATGAAATGCTTTGCGCCCTCCCAGTGTTCTCTGGGACTATTTTCAAGGTTTCTTTTCGAAAGTACTTCAATGAAAAATACTGAAAATGTTTTCTTAAAGATTTTTTCTCTGCTTTTGAAAAGAGAAAGTGTGAAAGAAGCGACATGATGCCTCTTTCATTGTCACAGAACTTGCACACTTTGCAGGATCAATGGCTCAACACAGCATCACAAAGTCATTAATATGTGGCTGCCAAAATGGGCTTTGAAGCACTACTGCCAACTCAGAAAGGCAGAAAAGGCCCACATATGGTGTTATGAAAGCCATATCTGTGTAAAAATCTCTTAATGGAGGCTAACCAATTGACAGCCTCCCCAGGTCTAGAGATGTTTTCATCTTTGTAGTCTTTTGTATTTGTATTGATGATACAAACCTGTAAACACGAACCCGTGAGCACATCCAGACTTTATCTCGTGCATTCTGAATAAACCATTCAAGTCAATAGATGCTCATATTGTACCAAAATAAATCTATTCTGTAAATCTTTGCAATAGATGTGTATGTACTAATCGGGCTTTGAGTTGTAACTCTTTCTCTATTAACAATGTTGATATTGAAATAAATTTTTCAGAAATCCAGGTTTATTGATTTCAGTGCATATTGGTTAAAAGAATAAGCTCAACATGCATTTTAAAAATAATGAATAGAAAGACTTAGAGACTTTGGAGAACTAAAAGGTTACTTAAACTGTATTTCCCAGGATTCTTGATGACTGCTAGTGAAATATTGCACATTTGACATTTCTACAACATGAACTAGGAAGATTAAAAAAAAAACAAACAAGAAATGGTACTGTCCTGCATTTTCCTTTTTTTTTTTTTTTTTTCTACTACTGATTTGTGTTGTACTATGATAATTTTAAAGTGATCTCTGCAATCCTTATCTGTCATGGAAACAAATTTGTTTGCTGGGTGACTGAGAAACTTGAGGTAAAATAAATTTCTCAGAAGACTATCCCCTGAAGGCTGCTATCCATTACTGCTACAAGTTTGCAATGGAAATGGCTTTGCTACACAGAGAGTATAAAATTTAAAGCCCTGTGCAAGATGCATTAGAACAATAAATATAGTTGAGATAATGTATTAGTGACAAAATACTGCTGGATGTGATATGTTTATTTATTCTGACAGTTTTTTGAGTTTATCAAAGTAAATGTAGAACTCTAAATCTGGAAGTTAACCCAAGGAATAATAAAAGTGAAAAAGTATGAATAGATTGATGTATTCACGCAGCACGGGGATTAACATTTTCTCATTTTACATATATATATATATAGTACCTAGGTTTGCAAACTCTCTGAGAGATGTGATCATCATAAATCAAAAGATTCATCATAGTCAGCTACCTGATTTTCTCTTAACTCTTCCAGGTGTTCACTGTCTATGTTTTAAAATCACATTATGGATCATTATCATTTTTTCAACCAGGAGCATCAAAGCCTGTATATCTAGTGTAATTACAATTAAAGCCTGATCACACAAGCCACTGAGTAACCTCAACACACAGCCTTATTTACAGCAAAGCATTTATATTTCTGAAGATGTGTGTTAAATTACTATTACTTTAAGTGGGACTTAAGACCAAGCTTAGATGAAGACATTGGTTTTAAACCTGTAATGAGCTGTGGGTAGATTGCAGTTACAATGCAGGTTTGTTGTTGTTGTTCCAAATAATTCTAACTTTATCATATTTGCCAATGATATATTATATTAAAACAGTTTGATTGAATATCAAATGGACAATACAATAACTACTCCAATTAAGCTATAATTTACCCTTTGAAAGACTTTCCAGATTCCTTAAATTTCAATTCTCCATTGATTTTTAAATATGAAAAGAAAGAAAGGTGCCATTTGTCTGAATAAATAAAAATAATAATATTTCACCCAGAAAAAAATTTTAGTATTTCCCATTTTCAGCAAAAGAAAATAGAAGGAGATATTTAGATAAAGATTTAACCTTGGAGATTTAACCTTCTCTGTAAGAGCAAATTTTTGCAAGGCAATTTCTCTGGATATCTGTCTGTGTCTGAGCAGCATCCTGGGATCCATTACACAGCCTCAGGCTTTAGAGTTTTGCACTGTTTTGTTCCCCCTTGACAAGGACTCTCCCTGCATGATCCACCTCTCTTTTGCAAGGAAGCCAGATGTTAGGTATAACATTTTGCTAACATAAGAAGCTCCACGCAGTCTACTTTTATGCTTTAAGGTGTGTTCCTGGGGTGCAGCCCAGGTGGTGAGCACTTTGCATATGCACGTTTCCCTCTAGCTGCTTCATGTCTTGAGTTCAGTGCCTGAAACTTCTGACTGACATTGTCACTTCCCCATTAAAAAGCCTACTAATTGTCAGATCCTCTAGTTTAAACTCTCTAGTGAGCATGTTCTGGGGTGGGATGAAGAGTGAGGATAGTGGAGTGGGGATATGTTCTTATAACTCTCATTTTGTGGTCCTCAGAAATTCTGAATTCAATACCAAATGTCAGACTTTCTGTGCTGTATTCCCTGCCCATTCTGGTTTCACCTTTTGTAAGTTTGAAATATCTCAACTTGTTAGACTGAAAAGCTCATCTTGCCCTCAATTCCTCTTGCATGAAATAACTATTTTGTTGTCTTCTATGCTTATTTACGTTGTTCGTGCTAGCAATATACATTCAGAATTGGTTCCCACTTCTTTATCCCTGTTTTTTATATGGCAGGTTTGCCCTTTTCTCTGCAAAGACTCTTTGAATCAAAGGTTTGGTGTTCCACAGAAATACACAAGTAGCTGAAAGATAAACAGCCAATTATCATTGACTGTAGTATTGACAGTATTGACCATTTCTCAACAATAGTTTTTATTGAAGTTTTAAACCATTTTATTGGTCAGAGTAACTATTTGAAGTACAATTCAACATGCTATAGGGTGAGAGTTAGGTGTTAGCAAATAATACAAAATGAAACTCCTACTACAGATACATCTTACAGTTTGTAAAATGGCCATTAGTCCTGTTTAACAGTACAGGGCATCAACAATATAAATTTAGAGGAATAATAGTGTTCACAGACAGCTCTGATTCTTTTTTTCATGCACTTAACAGTGAAACAGTGAAACAAGATGAGCCTGTATTTGATAAAGCCAGTTAAGTGTAACTTCCTTGACTTCAGTGAGCTCTGTGTGCATCTTATTCTTCAGCTTACTCTGTGCGAGCTTCAGAATAAAATACATAGTTGCATTGGTGTTTATAAAGTGAGGATATTATTTTGTAACTGGTTTATGTTCATGTGCTACTGGGAGAATGGTTGGGAATTACATATTTGCAGGGAACTTCCTACTTTCTGAAATAACACAACTTTTGCATGGTAACTTTCTCAAAGTGAACATCTTCTCTAAGTTGTGGTTTTAAGGGTAAGGATTTCAGCAGAACTACGTACTTTTAAAGTAACAGGATGGAATCACAACTCTGCTAACTCTCTGCTAAAGGATCCAATTTTTTTCTCTTCATATTTAATTTTTCTAGCCTGCCTGACCTGTCTTACACTTCCATTTGAGTCAATTGAATATTTTACCCTAACCTACCCTTTGGCTCAAATAAAAGAAAAATGAAACAATATCGGCATTGATCTTCTATCTTTCCATAATCCCTTTGTCAATGTCAAAAAGAGTAAAAAGTTACAGTAGCCTTTTTGTAGGGTAGCAGCACATCTCAGGTGAATGAGAGATTAAATAACTGAAAGTTTCCATGACGAGTGCAAATTAGACAGTCAGTACTTGCTAACGATTAATTTTTAGATATTATCTAAATCCAGTTTGCCTAATCCACCTTACAAGATTTAATTAAAACTTTGCATTTAATTAGAATAGAATGTTGCTTCTGCCATTAAACACTGCAGAACTGTTTCAACTGTTCTAATGTCAACCTTTTTTTTTCTCCTTGTTTATTAAAGAAAAATGTCCAAGGTGCTTATCAACTAACTTTGGTATTACAAGTGGCACTAAACCCTTCTGAGAGGTACACAGATGAAGACTTGCTCTTTCCTCTATAAAGGCTAAATGTTTTTATCAGGAGGTCTAGAATTTACATAATCATGGCTTAGCAACATATCAGAATATCATGGTCATGTTGGAATTAATGAAGATACCAGAGAAATGTAGAATTTAAAAATGGCTGGTGGTTGCAAAGGTTGTTTTGGGGCAGTGCTTACAACTGAATGTAGAAACAATTAAGTAATATATTTTGCATAACTTTTCATGAAGATTTTTCAATGCAATTTGAAAATAACAATGAGAGAGTGATGTATGTGTGAGCTATCTTACCAGCAGGATGCAAAAGCATAATGAGTAGAGACATAATATATGGTAACCTGCATTTTTAAAGTACTGCTTTCAGACGTTCTACCTTACAGGACATCTGATTCTAAATGCCTCAAGTGATGAACCCAAAGTTATTGTTATTTGATGGGTGAATTAATTTCATTTTAATGTAAATCCTTTTATGCTGATGTATAAATGATTCTTAGTATAAAAGAGTGCAAAGTGTCAAGGGGTTTTTTTTCATTTTCTTCCATAAAATAAATTGAAATCCATTCTCCTTCTTGCAGGATAGTGCTGTAGCTGAAAATGGTGCTCTCTATGAATACAAAAGGCAGCTTTAGCACAGTCAGCTGGAAGATCAACATCTTGTGACGCGATTCTTGAGTTTGGTATAAAAAGAATAAAGCATAATTGAGAGCCAGAGATTGCATAAACCCAAGTTTCATTGTGTTACCATACAAGGATAGTATGGTGATTACAAAGCTTATTACCTGTGTCTAAAAAAATCTCTCTTGTGAAATATGCAGGTAAGAAATAAAGTACTCTAAAAAATCGCTATGAAAGATGTCAAAACTAAGTCTCAGAAATACCACAGAATTACACTACTGCTACTGAGATAGACTTCTAATATATTAAAAATACAGAGTTCCCCTCCAATGTAATTTCTATGCCCATTTTCCATTGTGATGTATTACTATTCCCTAAATACTTTTTATTCAGAACTCTGAGCTATAAATTCTGACGTAATTTGTCAGGCACATATAAAAAAATGAGAAAAAACAAACCTTTCAAGTATTCTAGATTAGAAGTAAACAAAAACTTCTTTTAAAAACTGTTGTCATGTTTGTCTTCTTTCATTTCAGTAATGAATTATCTGTCGAACTAGCAATTCTTACTTTTAAATATCTATGAAGAACACTTCATCAATGTGATGTAAAAATCAAAACATATTACATTCCCACATGTCATCTGAGCCATGCAAGCTTATTGCAAATTTAGGATAAAGTGTTTTTTCATCAAGTTCTGTCATTGATTTGCCCTACATTACCTTTGCTGTGGACTAAAAATGTCTGCCTATCCAGTCGAAAGGATCAGCTCATGATACCTGGCAGTTAAAATTGTCTCACCCTTTGTGTACTACCCACAAAAGGCAAGATAAGGTGTAGATAGGTTTTTAATTCTAATTGCTGCTTGCCATTCCAGAGTCCAGTCATCCTTTTTTTATTTTTTTTTTAAGGGTATTATTCCCTTTTTCGCTCCAAAAATCTCTTCACTAGCAGGGGAAAAGATGATTTTATATGAAAGCCTAGTTCTTGATGATATTAGAAATACCCAGGAAAATATTTGTGTAAACCACACCCAGGTATCTTCTCCTCTGACTTTATGCCTCTTTTCAACATGATAGGTCTAGACATAAAGTCACAGTCTATTTTGAACCTCTTTATAGGTATTTGGATTAAAGATTTGTATATATACACCTCTCCATTAGCCTGGGAAGACTTGAGGACTATCACTTGACCCTTACATTTGATCTTCTATGGACTGCTGCCTTTCTGCAGGGTGGCATTAGAACGCTTTGTGACCCATACAGAGTCCCTATTTTTTCACTTGTAGTGAATACACAAATTCTGGCAAGTATTTTAGAAACATCATACAAGTGTCATATGAAGAATCAACAGACAGTCAACACTGACTGCTGACTCTTGTGTATTATGAGGTCCCAGAAAATTGCACCTGGACAGCAAGTATCTCCAATAAAGCAATGGTGTAACTTAAAGCCTGACTGAGACCAAGGAATCCAAGACCTCTTTCTCTCCAGCTACCACTGTTATTCCAGGTTTGATATTAGAACACTGCTCACTTACTGGTGGGCACCCTCCAGGACAGCACACCAAGACCACAATGGTGAATACTAACTCCACAGCTGTCACTGTCACCGTTTCCTGTCTTAATTATCCTCATTCCTTTTTGTTCTTTTGCCAGTGTAGACACGGAACAAGGTTTGGGACCATTTCAAAATACTTTACATTCCCCAAGGATTATATTTATTATCTGAGGCAGAGGCTTCAACCATCACTGTAGGAGCAGGCACTGAGAAGGCTTTAGAGCTTTCCCTTTGGTTAAACAGCAAGATACTGGTAATGAATGAAGTTCCTCGTGGGTGGATACTGGCACCGATATTATGCAAAATCTACACAAACAAACTCATGATGGGATTGAATGCATGCTCATCAAGTTTGCAGATCATACCATACTGGAAGGAGAGGTTGATACTACAGAAGGAAGTTCTGTTCATACCTTACGAACAGAAGTCATCAGGGTGAAAGGCTGAGTCAACAAGAATTACATGAAGTTTGACAAGGAGAAGTCTGAAGTACTGTACCTGTCACAAAATAGTCCTAATTAACTGTACAGGCATGAAGTCTGTCTGGCTAGGGAGAAGTTCTACTGAAGAAAACCTGGGAGTGTGGTGGACAGTACAATGAATGTAAGCTTGCACTGTGGCCTGTAGCAAGGAAACCCACAGTGTGCTGAGGAGGCTCTGCAAGAGCATACACAGCAGATGAGGGGAGCTGATTATTTTAGTCTAGCACAGAACCTTCATCAGTGCCTCCAGCCCAGGTGTTAGTCAGCCCTTGGGTCTGGCTGCTCTCCCTAAGAGCCCAGTCCTACCAGCCAAGAGGAAAGTCAGCACAGCATTTCCCTTCCTCAAGCCTCTGCCTTCATGGTACAGCAGCAAAGAGAAAAGGCTGCTGAACAGGCTGAGTGGCTCAAGAAGAAAAATGAGAGCTTTGCCAGCCTATTCAGCATCCCAAGATAACAGTAAGAGCTGGATGCAGGAGTCTGCCTTCCGCTGATCAAATGGTTACTCGCAGGGCCTGCAGGTTACCAACACTCACCCATGAGAACAGAAGATGGGCAGCTCCTAACTGCTATTAATTAGCTGCTGTGCTGACTGGTCACAACAATGAATGAAATAAAGCTATTCTGCCAAAAGGAGGCTTGACTGCTTAAAACACCCAAGATAGATGAATTCTAGCTTGTACTTTTTTTTCTTTCCCTGCAGAGGGAAGGAGAGGATGAGTAGAAATGTTTTGAAGAAAAACATCATTATTGTTTGTGGAAGACTCAGTGTAGTACAGGATCAGTGCAGTGATCCTTTAGGAAGTCTCTGGAAAAAACTCCGACTAATCCTGCTTTTATAATAAAGCTTGAATAGGTTCCTGGAAATGAGATATGATTTCCTGCAGTGAAAAAGGAGAGGGAAAAAGATAAGTAGCAGTCCATTCAGTAAGAGCACTGAAAAGGGAATACTTCCAAGGGAAATATGGAAGGGTAGTACACAATAGATTTTTTTGTACTTATTTACTGAAAATAAATAAATCTTTATTTTGTCAATATAAAGCTTTTGTAAAATTGAAAATACTATTTCATTTGGGTATTAGAGGTTTAGACTTGGTGAAGTAATTTTTAAGAGTTGTTAGGTTCTTGATACATCTTTCATATTCAAATATATTCTACCACTGAGGGAGGAAAAGTAGACAGCTGTTACTGTGGTTTATATGCAGGTTTCAATTTCTCACCATTCATGTCCTGACTCTCTGTAGGGAAGTTGTGAGAATTTATTAGCTGTGCAGAGTGAATTGTTGTTTACTGATAAATCAGTTAATGGTCTAAAATAAAACAAAACATTGTTTGATAAAAACCAAAACTAAATATTTCATAATCATTGAAATTATAATAGAGAAATAAAGAACACATCTTTCTCCTTTTGGGAAGCGGAAGAACAGATTTTTAGTCCCTTCTCCCACTAGGAAAGGCTCCCTTTTTCCAAAGAGAAATCTTTGACCATCAAAATTGTGTTCTAGTTTGATGAAAGATAGGCAAAGAATTTAGGAATAATGTAGCTAAAGTAAGAAGCTACAAAAAGACTGCTGATTAGTTTTCCTAAATAACTAGAGGAAAACTTCACATCTCCAGGACCTTTTTTCTTAACCTATTGATTATTATAAAATTGAGACTCTTTCCATCAGATCTAGCACACAACCTAGGAGCAGAGCTATAGTCAAAACCAAATTTATGTGTAGTCCTCAACAGTAGTTAGTAATGTATGACTAATGTAGAAGAGACATATCTCAGTATGTCCCTTAAACATTGTGTCAGCCTCCAGCAGCTTGAACTGCAGGCAGTTTCTGATGTGTTTAGTAAGCCTCAGTACATTGTTTTGTGTTGAACCATTCAACTTCCCCTTTAATTTATAAAAATTTTGTCATTCAGAACATCGTACAGCAAGGAGCGCTACAGGATAACCACGCACAGTGTAAACAGTCACTCCTTTTTGCTTTCCTTGAATCCATTTTCTGTGTGGGTCCTGTCATACGAAACAGCTGCTCATCCTCTAAGTTTGCAAAGAAAATGTGGCCATAGTGTTGTGACCTTTTATCAGGCAAATCCTTATACACCAGCCCAACCAGAGTGAGATCCCAGAATGCAGTAGACTATACAGTGGAGAAAGATTCAGTTTCTCCTGCTGTTTTGGGCAAACATTATTTTCTGGCTGATCAGGGAGATTCAGTCAGTCACAGTTAGGTAATGTAAAACCTGTGTACGGTTACCAGCTCCATAGCCTTACATATCAAGAACTAATTTATAGCGTGTGGGATGCTCCACTAGGATATTCTACTCTTAAACTGAGGTGCTGGTGACAAGGTAGGCTTCTGCAAACCCTGGAGTTGTGTTAAATAGAGTTTTCTTTTCCAAAATAGAAAATCGCTCTGAAGACTCACAGATTGTGACAGTATCTACTTACAAACCCCTTGAGACATGCATGATAAATTGGTAATGGAATTAGTTAAAATTTTTTGTAAGAATTGAAATGTTTTGTCATTTGCTGCAACCTCCATTTTAGTGCAGCCTTTCCAATGGCAAACGATTGGGTCTAGTCTTCTGTTCCTCTGGCTGATACCCAGCTTATTGACAAAACTTTAATAATAGTGTTTATCTTTTTCAGCATTTTATCTGACGCTTTAAAGTTCTTTACCACAGTGGGTACTATTATTGTGATTTTTATAGGCAGAACAGATTGGGTTACAAAGTAAATACACAGATGAACTATGAGGTGCGCTTGGATGTCTTGCTCTTTAAGCAAGTGTGCTACTCACAAGCTAAATTTATCCTTTAGGAGAATAGAGGAAAATGGGAGAATCCAAGAAAGTGAGAACATTATTTTTGAAGTTATCTTTACAGTGGCAGAAGTCCTCCTGTTGCGATGCAAAGATGCACTACAGGCAAATAATAACTGATTTTTTTTAGCAAAGATCAGAACAAATGAAAGTTCAGCATGATGCATTGAATGCTTCCTGCCCTAATGAGGAGTTCTGTACCACTGTTACTAATGATGAGCAAGACAGAGGCTTAGTGAGGGTTGAAAGGGCTGGTTACCCTTTCCGGTTAAAGGAGGGAGGTGAGCTTCAAAAAACATAGAGCAGAACTTTAACAAAGCAAGAACAGCATCCTCAAACTCCAATTAGTTCAGCATTTACAGCACTCAATGAAGCTGAAAGTTTTTATTGTTGGATTAATTTAGAGCAGATACTTATATCCAACAGGTGGAAGAAAAGGAATGAACTCCTGAAGTGAAGATTTCTGCCCAGGATCATGGGTGATTAAAAACTACAAGGTCTACCATGTGATGTTCACAAATGAAATTATAGTGTGTTATAATTGATAACTGTGTGCTTGGCCCTGACAAAAACATAAACAAGCCCTGGTTTTATTAGTAAAATAAGACAGTATGAATTAATTCTTGAAGTATTAATTTTCCTTCTTAGCACATTATTTTTCCGTATATTTTTGTAACCCTGATCTACTATCTGAATTCTATTTACTGTTTAATAGTCTATCTTTAGAATTGCTTCTTTTCACACAAAGGCATTACCTTTCAAACAACAGGATAGCCTGAAATGGGATGCACTGTGCTACATGTATTTTCCTAAAGAAGTCATCAACAGATACAATAGCAAGGGGTAAAATTTGTGGCTTAGAGTAGGGATTCAGTCTCCACTAAAATAACATATAAATTAAAAAGGAAATTGAGAAGACACAATTTGTGTTTGAATCCAAAAGGAATGTGCTATTCTCAGATTAAAAACATATCAAAAATCAAAGCATTCTACTCCATCTGCAGGAATACTGACATTCTACTAAGACTAAATTTATATTATATATGTGTACATGAGCAGCATTTGTGTGACAAAGTGAGTAAAATAGTAAAGGATGTAAACTGTGGTAAGTTAAACTTAAAATCATAATAAACCAGACAGGAATATTTTTCAGTACAACTTGCTACAGACGTTAAAGTTAACTGTAAGGCTTTTTGTTTGAGCACAAAAGACGAAGCAAGACTATGCAAGGTTCATAGCTAACCAGGATGTTACTGAGGAAGCACTCATGAAAGATAAAAGTCTATTTTGAGTTTTCCACAGTAAAGCATTTCTTTTCTCTGGAAAAGTTGGAGAAACAGTGTCAAATAAAAGCGCCATAAGGAAACACTTCTGATCAAGTCAATAAAATGGACAATAACAACTGCCAAACCCAGATTATAACAATGGCTGAAATCAGATGGTATTTGCACAGGATTTCTAAAGGAACTCAAATGGGAAACTACCAACTATTAGATGAGATATATAGCATATTGTTTAATTTGCAAAAGTAATAGAAGGCAATAAATGTTCCTATATCTTTCCCCTAAGCCTCCACTCCTGGCAGTTTTCAGAGATAAGATCTTGGGCTATGCAGCCGCCTTAGTTTCATCTGGTATGGATATTCATGTGTTCTTACACAACACTACTTGTTTAGGAACTAGAGAATGAAACCAAAAGAATAGAATTTTCTATCTTCTGTTCTTTATACATAATTCTGAAGTATTGATGGCTATAAATGGGTTAGTCTTCCTAATGATAAAGGCTGGAAATTTAGGATCTAGAAGAAAAGTCCCAGTGGAAAAATTATGAAATTAAAATACTTGGATGCTTCTGGTCACTAAACCAAAGATTAAGATAGTTGATTACCTTCACTTTTCACATTCTTGCTATCACAGACATTTCTCTTTAAAGTCTTTCTGCAATTCTTGAAGAACTATGGGTATTTTCTCAAACTAAAGATGATTTTTTAACAGGCAATTATAGACAAATTTTTTGAATTTGATATGTACGGCTCAGGAGAAATTTTAAATGCTAATTGATTACATATATTTTGGAATCTGAAAAAGTAAAATAAAACAAATACTTAGCAGGAGCAGACTAGGTGATTAAAAATTTTCAGCTTTAACAGCAGAAACAAAACAAAATTAACCAGAAGATAATTAAACAGAACTGCAGAACAGCTGTTCTCAGGGTAGGCTTGTAAGATTAAAATTGAAATCAATAAGGCTATACTGCAAGAATTCCTTTGCTTGTCTAGATACAGAGGTTGTATGCATTAGACCACCTGTAGCTCTCTGTATTTGGTCAAACGATGACCTTGATTCTAGAAACGTACTGCATAGCCTACAACATTTTATGTAGCTGGACACATCTGTTTCCTTGACTTTGAGTGAGAACAAACCTCTAGCAAGTTAGCACAGTGAGCCTTGAACTGGTAAAGAATAGGTTCATATTATATGTGAAAGTAATGAAAACCTGAAATTAAGGTAAAGATATCTAGTGGCATTACTTTTTGTTTTCAATTCAAGTAGCCAGTTTTTGTGGAGCTTATCCAAAGATAAGTTACTGATAGTATAACAGGAGTTTGTGACTACATCATCAGATAATAATATCCAAGTCTTTGCACATCACTCATTTATGACATGTAGTGATATGAAATACAATGTTCTTCTCTCCATCTTTTCAAGCAGCAAGTAGTCTGATCTCAAGTGATATAGAAAATGCCCAAAAAATTGCTGGCTCTGTTTTAAATTGATTTGCATGTTAATATCAGAAAATGCAGAAATTGCATCTGGTGCCTTAAAACCTGTTGTTCATAAAGACTGTTATTACAGTGTAATTAAAAGCTGGAATACACTGAGCTGGCAGCAAAAAAGTCTTGTCAGCTAGAAATTACTGCATCCAGACTGCAAACTGAATCTAAGAATGAAGTAAATTACAGCTGTTAAACTATTTGAGAGGCTGTTCCTATCTTCATTTGTGCCAAGTTCATTTTTTGTTACTACTATATATTGCAAAATTTGACTAATTAGAAAGTCTGACATTTTAATTCTGTGAGTTATTGCATACAAAGCAAGGAAATAATTGAGAAAACTGTAGAGGAACTTCAGAATTGCTCCAAAATACGCAGGTCATCTGTAGACTAAAAAACTGACTGCAATCAGACATTAAGAAAATTGATTCTTGATGAATTACAGTGTTACGATCATAAGGTGCTACTGGCCAATAAATCAGTTCTGTTTGATCCATTCCGAATGGTCCAGAACTTTATTCCTTATTCTGCAAAAGCCGAATATCAAGTTTAGAGAAAATCTATTGGTAAAAGTATGGCAGAGTAAGGAGAGGAAGTATGGATTTCCATAATTTCTTCTCATGTATTCTTTTCCAACATGCCCTAATATTTTGGAATGACCAAACATTGGGTCATACCAAATTATGATACCAGTAAATTTTTTACCAGCAATTTTCTAACCAGTGTTTCTGAAACACAATAGAGGAAACTAAAATAAATTTCAAGTGGTTCAGATTACTCCCTAAATAAAAGAACAGGATTCATAGGATGAAAAAGTCGATTTTTTTTTGTTATATTCAGATACACTCTGATTAATGAGAATTGTTCACATCAAAACACATGAAGTATTACTGTTTAGACAGTTTAATTATTAATAGCTTTTCTTCATTGTTCATGTTGCATCAAGATGATGTAGACATGGAGTCTTGAAATGGAGAATTTTATGGACTTTTTAGAAGATAAATATCTAGTCAATCCTATTTCTTGGCCTTCTGAAACAAGTTGACTTTAGACTGAGTGGTTTTTCAGCATTCCTTAGCTTTGTTCATTGCATCTACACACAGGAAACTCTGAGACATAAAAAGAAATCACTGATCCTGTTACCTTGTTGAACCTGCAGATGCAATGTAAAAAGCTCATTCTGGCTGGGAGGGGAAAAAAGTAAAAGAATTCTTACTGCCTTTCTCCCTTTGAATTTGGGGCCTCTCTAAAAACCGATGCAGTACAATGTCCCTCTTTCATTTTCAGCTCTGCTCTGACCTCTTCCCTGCACTGGGTTTTGCAAAAGGATTACAAACCACGGTGACAAGATACTGTGCTTTTGTAATTCTCACCTTGCTCTCTAATAGCACCTCTCTACTACCAGGTGGTGGAAAGGATTATTCTGAAGTTATTCCAGCCATGAGGAAGATTTAAAATAATTGATTCTGATGGTAGATACAGGACTGAAATCATAAATGTGAAATATTTTGCCAGTAATGTTTGAACATGAGTAATATTATGACAGACAGAGAGTTGTGAATATACATTTTTTTTCTGATAGGTTAAGGCATATGATCAGGAAAACCTTTCATATTTAAACTCACTTTCATCAGCATTATAATTCAGTCATATAGGATTTTTGGATAAAAGTTTATAAATATTCCACGTGACAGTCTGAATTCCCTCGTTATTATCAATGCACAGTAGTATGTATCACCCTATGCCTTATGCAAAGATAATTTGTTTGTAGTAATCTCTCCATGCTTAATTGGTATGGACAAATACCGGTAGCTAAATGGTCAAACTGACCTTTTTTCTCCCTATTCCTCTCTCCTACTTTTCTATTGCTTTCCTCTGCTGCTCCCGCAGATTACTGTTTTTAAGCACATATTTTAAAGTTCCTTGAAGCCAGGCACACTAGAAGAAAACTGTACAGTGAGTGAAATCAAATGAATCCTAAAAGATGTGTGTGTCTTCACTTGTCTGTGTAATTAAGCTCTTCTCTGAGCTGCTCAGCCATGGACAAAGCAGGAGTTTTGGCCTTGTTGCTCTTTACCGTGTCTGTGTAGTCCCAGACCTGATTATCACAAGTCAGCCTTCATCTGAAGCCAGCTGTGACTTAGAAAGGAGTGACTGTACTCAATGTTAGTTCTTTGGAGCCATGCATTTCTTTAAGCAAGAAGCACAGTTAAAATTGGATTTTTTGACAGAGGGCATGTTTTATTTGGTTTTTTAGTTTGCACATCTCCTTTGTTTGTGAAATGGACCCAGACTAAGGGAAAAGGTCCCAGGCAAAGGCAGGCAGTGGGTGAGAGCAAGAGCAATAAGATGACATCGTGCAGATCAGGTTTACCCTCTGAGACTGTAAAAAAGAGCAGACAGTAGAGAACCTGGCCTTATGCAACAGAAGAAACCTTTCAGGGAACTGGAAGGAGTGTGTGTTGTTAGTAGTGACTTAGAGAGCCCGTGAACTGTTATTAAGTGTCTTCCTGCAAGGAGAGAGGAAGCTGAAGGAGAGGTATCCATATGTCTTTGGTATCATTCTTTTTTACCTAATTGCTTTGACATTTCTCTATTTGAAATATTAAATATGCCAATTTCTATTCTAATACAACCTAGATGTGTTGACTTTTAAATCCCTCTGACCTTTTGAAATGTGTTCTTAGAAGACAAAAGTCTATGCACATCAGTTTCAAGGCTCCGTCCACCAGGGATCCTGCTGCAGTATATAACCCATCATCCGGTTAGAGAGCAACCTCTCTGTTCATCTCTGAGTCCTTACCTGCCAGCTTGAGGAACTTCTGCAGCTCCTGCATTACTATGAAACTAATGTGTGGTTGGCTGTTAGCTTTATAGATCCGTTCTCTAACATCTGGGCAATCAAGACGATGCCACTCTAGAGCTGTGGGCTAGATTTTCTGAGTAGCCATTGGAGAGACTTTTGTCACAAATAAAATACAGTGAAACTTTCAAACTGGTATAAATGTCAGGGCACTGACTGACATAATGATCAATCCGCCATTCTGTCAGGATAGCAATGTGAATAGCAGAAGGGCTGTAAGAATGGCAGGTGGTGTTGGCATTCAGATTTACAGTTTAGGATGATCACAGCAAATCCACTCATTGCTTTTCAGGGTATACAAAACTATAAGTCAAAAGGATGAGAATGCTTGTTCAGAATGCTTTGTTCCTGAGTCAGCAAGGACCTTAGAGACATATTCAGAATAGTTCTTGTTTTTGTTTGTTTCACTGAATGAATGCTGCAACTGACACATTACAAACATTGTAGAAAAATTCTCCTATGATGTAACATTAAAACACTGTACTGTTTCAGGAAAACTGCTACATAAAAGGCCTGTAATACAGTCACCTCTATTGATGGAAAAATATTCCGTACTTATGGGCAAAGGGAATAAGACCTATAGCAAAAATTAATGTAGCAGTCATTTGTCAGCAAAAGCCTCAATCGGTGTTTGATTCGTATTTGAAATATGTCTCTGTGTGCATATATATATATATGCATGTCTATCTGTATACATATATATAATGAATAGCTGTATAAAAATGTGAATTACTTTCTAAAGGTGGGATTACTTGATTGGAAGGAGCTAACCTAAGAGGGAATATTTTTTGTTTCTTAATTCTGAAAACACAGTTACTCGCTTCAAATTTTATTTTCCCTTTAAACTTCTTATCTCAACAAGGAAAACTATTGCATCAATTTCCTACAGTATTTATTTTTATCAGTGTACCTTTCCCATTTTAGAACTTTCTGTTCTATCTGTAACATGGTTTTGACTGTGATGAAAAGTAATAAATAAATAATATCTTCAGATTTTAAAGTGATAGCTGAGTTAGGCCCTTTGCAGAATTCTTGAATTGAATACAGACTGTGATTTAAAAGAATAGGCATAATTCAGATGGATCTATTTCAGAAAAATGATAAATATTATCCTTTACTACATTTTCGTTTACAGTTTGTATGACTTTAATAGTTTTGGTGGGGTTTTTTATTGGTGCATATGTAGTGAGTAACTCTCTTTGTAAAAGTATGTGAAACATATGCTGGACTTTTGTTGAATGTCTGGCCTTTGCTTCAAAAAAACAAGTGGACTGCAGATAAGTTTTGTATGGAAGTTTGAGGAACTGCAGTTCTTGCCATTCACTCCTGCATTTAAGTGTGGCAATACTAATGTAAGCCAATGAAGCAGGGAATTTTAAGTAGCCTGAATACTGCTCAAATTCTTGATGTCTATCAAGGTGGACTATCTGGTCAGTAAGTCTATAACTATTTTCAGAAGTTTTTCTGAAAGCATGAGTTAGAACAATTACTTTTATGCATCTCTTCATTGGTTGTTTCTTCTTTAATAATCAGCTTTTCAACTGTTCTTGGGAGATAAAATGTGCCTCAAATTTTGCCCTGTAAGTTCATTTTTATTCTATTTTTAAAAAATTTCATTTGAGTAGTCTTCAGGCTGAGATAGGAAAGCTGTGCAGAACTGTAATATAAATTAACCTCCAACAGCAGACTATTTTTCATATTTTCTAATTTTTTTTTTTACATATTCCATCAACTCTGAATTTAAAAAATTGATATAAAATACTTTAGAATTGGAAATTAACTTTGAGGTGAAGAAATGCAAAGTTCTGTTAGTACAGACTGGATTTCTTATAAGTCCTTTTAATTAACTGAAGATGCTAAAGGCATAAGTAAATGTGCCATCCTGTTGCACTTGTATATTCATTTTTGAGATGTCACATCTGATCAACTTGCTGTCCATCTATTCTATTACCCTATATCAGATGGTGACCAGTTCAAGACACATTTGGCAAAGATGCAAGAAAGAGCCCAAAGAACTCAACAGGATAACTTGGGCACAGAAGAAACACATAAATACACAATGGTTAGTTGGGAACTCTTAGCATTAATAATTTAGCTGAAATACAGATATCAATAGAGATATTTATCTTACAGTGAGTCGTGTTAGGCATTAAAATTGTCAAAAAGCAGAGATGTTTTACAAGCTGCTATGTCAACTACCAAACAGTTCTTCAGATAGGGGATGTCTTTGATTTATGCTACAGTGTAGTATGGCTTGATTACTCTCTCTACAGCAGTCCTTTCTTCTCTCTTTTTATTATTTCCCTCCTTAAAAATTTCACCTAGTTAATAACTTATTCTGGAGACTTAATGGGAAAGAAGTAGAAGACAAGGTACAGAATATATATATATAGATGTAGAGAGTACAGTATTTAATTCTGGGTCCTCCATCTCAAAAGAGGTAGGACTGCAAACAGTTCACGGGGGCAACATGGCTGGTGACAAATATACAGAGCAAGTGAGCAGCCTGGGACGCCTGTACTGAAAACACGAGACTTAAGGGGCTCTGATTATTTACTGTCCTTTCTAAAACAGGAAGTAGGGGCTATGAGATTAAGCTGTTCATATCATGAGCACTAATTTTGTGAAACTGCTTTTTAAAGGATATTGTCTATACTTAGATTTTATTTGTATTCAAGGGCATATTTGACAAGCACTTGGAAGAGGCATCTTTAGAGACAGTAAATGGACAAGTAATCAGACAGTCAGAGTATCTCCTGAGCTGAAAATAGGAAACATCTAGGAAAATGGATACTTATGTGTTTATACTTTCTCTGTTTTTTTTTTTTTTTTATTCCCTAGGGTCCACTTGCAGCCACTGTTGGAGACAGAATAATGAACTGTATAGGCCCTGAATTAGTGTGCAATAATTTCATGTATTTTTTATCTACTTTTGGCTGTACCTAACAAATCAGATATTTATCTGCTCTTTGATATACATATTTATGGTCCAGACAAAGAATATGTCTGCATATGAGAACACAGTATTTCACATGTCTGAAGAGAGAATAGTACATATGTATTTCTGTTCTAGTAGGGGTGGAGCCAAGTCTCAAAAGTCAAATGAAATATTCCATATGCCTTACTCTTAAAACTACGTTCAATAATGTAGGGAAAGTATCCAATCTAACATTTATTGAGGAAGAAAAAAGGTTGAAAAGGAAAAGGAGAGCAGAAGTATATCTTGGGCAATAAAAGGCAGATGAAATAACAAAGCATGCCATTGCTAAGACAGCAGTATTCATCAGGCTGGCATCACACAGTCACTGCAGGAAGACTTCTATGGCTCAGCTCTAAGCTGGTTGGGGAGCTGGGATGTTTTAAGGAAGATAAACAGTATTAAAATTAACTGTTTTGCTAACAGTACAGAGGAAGACAAAAATGAGAAATGGGAATAAAAAAACCATCTGAAAAATGTCCCAGTGAGCCAACCACCTCCACAAAATATGAAGAGCAAGGTCATACAATAAGATCTACACACTTACTTGGGAAGGGAAACTAATTACAAAGAAGTAGTTTTACGTATGATCCAGTTGACTTCATCTCATATGTTCAAGGAAATACATTCATAGGAATCAGAATTTTTTAACTTTGATTTCTTACTGCTTATTTCTTTCTGGCTCCTATCTGATGTGTGGAGCACTCAAATGAAAACTCAAGGGTCAGTCTTTCAGACAGCCTTTCTACTTACTACTACCATAGTCATGTACATAGTGAAAGTATATTCTTACTATATGGGGAATAATTTTTGATTGTCTCTTTTACCTTTTCCTGAAATATGTAGTATACACCTCCTATTACATTTGTTTAAAATTGGGCAAAAGGTTTGAAAATTTATGGAGGGAATTGTTATGTCAGACACACACAGATAATGCTACCAGTGGCTAGTGAAACCAGGCTAAAACACTGGAACAAAACTGATTTCCTGACTTATGTGCTGTGGGGAGTAGAAGAGACACAGCACAGCACCTGAATTGAAAGGACAATTGACTCATGGATCACTGAGAATTAAACCCATAAAAGTTTACAGGCCCAGCCAGGCTGGATCCAAGTGTGCTGAGAGAACTGATGTCCAGGCAAGGTTGCTTCCTATAATGTTTTTAAAAGCCATGGAGATGAGAGGAGATTCTTGGCAACTAATGGAAACTAGATACTGGATCAGAGACATGGAAGAACGTCTTGAAGCATGAACCAGGGAACTACAGATTGATCAATCTCACTTGGTCCCTGGAAAAGTAATGGAACAAGATTTTTTGAAGCACATTTTTGAGTACATGAGATAGAGATGATAGGGATCACTCAGGATAGGGATCACCCTTGGACTTACCGAGGGTCAATCAAGCGTTAACAACCTGAATATCTTCTCTGATAAAATTAACATGTTTTTCGAGGAAATAAGAGTAACTGATGTAATTTACCTTGACTTTCAACTCTACCTGTCACAATATTATTGCACTAAATTCTGATGTTACAATCTGAATGGGTAGACAACCAGGTGGATGAAAAACTATTAGGATGATAGGGCTTAGAGGATAAGCTAAGATCACAGATTAATGATTAATGTGTTACAGTCTATTCAGAGGCAAGTAATATGTTTGTCAGTGATGCAGAGGAGAGTAAGATATGCACTCCCATCAAGTTTACAGATGACAAAAAATTGGGGAAGCCAGTTGACACACTTCATAGAGGGCTGGACGAATGCAGAAAAAGAATCTAACGAAATTGAGCAAGGACAAATGCAAGGTCCTGCAAGTGGGGTGGACTAAAGTCTACTGTACAAACTAAAAACTATTTGGGGAACAGGTCTCAGGGAAATAGCTTAAGGGTCCTGGCAGACAGTAAGCTGAGCATGTTTAGTTGTATTGGTAGCTCACGTATTCTAAGAACGTTTGGTGACAAATTCTGATGTTCTGAACCACACTGGAATTTTAAAAAACCCAAACAAACAGGAATATTCAGTTTTTAATGTGCAATTTTAAAGTGTCAGATGGGTAGAGACTATCATAATGTTTAGAAAAACCATAAAATAGACTAGTTATAAATTTAAAAATTAAATTTTGCTAAAATAATTCATTCACAGATTGGTAGTTGTCATGCAATTTGATGACATCATCAATACTTTACAAAACTGTTAGTTTCAGAGTTATATCCTGAAAAAGGTATGAAGCTGATGCCATACCATTACCACTGAAGGCTACTACTGTCCTGGATGGGCTTAGCCAGGGAGGATGAGTTCTGAGTTTTGTCTGCTTCCCAAAAATAGGAGTCCACTTCACTTCTAGTACCATTAATCTTGTTATTTGTCTTTGGGATTTTTTTTTTTTTTTTCAATCTTGTCAGTCATCCTTGCATATTCAGCAGGATGCTTTACCTATCTGGGCTCAGTTGTGCTTATGTGATTATCTTGTTTCTGGCCTGGCAACTTTCTCTTACTTGAGTGTCTTTTCATACCGTTTTTTTCGTCCTTTTGGTGGTCACACTGAACATATACTTAGGTAAAATAATATAACACAAGTATATATTGCATTTTGTTATGATGTCACAGCATTAATAAATTCCTATGAGCTGTTGTTGATTTCACAGTTTTTATGTGCCTATGTTTAGATTCAAGGAACGTTAATATTACTTATATGCTGAGTAGTGCACTTGTGCCTGCATGCCGTGTGTTCACTGCTGTGTCCTGCGCCTGGACTCACAGCACTGCAATTCCATCCCGGTGAGGTGGAAAGCAGAGACCATTTCCCTCTCAGTCCTGTCATAGGACTCTGCACTAGTTTTACCAATATATTACAGATTTACTTCTGTACTTAGGCAACCTGCTTGATGATAGACAGATAGATGATAGATGAGAGATGATAGATAGATAGATAGATAGATAGATAGATAGATAGATAGATAGATAGATAGATAGATAGATAGATAGATAG
>JAYRBT010000042.1:27235905-27248758 GCA_036023395.1 Myiotriccus ornatus | reverse complement strand
ATAGTAGCTGGGGTTTTTTTTCCCCTTCTCCCATTCCCGTTTGTTTTTTCCCTGGCGGTGTCCTTGTGCACATTAGGAGAAGAGAAAGGACTGGGCAGAGCAGTTTTCTACCAGCCGGAGTAAGTGAAATTGTCTGGTCCCTTTTCCCCTCTCCCTCTCCCCTTTCCCAGTGTGTGCGAAGGGAAAGAAGGTCCTGTTTTTTTTGGTTGGATTGGTTTCTCCGGCATACCCTGGTGACTGGAACCGGACACTACAAGTTCTGCATCTCCAGTGATCCAACAATGCCACGTGGTGGCTGATACAGGACATTACAAGCTATATGTCTCCAGTGACCCAACGGTGCCCCCTATTGACTGTCGTTGGAATTGCACCAAAGGGCACAAAATTGAACTGCTTACTTTTCCTTTTGCCTGTTTATCAGTTTGTTTTTGAAGGGGATTATTTGTGGGTATAGGAGCATTGTTTGGTTGTTTTACTTTTTTTTTTTTTTGTGTTTCTGTTAATACACATATACCTTTTAATAAAGGGCTGTTAGTTTTCCTTTTCCATAATTTGTTTTTCCTTCAATCGGAGACTATTAATTTTGGATTTATAATTTCTTAGAGGGAGCAGTTCGGGTCTTTCCTCATAACTCATCCTCAGTAAAGGACCCTTGTCTCATTTAAACTGGGACAGTAATTAATTACTGTAAGGCATTCTTTTCCAATTTTGTATTATGATCCTCTAAAGCCGTTCCTTGAACACCTTCCAATAGTCACTAAAAAAATTTGGTCACCTTTTCCCTGTTTTTTTACTGAACGCTGTTTCTCCTTGGGAGAAATAGAATATAAATCTGTATATTGCTTTAGAGAGTCCTACTTATTTTCAAAACTGTGCAGTTTGCTCATTTGTAGACATAAGGATGGATATCTTTGTTTGATACCCCAGAACTCCTATTTTAACTGTTAGCCCTCAGCCTAGAAAGTTTACCAGTGCATAAAAACTGTGACGGGAATTTTTCTATAACCACAGAATCACAAACTCACAGAAAATGTTGTGTTGGAAGGGACCCACAAGGACCACTGAGTCCAGCTCCTGGCCCTGCACAGGACAATCCCCAGCAGCCACACCGTGTATCTGAGACAATTGTCCAAGTGTTTCTTGAACTCTGTCAGGCTTGGTGCTGTGATCACTTGCCTAGGGAGCCTGTTCAGTGCCCAACCACCCTCTGGGTGAAGAAACTTTTTCTAATATACAGCCTAAACCTCCCCTAAAACAACTTCCTCAAACACACAGAGCTTCATCAAAAGTGTGTTAATGAAAACTTGTTTACCTTCCCAGGGTAGTTGACAGACTTTTTTGTATTTTGTGGAATGATTCCTTTGTTTTCAGGTATTTCTTCCCAAAAGCAGAATAATCACACTTCTACAGGGTGGAAACAGCTGGTGTGCCCAGTTTTGGTGGATCATTACCATTTCCCAGTATAAAGGGAAAAGTACAAAACTTTATGAATCGGTAAAATGCACTATTGAACAGTTAAAAATCTGATCCTATTGAGAAGTAAAATAGCTCAGGAAAAGACAGCTTTAATTTAATTTATTCAAGAAAATGACTAGCCACACTTTAAAAGCTTTGATATAAAGTAGTTTTAATAAGGCAAGAATGGGAAGACTCTTATTCTGACTCTGTAAACTGTAATTAGAAATTACATTAGTAAGACAGGTTTCCAGGTCAATTGTGTAGTTCTCCTGAAAGCATGAAAAGAAAATCTACACTAGCCAAATAACTTGTTTGTGTTGTGTTGTTTTGTTTTGGTTTTTTTTGAGAGGAATACACACTCCTCTCTAACCTTCGTTTTGTATTTATTCTAAATACAAAAAAATAACAACAATATTCCATATACATAGACTAATGAACTACCTATGCTTATCTATTAGACCACCAGTTTGCTTCTGTGGTATTAGACTGGGAATTCCATTTCCACCTCCAACACAAACTGCTCTGTTCTCTCTCTCTGTGCTAAATGCTCTATCATTTACATGGTTACATACAAGGAAAAAGCACTTAGAATTTGAGGTGGAACACCTTGTCAGACATTTTATTTATGATCTCTAAGTATTTGAATTATTCAGGTTTGACTTTCCAAAATGACTTGCTAAGAGAGGGACCCATTTAGGTCCAGAGCAAGCTAAATAAAGGCCCAGGTGCTCCAAAATGACACAATGTCTATGGGATCATATTTATTAATAGAAGCAATTTGCTTAATTGCTGGATGGCAAAAATTCTGAATAAAATTTTTGGATCTTTTACTTCTTCTTTGATTCTGAGTCCAAATTAAGGAATGGTAGGGGTTTGTTTTGTTTTATCTGTTTTCTCTTATGTTCCAAAGTAATGTATTTGTCTCCTTCATCCCACTATGATTTTTGTATTAATAAACATCACTTTAGGTTACTTTTCAGGTTAATTAAGCAACAAGGACATCCTCGCATCAGGCAGATCTCGGCACTGCACTGAGATAATCAGGCTATCAGATTGCCAGTACAAATTTTGATACACACTGCAATTACCTGAGTGCTCAATCACAGGTAGTGTTTGCTATGACATGATCACACTCTTTGAATATGTTATTTCCCTCTTGACTGTCATCTGTTATTTCATTACTGAAGGTAGTGAATAAGAGTCAAACAGAAACTTTGATTAACTGATTAATTGCTCCCCCCACCAGTGAGAAGGCCAAGGTGCTAGATCCAGACAGGTACAAGGCAGAACATTGCTACAGCTCAGTGTTAGGTGCAGGATTATAAGTGGAATCTGAAATGCAGTGTTATGCATCTAGGAACCTCACCAGAACATAGATAGGCAGGGTAGAGTGGGCTTCCAAATAACAGTAAGTTGAAGCTATCTCACTGTATCTGAAAATTCACTATTATCTTGGGTAAGAAGAAAAGGTAAATATGGGCATAATGTTCATATGATCATCTGGACAGTTAGCATGTCTTGAGTTCAGAGACAGTCACATGCTTTAGCACTTCCACAGGGAGTTAAATATGTCTGAACTTCCTTAGGTTAAGAAGCTTTAGACAGGTTTTGTGCACTGAAGGAGAGGCAGATGGAGTATATCCAATGAAGAATCAGAATTGTTTGAATCTGAACTGTGCAGAATCAACAAAGATGAAGTGGTGAATGGTAGTAGTAGGATATTCCCTACCATTGGGGGTGGAGGCTCCCTTCTGTTCACCTGAGAATTAAGAACTACAGAGAAGAGAAGGGATCCATCTAATAAAGTAATGCAACCCCCTCTTTGTCAACAGGCTGGCTAACTTCGTGAAGAGAACTTTCCGCTAGGGATAATAACAGGAGAGTAATAGAAAGTGAAGAAATGGTGGACTGGGTTAATAAGCAAGGGGTCTATCAATAGAGATCTCAACTAACTATATTCAGATATCTGCAGACTGAAGTTTCTTCATGTGAATATGTGTGCATCTTTCAGATGATGTCAAACCTTTCCTAGAAGAAAATTTTCTGAAATGAAGTTTTATAAATGAGAATACCTTTTCATTCGTTACCTGGGACTTCAGCTCTGTAAAGAGTACGCTGGTGGAAGACAACATCTATTACACCAGAAGTCCCTCTGTCTTTTAAAGGGAAACTTCAAATTGAAACTATTTGATATTTAAAATACAAATAAATCCCACTTGCCCTAGTTATTGCTAATTTTGCATAGAGGAATTGTAACTATTTGCCTAAGATAGTTTAGTCAGTGACAAAGTCACTGTATTCTTGATTCCTGTCATAATTTTAAAGTGTTTTGAAATTTTTCAATAATTGTAGGAGCAGTAGAAACTGCAGGGCACCACTGATATAACCTGCTAATGAGTAGGTAGCAGTATTATCCCTGAATTGAAACTTTTTGAGCTGAAAGAATCCTAGTAAAGCAATTGTGAATCATTGGAATGGCAGTCATGGATCACTATGCTGAGGTCCATTTTGGAGGCATAGCTGCATACAAATGATGATTATATATTTGTCTATCATCTAAGACTTAAAAGACATTGGCTGTCTTAATGATAACTACAGATCACAAGCAGAAGATGTAATTAGAAGAACTGCTGCACCTGTCTGTGCTTCATGCTGTCTTCCCCACGAATCAGTTTGGTTTTGTCATGTTGTCTCTGAAACCAATTAGCATTCCCAGACATTTGTAAAGCCAGAAAATGTCTGCCTCTGAGTTTGAGAGAAAGAAAAACTGTGTCACTATGAAGAGGGAAGTCCTAAGCTTTGAATATGCACCTTCAGAGGCTACATGTACTGCATACAGACAGGCTGCAACCAGGCCCAGCAGCTTTCTGATTCACGACCAGATATGAACTTAAAACTACATGTGATTCCAACTTTCACTATTTGAAATGCAATCTGGAAAATGGGATCTGACTGTAAGTAGTTATATTTACTGTGATAATTGTTGTTACCCTAAATCCTGTTAGTATTGACAACAGGCCTAGAAACTTATTGCAACCAGTGAAGCCATTCAGCACTCAAGCCTGGCGTTTCCTGAAGAGAAACCTACCTGACAAATTTATGCCTTTCAAATCTGCAGTTTACTCAACTACCATTCTTCTTCAGCATGGGAAGCAATCCAAGACTGAAGCAGTTCTTGCAGAGATTTTCCCTCCTTTCCTACACCTTATTCTTCTGGTAGTACGTGTTTTCAGGAATAGCGTACACTGATTCCTCTGTGCTCTGATGAGCTAAATACACTTAGTTTATGAAAGGCAAAATTGGTCTCTAATGTATTAAATATATTATTCCATCAGCTGATTTTCAGAGTCAGGTATTTCTGTGCTCAGCAAGATTGTCATCAAAGATATAAACGTTAGTAAATTTTAACTTTTTCATTCATATTTATCTGCTATATTAATTTTATCCAGTATATCCTTGCTTCTTTCACAACTCCATTTTTCCCTACCACAAGGGAATGAAACACTGCTGTATCAGTGAAACACTGCTGAAGGGTATTTCAGCAGAAATACTGTAAGTAGAAACACAGCTGCTGAAGGGTATTTTAGCAATTGATATTTGAGTGGAAGATTCCAAGCCCCAAAAGGATAGAATGCTTGGCAAGATTTAGGCAATGTGAGGGCAGGCCTCAGGATCCAACCCTTTTTGTCATCTGCCACTGTTGTCTGCTCTACATCATCAGCAGAGGGAAGAGCAATTTCTGATAGATTCAGGAAAGAAACTATCTGACTCCAAATACAGCTTTAAAGATGACTTGGCAAGTGGTGTTTGGAAGGAAGAGAATTCTGTTTTGTGGTCTCAGGAATAATCACATCACTGCTATTCTTATAGTATGAAAAAGTACAAAAGGCCACTTTTTCATAGTTGACTAATTCATGACTCATTCTTCATGTTGCCTTAATAGGTTTGCCCATGCTGTGGATGTCAAATGATAAATTTATTAATTCTGCTGAGGTTTTTAGCTATTCAAAAATTAAGTGTATGCAAATAAGAATGAGGAAGCTTGAAAACACATTTTGAGGTACATTTGACTGTGGAATGAACATGAAAAAAGAGCTTTTCTTCACTGTGCCATCACTGACTTACAAATTGCTGACCTAAAGACCCAGTTACTGAAAAGTAACTAAATGCCACATGTAACTGCTTATAATTAACCACTGCAGATGGTAAAATTATGACCTGTTTGTGAACAGGTAAAAACCATTTCTTTAGAGTGTATTAGCAGTAGGCTTTATAAACAGAGAAAGGGAGCACATGTTCAACAAGGGGAAAAAGCAGGAAAATAATGAGAAAATAATCTCCTAACATACCTTAATATTGGAAATTAAATAGTAATTATCTTCAGCTAAAAGAAAAGCCACAAGTGCTTCAACATGAAAATACCAGCTTCCAATTGTTACTGAAGAACTATTTCTTGACTTCTGACATTGACCTGAAGTCAGCTTGACTTCATATCTGTGCATATCATAAAAGGAGTATCCGTGCATAGAGATACGCCTTTTTTATCCCTGAGGAAAACCCAGAGATCTCTCATGTCTTCATAGGCTGTTTGTACTCAGACCACTGTGGGTCATGATTAGAGCTGAAAAAAGAAAACGAATGGAATTTACTCCAAAGTGCCAGGGTCCTGAGGGTGTTCAAAGACTTTCCTGGTTATAATCAGTCTTTCCCAGGGCCTACCTCTACTCCTGCCTGTGGCCCAGACACAGCCTAGCCAGAGGCCATCACTTCTTTGCCTGGAACAGGCAGCTCAGAATCTCTGGCTGTGGTACAGGACTTGGCAAACAAGATCCTGCCCTGCCCACTCCATGTGGGCAGACATACACATATTTAAAAGACCATATCTACATATGCAAATTATGTAATAGATATGTAGGTGCGACATGTTTTTCTATCTTCATATGCAAATTTCTCTAGTTTTACTTCAGCCATTCTCTGCATGCAGATCTTTGCATAGATTTTACTATATGAGAGGATCCTGAAAACACAAGAAGACAGAACTGGTTATTCAGTCTGGCTGGGTGATGAGTCTCATATAGGGTGAATATGTAATTTAAAATACATCAGCACTGTGGCTTAAATGATCTTATTTTCTGTCATTTGAAATTTATATAGATAGCTCACCTTCAGGCTCAACCTTAGATTTCAAGACACAAGCAAACTGCAGCAGACCTATTTCAAAGCTATGGGGAAATGAGTATTATTACTGTATAATGCATTATTTAATAGCTGTCCAGTACTCATCCAGCAACATTCTGAAAATTGGTGTAGCTATTTTCATATTTATGAAATTCATCTGGAAGAACAGTTTCTGAATTATTCTGAATTAATGGAAGAGGATTCACAGTCTCACAAAGGGTTTTCACTGACCTGCAGATACAGAGCAAGATGAAGGTTTTCATCCCAAACGAGCATCAGTGTCAAGTCCTGAGAAAAGTAAATTATGTTAGTTGATTCTTATTTCATTTTTATTCATAACTGTGTATTCTGACATCTTGTAAAACAGCTTATTTCTGCTCTACTGAAGAAGAAAGTTCTGGAGAAACTGAGAACCAAGACAACCTTCCCCCTTTCTTCTGTTTCTGTAGCAGCCTTGAAGGTGAGGGTTTGAAAATCAAGGTAGGGCATGTAGAATTAACTCTCCAAACTTTTTTTTTTTTTTAATTATCTTCTTTCCTGGGAATAAGGTATATCAACTTTCCCCCCCCCTCCCCCCCTTTTTCCTCCCTAATACATTGACAATATTCCATACCAGGACAACTAGGAGTTTTCTAGCCTGTTTGGATTAACATCACAAAGAGCCATATACATGTCTTTAAATGAGCACCTTTGACTCAAAATAAAAAATTTCTGGACTGAATTAATGGCAGGTACAATATAGAACATCTAAAATATTTTCCTGTTTTAAACAGTGACTTTAAGACTAGGATTAATGATAAAAATAATTACATTAATATTTTAATTGGGTTAAAATATTGTTAGCATAATATAATTAAAAATTATAAACAATTTAGCTATAACACTAACTTATTTCTAACTTATCACTCTCGTTCATTCACATAGTCAGAGATCTAAGTGCTTCATGAGACTGTTCCGTATCATCTCTCACCTATCTCTTGGCTGAAACCAATTATATTGCACATTGAGGAGTGCAGGATTTGGTTGATACTGACTAAAGATGCCTCTTAAAGTGGAGCTCTGAATTTTTTTCACGATTTATGACACAAGACTGGACAGAAAATCTAAAAAGATTACCAAGACTCTTGGTAATCTAAAAGAGAAACCAGAAAATATTGCAGTTTAAAGTTTCATCATTATTTGCCTTGATCTTGTTAGGCTGTCCTATGGTAAATGCCATATCTGATATTAAAGAAATCAGAGAAAGTAATTAATATCTTAATTTTATCGGTAGATCATGTGTCTATCCAGTATAAAGACATAATTATACTCTCTCTCAAGAGAGAGAGAAATAAAATGAACATGGCCTGTGAAATGATTAATTTGGTGTCCTGGAGTCAATTACACGTAGGATAACTGCAATTCTCTGAAATTACATTTAATGTCATAACGCACTCTAACAAAGGACATAGTGGAAGTACAAAACCACTACTGCACATGAAAAATTGGTAAAATGTGTACTTCATCACTGAAGAGCTTAAACAAAGCACTGAATATTCTTTGAATTTACAGTTAATGAGAGCTTTGCAGGTACTGTTTCTTTGCTAAACCTCAGAGTAAAATATAAAGTAAGGGTAAATGGTTCAAGGTCAAATGAAGCAAATACATAACAGAAGTGAGAAACCTGAGTTCCTAGACTCTCTAGTTAATGCTCAATGAACTAAATCATGGGAGACCCATTTCACAGTAAAAGAATTAGGTGATACTTCTGTCTTGTGACTGCTTACCAAGACCATTACCCACATATACCCTCAAAATACAGTTCTGAAAGTGTAGGCATCAGGTTTGACTATGACAGAAAGGTGCAGAAGTGCTGTTGTGGAAATGTTAATGCCAGCAATGAGTATATTCGGTATCTAAATATTCACTAGATGTCTCTGGAAGGCTGAGAATGCTGACTACTAAGGTCCCCTATAATTAATGATCAGCCCTTCCTCCCTGTATAAAACTGTCTGCCAAGGTCTTATTCAACATAGCACATTGAATGAACACACAGAGAAATAATCCACTTGAGTCAATCAAGTGGGAGAGTAGAAGTGGGGAAGAATAAAAGTATCAGAATAATAATGAGAAAAAATAGTATCAACTAGATTGTTGCAATGTAGTTTTCCACTGTGGGCCTTTGTGGGCCTGTAATGCTTAATCTAGGGTAGCTAGAATGGGTTGAAGAACAGCTAAATAACAAGGTAGCTCTGTCTGCACTCACTTAGACATGTTGACAGTTAAGAGTTCCTTTGCCCCAGGATGAAAAATATAAAAGCTGGAAGGAAAAATGAACATTTGCAGAATGCTTGATTGACCACATTAAACCTTTCACAGAAATTGCCCAGTTCATGAAAATCAACACTTGATGGAAGACATTTTTTTCAGCTTTGCAGATTTTACTTAGCCCTTGAAAAGCAGGGGCTTTGTGTGCTACCACGGAAACCTTGAGTGGCATTTTCCTGTCAGTGCTCATGATGCTCACGGCTAAGTTTTGTTGGCCACCACCCTTTGACTTTGAACACCATTTTGTATCAGATACCAAGGACACTGATATAAAATGAAATGACAATGTTTAGAAAAGATAGCTAGCATTTACTGCCAGTTTCTGAACTTTACTTTGTGACATGAAACTGCAAGAATTTCCTGTACATTGAAGATGCCCATGGGAAAAGAGCTATGTACTAATTAACTCTCTTTATTGGTCAGATCATACCTATTGCTGTGATACGTAACTGGAAAGCCATGAGAGAACTTTTAAAAGAAATAAAATTCAAGTATAAACACAGGAGATATGCATGTTCTATCATCCCTAATTAGAAGACTTTGGTTTCAAGCTCATTCCAGATGGTCACCTTTTAATTGATACACCGTGATGTAGCTATATCATTAATAACTATATCATTGTACCAGACACAACTCATATCTCTCATTGGGGAATCATGCAAGGTTTTTGTTCATTATACAAAGTCTACTGCAGGATCCATACCAGTTTTATGCTTGCTATATCTTTTATAACTCATGTGTGCAGGCTTGTATGTTATGATTTCTTTGCCATATCTGATTTTGCAATTGCTTATTCTACAAAACATGCGTTTTGCATTTTCTTACATTAGCAGTATTTGTATAAGCTGAAGATAAGATAGCAGTATACATATAATATATACAATTGGCAATTAATATTTAAGCTTTTAAAAATTATCTCATTGTTTTAATTTCTCTAGTTGAAAGATAAAACACATGAAATGCAACCCCTCTTTGATACTAAAGGATGTTCTTTCCAAGGGACCACAAGATAACCAAGATTCATATCCACTTCTGCTGCCTATCTCTTAGTTTGGTGTGACATGGCAAGCACAGTCCTGCACTAGAAATGATTGATCCCTTGCTACATGCTACTAGTCAGTGACATTCTGCTGATTCCATCCTGAACCTGAATGTACTTTGGCCAAGTATCAACTCTCTACAGCTATTACACCTTTTTCTTAGGAAGCTAATGGGGTTTTACAAGGGAAGGTTTGAGGAAAGTTTCAGTATCACCTTAAAAAGCTAATAACCAAATAAGCATGAATAGCACTGACTAAAAATCATTATATGAAAATAATAAGTGAATAGGCATCTATTGTCATGTAAATGGAGTAGAGACATGAGGGGCACAGAGGTACAGTTTGACTGATGAGGCAGGCGCTGTGGTTTTCTTGTCTCTTTAGACATTATTACATATAACAAATATTCCAGTTTTATTGCAAAACTATTTTTTTATTTGCCTGGGTCCCAGTAAGATGCCCAGTAAGAGCTTTTTTGCCTTAATGATCTATCTGGTTTAGTACTAACATTAGAGCAATACAGACTATAATACTATGGAACCAGAAAGTCCTGAATATTTCAGATTGTATGAGCATGTGAAATATTGCTGCTTTACTAAATCCACGTTAATTATCCTATATTAAAATATAATCAATTATTTTAACTTACTTAATGAAAAGAAATACTGGCAGAACCATTAGTAATATGAAAATATGATCTCTATAATCACATCTGAAGCCGCTAATTTTATTACTTTGTAAAAGAAAATATTCTCTACCGTTTCTCCTGGAATACATTTGATCACTTTGAGATAGATAGAATATATAGTCTGGCTGTGACAACAACAGTCCTGATTATTTAGATACTTTTGTGGCTTTTGTCTGTGTTATTGTGCATCTGGAAAAATGATGCATTTCAGTCCTATTAGTAGTGTATGCTTTAAGTGTGCAGGATCCATTTTGCAGAGTAGGGAAAACATTCTGCAGTCTGCTCTGCTGCTAGTAGAGAAAAAGTGAGAAGGACAATTGCCCAGCAATGACATTTAATAGGAATTTAATTGTAAAACAGGCTTGGGTCACCGGAGGATAGAATTTGGTATTTCAAAGGCAAAGTGTAGTAAATTCACCTCCAAGATAAAGTGTGAGCATAAAGTGAATGAAAAAATGTTTAGTGATTTTTTGTGATGCTTTCACCTCCCCACCCCACCCCTTTTTTTTCCCTTGTTCCTATTATAATGGCCTCACAAAACTACTACTACTATTTTGGGTCAGTATGGAGTATACAGTATCGTAATAGTTTTGGCTGAGGTAACTAATCTTATTCTATAATTACTTTGCTTCACAGTAGCTGGTATCGGGTTGTGTTTTGGATTTGTAACCAAAGGGCTGATAACAGAGGGATGTTTTAGGTATTGCTGAGCAGTGCTCACACAGTATCAAGGTCTTCTCATGATGCTGACCCCAGCTGAACATAAAGCTGGAGACGAAGGAGGAAGGGGAGGTGTTTGGAGTTATGACATTTGTTGTCTCAAGTAACTGTTATGCATGATGGAACCCTGCTTTCCTGGAAATGGCTAAACATCATCCTGCTGATAAATAGTGAATGAATATCTTCTTTTGCTTTTTCTTTTCATACTAAACTGCTTTTGTCTCAACCCATGGGTTGTCAAACTTTTACTCTTCTTACTTCTCTCTGCATCCCAGATGAGGAGAATGAATGAGCACCCATGTTGTGCTCAGCTATTTGCCAAGGTTAATACATAAGAAAAAAGCTTAATATATTATTCCTTTCCACCATTTAGGGTGGCTTTTTTCCCTCATTGCTGAGTAACAAAAATGGTTGTGGGCAAGATACTGTCGTTGGCTGAGTGTTTTTAAAACTTAATTTTTAATGTCTGGCCATAAATTATTTTTGCTTTGGTATTTTACAAACCAAATGAAAGTACATTAGTAAATTTCATTTAACAACATGACTTTTCTGATGAGATGCAATTAGCTAATTATTTAATAATGAACTTCTGTTGCTCTTTTACAAGAACAGCTCTAGTTTACTGAAAAGCTAAAATATAGAAAATTCATTTGAACTTGTTAAAATATGCACAAATAAATAAGAATTTGAAAACTTTCCATCCTGTCTTCCAAATTAATGGCTACCATTAGTGTTAAAATCATATATAATAGAACAAAGAAGGTCTCTAGTCTTTTCCCTGGGTTAAAAGGGCAAACTGATATTTCAAATAAAACATTTTCTTTTTAGATGTCAGTATTCCTTACATTTTTAGCAAATATTTTTGAATGATTCTCTATCATAAATCAAAATTAGGCAGTTCTCACTATGCTAGGGACACCATTTCTGCTTGCATTTTGTCAGTGCCTTTGATAAATTGCATGAAAATTATATTCCTACTGCAAAGAGACCGTCACAAATAGAAGAATACCCATGTTGCCTGTAAATCAGAGGATAGGCCAATTTCCACACCACCCTAATTAGTTTTGAGTAATTTGGCATATTGCTTCCTGAAATAATGATTTAATCTAATTAAGATTCTTTTGCAAGATATCTTCTAAATGAATTAATTAAAGTCCTTATCTCCAAAGCCCAGAAATTATTATCACTGAGAATAATATTGGCACCTTATTTGAGAGTACCATTTTTTTTTCTCGGTAAACTGACTCTGCTTCTAAGCTATGCATAGTTAAGTAATTAGGTGAAAAACATCCCCTGATTTTCCACCTTCCTTGTAAACCCCCCTAGGCAAGGAAATGGGGTGTAGTCTTCCCTGCCTTTTATAATACCATGTACACTAACGATATCTATGTGCAAATGAGAGAATAAATGATTATTTGATATTGCTGATAAAATCCTCTTTGTAGGGGAAAAAGAGTGATAA